>OW388290.1:75248736-75802922 GCA_936450465.1 Gibbula magus | reverse complement strand
TCAATGCTCGAAATGTTTACTAACATTCACCACGATTGGGTATATTTACTATGATTCATTTACAATTCATCGACAGAAACCAATTTTGTTTAATCGTAAATAAATCATGAAGTTATCATCCATAGAAGATATTGTTTTTGTGATAAAGTGATATATTCTATGATACATCGTTTTGACATTACATTTTGTTCTGTGCCCTGTCACCGTCAATCACATCATCAAGTAATTACTCATAATGCTGTGACGTAAAAAATCTGATGACATCACAATACCGTGGCGTCATAAACAGGATGACGGTACAATGCTTTGACATTGCCACACTGGTATCCTAATGGCAGTGCTATGTTCAGATATGTAGTGAAGAATGATTTTTGATGATAAATAGAATCTCTCACTGGTGTCTTCTGATATCAAATGTATCAATACTCTTTGTAAAATAGAGTGAGTTTCCATTATTCGGTAAATGATGACGAAGTTAATATACTGAAATAGGCGTCACTCCTAACCACTTCACCACAGTAATACTTACTTATAGTTGAAGGCATCTAGGTAAGGCGCATCCTCTGGTACTATGAAGCCGAGGCCTGCTGTGTTGAAGATTTCGTCAGCTAGCGAGTACGTCTCACAGTCGTGTAGCATGATATACTCGAGCTGGGAGCGGTCAGTCATGTAGGCCATCGTACCGGTCACTACGTACTGCAAGGCCTCCGTGTTGTTCTTGACCACTGGGAAGCCCTGCATGTTCTCCCAGATCTCTTTATATACCCCTCCATCTGCATCCTGGCAATATGAATTATTAATTAACTATCAATGTTATAGTACTTATATGGCATTTACGGCCTAGACCATATGATTCGACAACTGGGCCAATACGGGAAAACTGGGCCAATACGGGAAAACCGTGCCAATACGAGACAAACTGGGCCAATATGCGTCTGAGCATGCGCAGTTGCACATTTGGTGAAAGCCCGAAGCTATCGCTTCACAACTTTGACCCGTGCTATTTGTTCACCAATCTTGTTTATACTTATTATTTCAATATAAATGAGATGTTTGGGGTTGTGCAAATAGAATGAAAAGAAGTTAATTAATAAAATTGTCATTAATTAAGTATTTCCGTATTGGCCGAGTTACAGGTCCTCGGTCCGTTGTATTGGCCCACGACTTCGTCTCGGGCTCTTGCTATTATTACTACTACTGCAGCTACTTCTACTTCTACACCCTATTGTTTCACTCATACAGTAAAAATAACAAACTAAATTGATATGATAGAACCTGGATATTATTTAATTTTCAATGTTGACTGATTCGGCAAACAATCATACTCGTTTTTTTCAAACATGCAGATTTAGAGTCACTGAACGGACCAAGGGGTATACAATTATTTTTACACCAACATGACTTCTACCATGTTTATAATGTTGTAAATGTGTGCAGAATGAGGCACATTTATTGATTGATTTTCACTTAGCAGATGTCTTATATGTCGATGAACAGTTTTGTTTTATCCAAATGAATTTTGGAAGAAACGTGGTGGCACGTGGTGGCACGTGGTGGCACGTGGTCCTGTTCATAGCTCAGTCGACCGCTATCAGTGAAATTCAGCAACAATGGGCGCGGCTCGCCGCATGGGTGGGTTACCCGCTACATTGCTGGATAAACTGAGAGTTGAAGGGTTATTCCCTGCCCCACACTGAGACATAAGTTGAGAGACTTATGGTGTCACCCTGGGTAAGTGACTTAGTTCGAAGTGTGCCTCTGTCTACCCAGCAGTAAAATGGGTACCTGGTATGATACGATGGTAGTCTGATTTTGAACCTTGAGCGCCTGACAGGCGACCGGTTGTATTCTCCTTAGGGAGTGTTCTGTACTCGTTGACCAGGGGTAATATGTCGACCAGCGCTTTGAGCATGCAATGTGCATGGATATATGCGCTATATAAATGGACTATTATTATTTATTATAATAAGAATGTATGAATTTAAAATTTCATTTTTTACCCAAAGAATTAAAACCACATAGAATTATTCCTTGGCTAATGACTAAACGCCTACACTTTTCAGATTTAGAGTACGACTTCGGAAACATATATATTTGTATTTCAAAATCAAACATATGATAAACCAACTGAGATGTAAAGTTGATTTTGTACCTCAGTTTACTACTTTTTCTACTTCCAATGTTTCAACTCTTTCTACAACTATGTTTACTATTATTTCTGCTGTTATTGCTACTGATCTACATCTACTACTACTACTTTTACTAATACTAATACATGTACTAGAACTAATACTTTTATTTATGCTGCTACTGCCACCACTACCATCATTTCTATTGCTTACGGTGTCACGTATATAAAACTTAAACTAGTTTGATAATTCAAGAATGGGAACTGGATCCGTGTTGACATAACCATTCGTTTTGTAACTCTTTGTATTGATTGAGGACGCAGTGGTAACATTTCTTTTCCATATTGTGGGATCACTTTATCTTCATAAGAAAAACATTCTACAGCTCTTTTAAGACAGCGTGCTAGTTTGCCTTTAAGAAATTATTACCTTAAACAGTGAATAAAGGTTGCTTCCATATTTGACCAATGGTTTGATTTCCTCCTGTCCGGCCAGCTCAGCGAGACTGTTGATTGGTTTCTCTGCTATAGTGACGGTGAGGAAGGCTGCCAGGTTTGCTGTATAGGTTGACGCCATCAGGATTGTGAATAGCCACCAGAAGCCCAGGATACACCGGCCAGATATACTGTTTGGGTGGGGGTCACCACCTGTTGTGAAAACAGCATAGTTAGAAACAAATAAGGGGAAACATGTAAATAAAGTATAACGTTCATACATATGGAGTTATTTTAATTGAACATAATTACATTTAAAATGAGAAATGTCATAATTGAACATTTTTAAGAAAACATCAGTTGTTGGTACAATACTTTTATTGAAAGTAATCATAAACATTATAGTCTATTTATACGTGTCATCAAATATATTATTCCAGTTCATTATTCATAAATTCAATCTAAACTACAGTATTTATAAGAAAATCAATTTTTCTAATTATTTTGGAAACTTACATATAACAGACAAAAGACAAATGTGGGTTGGTGATGTTTAAAAGGTCATATAACTACTATGCATACAAGCGTACATGCACATGTAAAAGTCTGTTGCTCAACGGAAACACATACGTATCATATATTTGGCGACAGGGTATGAATATGCAAGTCAGTGAAATACATAAGCACATGTGGTCTTTCGGCACGTATGGAAGCCAAATAAAACATTAAAAGCAAAATTTCATAAATGGGACTGTTCCAAAAATAATACCGAAGTCAAACTCACCCTGTTCCATATACGACCCATAGATGAGCCACATAGAACTCTTCAGGCTCATCATCTCCAGAAGAGGCTCACCACTCGTCTTGAGGAGTTGTCGATGAGCTGCGTATGGGCTGTATCTGTTCACAAGATATAGAAGGGTGCCCACGATGAACACAGACACCACAATACACCCCCACACCACGGGAGCAAAGGGGGTGAACATTTTGAACATTTTCTGCGACTCCCCGTCGGGACGTCGTGTAATGATTCCAACCCCTTCTTCCATATATGGCTTGGTGAAGTCTATGACAGATTCTCTTATTGATGTGATGGTGAATGGTCCGATACCAAAGGCTAGTTCCTGGAAGTGAAATTGAATTTTATAAACAAAAGGGAATTTATAAGTTTGGACATGAAATTATTGAGCATCTGAATTATATTATCATTTTCGGTTATATATATTGCATATAACATATATTGGTTGTTGGGAATAAAAGAGAGCATGATATGTCTTCAATAGAATAGTCCACCCCTCCTACACCTCTGTAAGCATATTTCCATAATAATAATAATAATAATAATCATTCATCTATAGAGTGCTTAATATCCACCATCAAGATGCTCAGTGGCGCTATAAATTCAAATTATGACCCTGGTGTAAGGACCAACATCGTTTCTTTTTTCATTCTCAACTCCCCTAGGAGTATGTAACCTGGGCTACCTAATGCGAAGGTTATCTGTCACATTGCCTTCACTTCCAAACCAGGTACTCAATTGTACTGCTGAGTGAACAGATGATGAATATCAAAAATGACATATACAATTGCGAGGCCTCTGCGATTGAAAGGAGTTTGCATGTCATATTCAATCGGAACGAGTCAGTATTTACTACACCATTTGCATATACTAGATAAAACTTAATAGCCAGCCTGTTTACGATTACTACCTGAAACTACTCGGAATGCACCTGATAACATCTCCACCAATCACCTCCCATCCCTTCGATATCGTTATTAAAAATCCAATATTTTATTTTATTTTCTATAAACATCCGTCATGTATAACAACTGAAAACTCCGTGCTTTTACACCAATGCTACACAATAGTATAGTTTTGCATTTTCAACTGTCCATAGCGTATAATTGATCGATGTAATACACACCGTATGTGTTTGTAAACAATTATAAACAAGCATCGCTATATTTTCAGTCGATGGTCTGACAAATAAAGCATTCGGGAAGATGATAGTGCCGGATCAACAAAAGAGTCGACCTTAACAAATGATAATATCGTGAAAGGAGTTTTATAGTTCCCATGTGTATTGTTGTTTATCAACGTATCAATCTATTTTCTGTCTTTGTTCAGGGCAGTTCAACTGCACGAGCATCCTGAAAATATCGATTATCTAGATTTATCGAGGACTGTTCAACTGAACGAGCTTCCTGAAAATATCGATTTACTGGATTTATCGAAGATTGTTCAACTGCACAGCATCCTGAAAATATCGATTATCTAGATTTATCGAGAACAGTTCAACCGCAGGAGCATTCTGGAAATATCGATTATATAATTATCTAGATTTATCGAGAACAGTTCCACCGCAGGAGCATCCTGGAAATATCGATTATCTAGATTTATCGAGGACAGTTCAACTGTCGTCTTGATTTATCGAGGTCAGTTACCGTTATTTGTTATCATATTTGTTCATTTCCATATTTTAATTCAATTATATTAACTTACCTTTCGTAACACCATCCCCACTATACCATTCCATTCCTTCCCGTCTTTATCAATCGGTGCTCCCCATATTCGATCTGGGGGTTCCACAATCTTGTAACTGAAAATACCAAGAAAGAAAAAGGTTATGACCTCTTAAATATATTTCACATTTCATAAAACAAGATAATAACGTAATAACGTTTTCTTGTTTTCTGTTGTGACTTTACTTATGACGTCATTCATAACATAATAACAACATATGGTAATAGAGACAAAGTCCGTGAAATCAAACGGTAAATCGTTTATAGATGAAGAAGATAACGATGCAATATAAGAGAAAACGCTGTCACGTATAAAGCGAGACTCCTAGCGGCCATTAAGACTGAACACCTTTTTAATAATTCGAGGATGGCAAATGAATCCGCGTTGCATGACCGAACTATAACCAATGGGTTTAGAGCTCTATTTATTGATTGAAGAGGATTGTGTTCCTATTAGTAACATGTTTTTATCCATTTTTGAGATCCCTGTATTTCCATTAGAAAATGTGGCACAGCCCCTTTAACTGTATAACGAGGAACACCCCTTATAAAGTTGTCGTACTACTATCAAGAACCCCTCAGTGTTTTAAAGGTGCATGTACCACACAACAGTGACAATTAACATCAGTTTAGCGTCATCAGTAGAATACACTGACGGGCAAAATAAAGTTTATGACTCAGTTATATTTATCATATGTATAATTTTCAAAGTCGAATATCTCGAGTTTTTGACGTCGTATTCAAAAACGGACTAGTTTGTGAAATTAGTCCAAAACATTAAATCAGTCAAAGAATACTTCTACGCGGTTTGAATGAGTTTTAAATTAAAATTTAAACTTTAAATTTTGAAATTCCCCCAAATTAAGTTTGATAAAACACAACTGTTCATCGACATATAACACATACTCTGTGTGAAAATCAATAAATGTGCTTCCTCCTGCACAAATTTACAACATTTTGAACATGGTAGGGGTCATGTTGGTGTAAATTTCCTTTCTTACTTTAAATAATGTAAACAATGAAGTTAAAAAAAGTTAAGTTAAAAAATAAAACAGTCACCAATTAGTCATTCAAACTATTGCCGAGAGGTGTTATTGTATCGTGCGATAAACAAATGCATCTCATTTCTTTAAAAATTTTAATTAATAGAAAACAAGTGAGTGTTATACTTTCTTTTGTCCGTCAGTTTAGATATCAGTAAAATTTAATTGTTTTATTATTTATTAGTTTAAAATATTTATAAATAAATGAATTAGTACTCACTTAAAGTTAAATCGTAGTGCTAGTTCATCTAGCATATCTATGCAGAAGCCAGTGAAAAAGGTCCTATTGTTTTCAACGTTCTTCATAACAAACGGGACTGCCTGAAAAGAAGAAAAAATATACGTTATGGTACTCAGTAATGGTGTGACGTCATCTAACAATACATGACATGGGAATGTTTGGTGACCTGTTTATGATCTGGAAGCTCTGTCAAAAAGTTGTTATTGGCACACGTTTTTCAATTATAAACGTTTGGATGATATACAATATTCCTTATTTAAGTAGTTTATTAATCACCCAATACAATAAACTTTAAAGGGGCAGTAGCACGTTTTTCCCGTGAAATAAGTCGATAAAATGTAATTGAAAAATAATCTCACCAACAGTAAAACACCCTTTTTTTTAATGGAGACAATCAAACACATATACTTTTATATTGAAGAACAAGTACGAAGACTCTTCGTTGTTTACACCCAGGGTAATGCTTATCTTAAAAACATTACTTCTAAACAGTTAAAAACAAATCTAAAAATGGAGTTTGTGTTCAACTGTACATTATTGAACATTGTTCGAGAAAATTGCATTGATTAATGGATTGCCCTTACGGCACTTGATTAAACATTACAATCTTTATCGGCGTATGCCGTTTCCAAATCAACGAGGGCAAATCGAGTAGACCTGTTGCCGCGTGTTAAGATTAGGGATAACATAACAATACATGTTATACGTGAAATTTATATGAAAATACAAATAAAGGGCTTGTCATCCCTACGTTTGTGCGAAATCTGATTATTGAAGTCAATGCCGTAATTGCTAATTGATAAGTGCCGTTAAAGGGAGGCTTCTATCGAGGTATGTTTTGTGTAAACGAAGTTCCTGTTTATATATATGCCATTATATAATTATAACATAATCCAGTTAACAAAACACTACTGAGTGGAATAGTTTGATGTCTTAAAGGGACAGTAGCACGTTTTTTGCAAATTTTATTTTTTCAAATTTCCCATTTATAATGATGGTTTATGTCATTTATATCTACTTTAGAGGGTAAAACATCTTATTAAACCAACCAATTGTCTGTAGTGGTAATGACGGTGTTGATTATTAAACAAAAAATGTATGGCGGCCATTTTATTGTGAACACATTTTAATATTTCGAAGTACAAAAAACGATTCCCACGGTTTTACCAAACCATGTACACTCATTTTTAACTTGATTTTCTGAAGAGAGAAGGGTGTTTTACTATTGGTGACATAATTTTTCAAATACATTTCATCGACTTATTTCAGCGAAAAAACGTGCTACTGCCCCTTTAAGGTTTGACAATTTGACAAAGAATAGCACACACTCATTGAAAATATAAACAATGAAAGGAGAAGTCATTCATTGGCTACCAATATGGACAGTTTTCCTACGGTATAACATGACATTGGTGATCAATCTAATATATTATTTTTATAATATTATATCAACATGTATGTAGCATTATAAACAAAATTATTATTACTCAAACTACAGCATTTTCTTATTTCACGTAATCAACAAAAACAAAATGGCCGATTCGCCGATAGAACCGTATCTTTAAGTGACTGTACCTCTTGGGAGCCGAGGAGCAAGGTAACGTTATTAAAACTGCTGAAAGTGTTTGTGTAGAGTTCTCCAGTGGAGAACAGCCCTTCTCCGGTTGTCCAGGACCCCACGTGCTGGAACCAGTTCTTGAATCTGTCACATGTACTGTAGATGTCGTAACCTATCTCAAGGACGTTGCTGTTGTCGTCAAATTCATACTGACCGCTCAATCCGTAGAATAGGCCCTTTAAATAGGAATGCAAAGTTATAACTCAGAAGGCAGTCATACTAGAGATTTTTCTATTGGAGACGAACATTACACAGATCATGTGCAAGCATTCGCCCTCAGAGAAGTTAAACAAGTCAATTCTTCCCACATAATCTCTGACACAATTGGACTGATAAAGCAGTTTTGTTTAATAAATATTGTTGGACAATCAGAATTGTCATTTCAAATAAAAAATTAGTTTTTTTTCGGATAACCATCAGCGATATTATTTTAAAGTGAGAATGTGCATTTCTTTTCGGACAATGTACACACACAACATGTGAGGCTGGGCGCACGCTACGTCCGATTTTTTTTGCGATGCGTCATGCGATACGTTGCGTTGCGTTTTTCCGCGCGTTAAGAAAGTGCGTTACATATTGCGATTTATAAAAAGTTCATGTAGGTGCTATATATCTCAAGTGTATTGTAGTCTGCAGATATGGGTGCCAGCATAGCTATGCTCTTATTGGAAGAGGAAGAAGAAATGGTGATCAATTTATATGTAATTAGCTTCAGTTTATGTACATGTATATGTCGGAAACAGTAATGTCAAATATTTTTTTCAATACAATATAAAAAGCGGGATTTGTAATTATGGATCAAGACATAATCAGAGTACGCATGGTACATGTACATATGCCTATCCACGTTCCTTCATTTGGTTTGAGTGAGGAAACCCCCTTCAGAAATATAAAATATGACGTAAGATTTGGAATTCCCCTTGCGATTTCATTTGCGATGCGATAAAATAGGTGCAGCACCTATTTTCATCGCATCGGATCGCATCGCTTTGACGCATCGGACGTAGTGTGCGCGGCCTTTGAAAAATACACTGTCTGCGTTTTTTAACGCATTGCATGACGGTTTTGTCAAAATAATAAAATGTGTTCACAATAAAATGGCCGCCATGCACTTTTTGCTTTATACGCAAAACCGTTATTCCCACTACGGATAATTGGTTTGTATAATAAGATGTTTTACCCTCTAAAGTAAATATAAATGACATAAACTATCGTTATAAATGGGAAATTTAAAAATAAAATATGCAAAAAAAACGTGCTACTGTCCCTTTAAAACAATTCTGTATAACGTATAAGTCCATTCAAAACAGTCTTATTTTGGAAAGTGCTCAACTAAATGCAATCCCATATTTCGTGGAAATAGAATAAATAGTCGATTCAATGTGATCCTTTATTGGGCCATTTAATATAGACCTGTATAGGGTCATTTCATTCATCCCTACATCGTACAAAAGCAGTAAATCATGATTCATTAAGTACAGCCATATAGTGTATGGAAACTGGATTCAAACTTCATTTAATGTAATCCTATATTGGACAGACAGAAAACTATGGTCCATTAAATTTAGACTCGATGTTGGACAAAACTGGAAACCATGGCTCATTTAATATAGTCCAAAAATGGGCACAAAAGGAATCCAAGGTCAGCTTGATAAACAGTCCTTTGTTTTGAGCAAGTTCATGTTTATTCGGTATTCATGGATCGAATCCGGGTTGTAAATGTGGCATAACATTAATGAGAAACATTAATGGAATATAGGACACACAGGGTTGTTTACTTACCCCCTTCATGTTGTGAATTATTGAGCGTCTGGTATCAATAACTTGACTACTGTTTCCACACGGGTATTCTGATTGGTTGAAAGTACTGGACTCAGGGCTCAGCTGAAAACTTTTTAATAAAATCCAAAACGCGTCGTAAGTTTTCATATTGGCCAGCTGAAATAAGAAAAAGGATTCTATTTGTTTGGAGAAATGCTTGTACTCGTCCTGAGACGAAAGTTGCTAGACCTACGTGATATGTGCACATGTCCTCGTATCGAAAATAGTATAATGTTATTAATTAATTATTTCCGTATTGGCCCAGTTACAGGTCCGAGGTCCGTTGTATTGGCCCGAGACGAAGTCGAGGGCCAATACAACGGACCGAGGACCTGTAACTCGGCCAATACGGAAATACGTAATTAATGACAATTTTATTAATTGACCTCTTTTCATTCTATTTGCACAACACTAAACATCTTATTTATATTGAAATAACAATTATAAACAAGATTGGTCAACAGATACCATGGGTCAAAGTTGTGAAGCGACAGTTTCGGGCACGAAATGTGCGACTGCGCATGCTCATACTCATATTGCCCAGTTTATCCCGTATTGGCCCAGTTTCCCCGTATTGGCCCAGTTGTCGAATCATATGGTCTAGGCCGTAAATACCGTATACATGCCATAACATTGATAGTTAATTAATATTAACTAATATTAACTGATGATTGTTGATTATCCTTTAAGTGTGACTATGCAATAATAGATTGTAGAACATAAGTAACTACCCACCTCAGTTGGTTTTATCATATGTTTGAATTGTAATTACAAATATTCTATGTTTTGACGTCATCAGTCAAAAATTACTTCTCCGTTTATTTTATGAATTCATAATCAGACATTCTCACCCTCGTGTCTTCTTATATCAAATATATCAACAATATTTGATAAACATTACAGATATCCGAGGTTGCGATCAACGAGTGTTGATATATTTGACATAAAAAAACACGAAGAAGAGATTTTATATATCATCCAAAATGACCTTTTTCTTTATTGAATTGCAATGTTAGCTTGCAGTTGCTCTGTTTCAATATTTGTACCTATTTATATTGTAAAATGCTGTTTTATGGATATGAAAAAAAAATATTCTTCACACAGCGTTATATTCTGTTGAACACAGTTTTGGATAATAAAAAAAACATTATCAATTTAGTCCAATATCAAACCTTAAATTTTATGAATGTACGTCATCAGAATGTAAAAATGTGATCATAAATACAAATTAGACGCATTGAATACATAACCAAACTTGGGCATTAACCAACATCGATAAAACTTAATATTTGTATAATGACCGGAACTACCGTTGATGTCAAAACCTTTCAGCTTCTGTGTTACAGAATCTCTGACACTATTCACATCACGAGCAACAACATTTAACACAGTTTGTACAGAGAACACAGGCTTTATCCAAACACTAATCTGTTTGATAATCTAATTTTTTTATCGATTTATATACATACATGTATGACAACATTTTCACACATTGAACATGACTGTATTCTAAAATAATATTTGCAGAATAATTTCAATTTTATACAACTGCTTTGAAACACCGAGCTGTTCGATCCTCAATTGTATTTGTGGATCGACTTACATAAATATGATAACATTTTCATACATTGAGCAACATTTTATTCTTATATGATATTTGCAGAATACTTTCGCTCGCATGAATAACAATTGGGAAATAACATATGCAGTGTTTAGCAATTTGATTTTCTTAAACAAACAATTTCAAAGGAAATATAGAGATTATTATGAATAGATGCATGAAGTGTGCTGTTGTGAACGTCAACGTTGAACTTCATTGTTAAAACTGACTTCAGGAAATATTTGTCGATCGATAAAACCTAACGTAATACACTTGCGTCCGACTCCATCAACTTTTCAACAGTCAAAAACAAAAACAAAACACTGCATCCGGATAAAGACGACCTTGAAAGATTTGATAACTTTTGGAATGATAAACTGAAGTACAAAAGAAAGTTTACACCTCAGTTTTAAAAGAAATTAGATGCATTTGATTATGGCACGATGCAATAACACATATCTGCAGTAGTTTGAACGAATTACATTGGTCATAATATCTTTGTTTAATGTAGACTCGGGCAAGAAACGAAATTAACACCAACATTACCCCAGTTCTAGAGTTAAAGAGTTAACATTATATAAATTTTGAGTAAGTTTTAAGTTTTTGCAATAAACCCCAGGTCTTTAAGGGTGAAATGTCAGAGGACCCTTTACATTGTCATAAAGCGCGAACTTAGTTTAAACAAATCATGTTGCTATAGAAACCATCTCAGTTCTTACCTCTGTAGAGTTAAAGAGTTGACATTCCTCAGGTTTGTCCTTATCACATGAGTCCCATTCCCCCGGCACCCCCCGGGATCTGACGACGATGACGTTACTCCTAGCTACCAGAAGAGTGCTGAGCGTCGGGAACGTCAAGGAGTCGGACACCAACAGCCAGAAGTATTTCTGTCCTACCAACCCCATGCTGGAAGCCTGAAATTAACAAGTAATGCAAAGTGGTAGCAAGAGTTTAATGATTCAAGGGGAAATTGATATATAATGATGGAGAATAACGGTGATCCAGGGCCCTTATTCTCGAAACGTTCGTAACATTGAGAATTCTTAACGTTAACTGTAGCCCATCAGGGGTTGAAAAATCTTGTCAATGTCAGTAAGTCATGGATTTATCACAGTTTTTTTCCACCAAGTCAAGGGTCAGGTTTGTAAGTCCTACCAATTTGGTTGTTAATGGTTTAGAAAAGAAGCCAAGTCACTGACTTGAATTTTGGGCAGGTCAAAGATAAAATTTGGTAAGTCAGTGACCTGGGACTTACAGATTTTTAAACCCTGCCCATGTGTTAAAAATGCCTTTGGCTAAATAAGCCCTATAGCTAAGAACGTTTCCAGAATAGACAGTCAGGGAATCGTTTCACAAAGCAATCTTCAATACCTTCCATTTACCTTTATTTCCATCAATTTACAAACATTAGGATTACCTTCACGACTCACGATCACCTGTTGCTTGGTGAAAGGAAGACCGGACCCTTATTATGAAATAAATCCCAATGAAATTGTACACGTATGAACAACATGTTATTGATCTTAAATGTTATTCGATAATGTCCAGTGAAAATTATAATCAGGCATTATAATAATTGTTAATCTATGCACATCATGAATTCATGTGAATAGCATAATATTACATTACTGTAGATGATGATTATAAAATATAAACTTTGATGAAAGTTTGGTAGCTTCAATAAAGATTTATAAGAAAAATCCATGACTTTAAAGGGGTAGTAGCACGTTTTTTGCAAATTTTATTTTTGCAAATTTACCATTTATAATGACAGTTTATATCATTCATATTTACTTTAGAGGGTAAAACATCTTATTACACAAACCAATTATCCGTAGTGGTAATAACGGTGTTGCGTATAAAGCAAAAATTGCATGGCGGCCCTTTTATTGTGAACACATTTTATTAATTCGAATGACAAAAACGATTCCCATGGCTTTACAAAACCATGTACACTCAACCTTTAACTTGATTTCCGAAGATGGAAGGGTGTTTTACTATTGGTGAAATTATTTTTCAAATACATTTCATCGACTTATTTAAGCGAAAAACGTGCTACTGCCCCTTTAAAGTATTTGGACAAATGAGCTCTTTTGGACTCTGAACATATCTCTTAAAAAATGTCAACGTGTATGTCATAAATAAAGTACTCTCCATTTGCCTTGTTACAGCTCTAGTGTTTGTTGTATTTGCCCTCGATTTTGGCTCGTGCCAATGCAGCGACGTTCGAATCTGTATTAGACCGATACGGAAATACTTTATAAATACTAGTTCCAGTATCGTTCAAATATAGCAACACATATCGGTCAGCAGTAAACACTATTCCAATGGTTCCAATCATCCTAATGATTGAGATAAAACAGTATGGCACATTATTACCTGTGAAAATATCTCCTGAACTGTTTCATCGGTTGCCAAGACAACAACACATCTGAAGGTAGAGTTGGAGAGCCGGTACAAGGTATCTCTAATTGTCTGGTTTCTCTTTGACACTCGAAGAACCGTCGTTGCTACGAAGCTGTCTGATAATCGGTTAATCAAGTCGGCCAGTTGTCTCTTATCTGAAACAATAATCGTATAATCAGCCATAGCTATTAGACCTTGCCGCACTCCAAGCTGGGTAAACTATGGTCTGTTAAACTAGTCGACTTGTGTGTTTGTCTATTCGCAACATGTGGGTTATAATACATTTTTTATAATTTGTATTTAATCTAAGAAAAAATGGATTATTTATATCATCCATAAATTTAATATGTAAATTTAGTTAGCTTAGTTTCCGTAGTTCTTACTGGACGTGTACCTTTTCTAAAATATACTTTTTTGATTATATCGATTTAACGCATAACGCTGAATCAGAATTTGATGTAAATGGTTCCGTTTATTGAAAACAATACGATTCTGCCAATGCATTTTAAAACTCACAAACGTGCTATTGGCGAATGTCAGGTGTGAATGAATCCATGAATCCGTACTAATTAATAGATCGGTACCATTTGTTACCGTAGTGTAATCCATATTTCACAAGCCAAAATGTTCATAGACCTAGGATAAAAAGTCATACCTGTATGCCACCTGTTTCTTTTTATAAAATTCGTGTCTAAAAGAACAAAGTGATACTATGATTATCACATTATTTGAGAAGGCCATCACCAGCGTCATAGATCGTACATTGAATTTAAACTTTAAAATAAAAGGTTTTTTACTCCTAAAACAGATGTCCCTACCCCCAATTCACCTCAGAGACCCCAGACAATTATTTTGTCGAGTTTGTTCCTTAAAAAACAACAAATTATTGCCATTGAAACATAAAATATACACTTGAAAAGGTTCAAATCCCGTGGAGGCACATCTGCATAATATGGATAGACAGTGCAATTAATAGTTGTTTTGGACATGCTATATGGGCACTTGCATTTGCATACTTTTCAATTTCAGCTCTCTGTAATTTAGCCACATTAATAACAGTAAATGAAGCACTGGACCTGCTTCTTTAGGATGATGTGGAAAGTACCAACATATACATGGAACAGACAAAAAGCTGTAAACTTTGATTAGAATACGATTTCATATTTCGGTCATTTTGGCACCATACAATTCATCAAAGGGTCGGATTCGAGATGTCGGGTCTTAATTTTTAACGGGGTATCTTTTGTACCTTCTGAGCACTTTTTGCACCTTACAAGCGTGCTGGAACTGTGATGGCGATAGCAGGCACAGGTATCGGAGACTCTGCTGTACTGGACCTGGTGAGTCAGCTACCACATAAGATGTTCCATACGTAATTTGACAATTTCTTTACATCCTTGCAATTACTGGAAGTACGTAGGATTTGCAAGAGACAGGATTCAGAATTTGCATAATATGGATAGACAGTGAACCAAATGTTTTGAGGATAGGTCAAGTAGTTTAAGAGTAATGCTCCGGGAAAGCAGGAAACGCCGACACCGACGTCGACGCCAAAGCCAATGGAAACTCACCCAAAAGCAATATATCCCGAACCTTCGGGGAGTATACCTTTATAACAAATAGTAACATGTTGAGATAGTAAAAAAGATCAGGTAATAATTGTTGCTTTAAAAATAAATGTGTGTAACTTTATATCTGATAGATGCACTATTTCAAAACCCATAAGTGTTGATAAAAATATAATTCCAGGAAATCTTCCCAAAAAGTTTGTTTCATCTCCTTACCAAACGATTCGTCGTTTATTATCACAGCGTCATTCCAAACTTCACGTTTGACGACGTCAGTTATCATGTTGCTTGCTATGGTGTAATCTGGTTCCATTTTAACTCCGTGAGTTATCTTCAGGTCACATGATCTGTTAGTGATGATCACGTGAGGTATCACGTGTCTTTTAGCCCAGTCGTCAACATGCAGCGAATGCGCACAATCAGCAAATGTCACAAGACCTGCGCAGGTTTCGTTGAAAATGTCACAATCTGAAAAGTGAATCAGGATTCTGGTAATAAATTGGTTACAAGTAGATTGTTAGAAGCATGTCTTTTTCGTACTAGTTCTTCGCGACAAATGTTTCTTCAAATGTCAATATGCATACAGCACATATTAGATTGTCGAGTTTTCTTTCACAAAGACAAGGTATTTTGAAAAATATGATACGTTTGTTATCTGTATGAGTACATTGATTGGTCTTGTATGCTAGTACAGTCCAATTTACGATCACATTACAGCATAACATACATACAGATGTACTGTGGTACTAGTTGGACCTTTAATGACATGTTCATTCAAATCATACATGGCAGTCACATTATATTGATTTTGGCATATAAGCTTAAGATATCACCAATATTGCACGTTGAAACTAAGATTGTTATTATTATCATATATAGCGATTATTAAGTGTGTCATATGACTTTTACGAAACGAGTGTTGTTGTATTGCCCGATTCGCAGTTAAAGCTAACATTTGTGCTACAAATGCATATGAAATTAAAATTTTATCGACAATGCTTGTCTTGGTATGAACACCGTGATACTTGAAGCAAGACACAAGTGCTTAAAGTTGCTCATCATAAACATTATGAGGAAACAGTTTGACTTTATTTGGGTGAAATTTTAGACCTTCAGCTTGGCGTTATATAATAAATGCATATTTATATTGCGCTAAATCCATGCTTAGCATGCTCTAAGCGCCCTGAAGGATTTGTACTAGGATAGTCCGTACTTTCCCGTGTTCAGGTACCCATTTAAACAGCTGGGTAGACTGAGTGCAATGTGGATGAAGTGTCTCGCCCAGACCAAGGTCAAAATTTTTTGGTGTCTCCACCGGGATTCGAACCCGGGTCTCTAGCGTGACAGGCGAGCACGCTAACCACTACACCACTGTGCTCCACACAGTTTTTAGTAACGTAAATATGTATAAAACATGCAACATCTATTCTCATTGCCATGTGCATGCTTTATAGATTCTTTGAGAGCTACTTTATAGCTGGGAAGCATGAAAATAACGACAAGTCTTTATGGATTTCAACTTCTTTATACATGTATAGCTTCTAATACTCGTATCGAGCAAATATGAAATATATACCGAAACGTCGACGTCGCCTTTGTCATATATAAAGAAGTTGACAATCCATATATTAGATTTGTTTGACAATTATTTTGAACTAAGATTTATATTACAGGTGTTCATGCTATTCCAATGAAATTGACCTCGATGTGCTGTCATATCATGTGAAAATATGCCGTTCAATATAATACTCACCACCTACCATTCATAACACAATTGGTTTTGACGTACCAACGTTTGTTTGAACGACCAAATATTGACCATACCATTCACGCTTTGTGGCAAACTTCCGGTGTTGTACTTTAGTACTGTTTGCCAATAATGAGCGGCAGTTGACATTTAGATAGCACTATTGACAACCCAGCTCATCTACATTGCATCGTTTATCTCGTAAATGTCGATCAAGACTACTTACTTTCTTTACTTATATATTGATATCCAAACTAGGATGTAGATGTTTTTGGCTTAAAGGCGCTGTAGCACGCCGTTATTACTGACGTAGTGATCTCAGACAAAGGTAAATAAGTGTTATCAATGACTGAATATTACTCCGCAATAAAATGAGTTCTAAAACGAATGTGAATGGTTCGGATAAGCCATGCGGAGTCCATGTCCTTTCGAGCGGCCAATTTAAGGTGTTAACCTTAAAATGGCCGCTCGAAGGTAGTTCAAGTAATCTGACTGATGTAGCGATACCGAAACACTTCGAGTAGAGATGGTCAACCATCTTGCTGTCTGAATTCTCAAATTCGCATGAGATCTAAAAATCTACCTCTCATACTGAAGATTTCCACACCACTGTCGCTTTTTTCATCGCACCATTTTCTTCCAATACGGATAACCGTTTTCTATCGATACAGTGTATCGGCTCGTGTAATTAGATGCTGCACACTCGAACGCAACAATATGTTGTATTCACTTTAACAATAAATGGCAAATTTGAGAAACAGTAATATGCAAAAAATGTGCTAACGGTTGAGATAACATCTTACGACCTTTCTTAGTCGAGGGCGTCGTAAGTAAAGGGACTGCCTACACAAAAGCTAGTTTAACACTAAGACTCTGAAAAAAAATATTTGAATAATATTTAAAAGAAGTCTGATAAAGTAGATTTTCTGAAAATTCCATTTCTCATAGGGTCATTTTTAATATTTAATAAAATGGTGATATTTTACGAATTAATATTTTTTCAGAGTCTGGGTGTAAGACAACAGAAAACCCCATAAGTAACCTTAAACTAATGACACTAATCTCTACTTTCTTGTTTGTTGTATGTTTTACATGCACATATGAGTATATCATTGTTTATTCTATTAAGCCTTCTGACCACGTATACCGGACCTGGCAGACAAGTGAGCTTTCAAGGTTATGAAATTGCAATTAAAAATTTATGTTCATAGAACGTAAGTAATATTCTTAAGAATGAAAAATGTGAACGTTAATGATTAGGGTTATGATAATAATTATGTTATCACTTAAAAGTAATAATAGGTTCACATTGAATAGGAAGGTTTCGGTTTGTGTTGTGTCTGCATCTAGAGCTGCATGCCGTTAACATACATGTGTATCTTAGTGCAAATATTATGCAAATTGACGTCGATAAAATTGGACCAAATAAAATGACAATGAATCATGGGTAAAGTAATCATTCTCAAACGTATCCTATCATCGTCACATCAGTGGTGCATATTAATGAAAATGGGCAAAATGAAATAGACAGAAGGGGTCAAATTGTGAAAATTCAAATTACATTAATTGTCGCATAAAAATATGCATATCGACAATTTCATCACAAATACATTAAATCAATATAAGACGAAACATATGATGTATGGTCGACCCAGTTGATCACTTACTGAATATTTCAAAGAAGAAAATAAAATTGCAGTTTTGAAAAAATTGACCATTGGTCACTTCAAAGACCTGAAACTGTTTACAGTGAGGCATAAAATCAGATTACGCTATGGAATATTCAGCTGTCTTTTTATAATGCAAAAATGCAAAGTGATCGGTCTAGGTTTCGCGTTGATACGATGCTTCAAAGACCTGTCAAATTACATGATATTTACACTGAAATACACAGTTGCACTGAAATACACAGTTGCACTGAAATACACATACAAATTTGCACTGAAATACACAGTTGCACTGAAATACACAGTTGCACTGAAATACACGGTTTCACTGAAATACACAAGCAGGAGGACACACTTTCGGTATGTATGTAACTCCTTGCTGATCTTATTAAAATAAAATAATGTTAATTCATAACTAAAAGAATAATTTATGATATACACATGCTACCAAATTATTTAATTGGTGTTCGAGAAGTTGAGGTGATGAAGAATGAAGACATATATAGAAATCAACTTCACTTTGCTATATTGACGTTTCGACATGGTCATTTGATAAGACATTAAAATGTATGTGAAAAATGTTCTGCATTCTTCATCAACTCAACTACGACTTAACCAAAATTATTAATATTTGCAACATAATAATGATCATTTTTCTAGCCTGCTACCTGAGGAAGAAGTAAACACATGTCATCATTCTGATATCTGAATATGATTAATCCTCATTGACAACATTACTGTGTTAACGTGTTGCTAATCTACGAGACCTAATCTACTGTAAGGAGTTAATCGTGTCAATACCTGTTAATGTTGAGGATGAAAATGTCAATGTTGATAATGTCACTATGGAAACGGATGACGTCATATTGAGGGTATCCGAGACATTCGTCAAAGCTTCATGTATCATGTCATCGTGACTGATACCATCTTGTTGTACAACACCTGAAAAGTATCATATAATATACAATATCACATGTAATATATAGTTTACACTTCATCAGCAATCCGACTAAAAGCTTTGTAAATGTCTCTCGGCAATTCATTATAAGTAACAGCCTTCTAGTTAATATCAAAACCTTTGTCAACTATTGAAATCATAAAATATATTAAATAATCGTGTGTGAATAATGAAATAAATGATCATAAATTCCGACATATGATTCTAACACATTTCTTCAATGTACTACAACTACAATGGAGTATATGTGTATTGTAAATGTTGATTTATTTTCAATAATAAAATACATCAATTCTAAACAATCTTCCATTTCATACCAATTGATGAAACGAGTTAATGATTTGGTATAAAACGAGCGAAAGCAATCATTCACGAGTTTAATAAATAATATATGTATATTAAAAACAATGTATTTCTATAAATTGATATAAAGAGTTTATATAACGAGTTTTTAATTTGCATTAATAAACATATATTGTAATACAAAACAATATTAGATCAACGCAAAGTGCAAACACATGTGAGGAAGTTCCAACCTCAATTACGGACACTTGTTTGTTTATATGCATAGAATACCATATTTGATATTTTATTTCAAAACATAAATTAATATCAATAATATGTGCAAATACGGAATTCTCCGCCTCAATTTAGGATATGACTAAATATGTATTAATAACCATATTGGATATTGTATTTCAAGACATTACCTTTGCTTTAAATGTCTATAAATACCCCTCACATAAATTGTACAATTAAATCAGATACTATCATTATATTCAACTTCAAAAAGATGAAAATTAATAACTTCAATCCACAAGGAGCCATAAAGAGACAAAGTAAATATCATTTGTTTTGTATATAAATATCCAAAAGGTAAATATAGATCTTCTTAAAATTTTCAATTAAATCTAATGCCCTCAGTAAATGCCCTCAGAGAGTCAAAGCAATAATTTCTGTAGCCTTATCGGGGTATCATGATAAAGTAAATGTTGTTTTAATTGTATATAGATATCACATATGTAGATATTGATTCATAAATGAAATTGAGCTCTTAAATCGCCCAGCCTCAGGTCATGTATTGAACTATTTGTGTGTAGTTGCTACGACTCGATAGCATATACAAATAAGGAAGTTTCCGCCTCAACAAAAGAACATGAGTTTTTAATTTAGCAACTATTCTTAATATTGTATTTCAGAACATGATTTTTTTTATCAATGATATAATGATTTTTAAAGATCATGCTTTAAACTATATTTAATATGGATTAGTCATCCTAGTTTTAAGTGATTGCTCGTTTTACAGATAGAAAATAGGTTTAGAGTACGTCAATATATGATAAAGTTGTTAACTTATTTTAAAATCTAAGATTATTACGTGGTGTCATTTTTCAATAATCAGGTAAGTATGAAATTTTACGTCTAAATAAAGGAAAAGAGTTTATTATTTACATACAATATATTCAATATTGTCACTCAAATTATTAACTCAATAAATATTAAATTCAAAGAAAATATAAAAGACACCCATTGCAAATTCTGTTTTGTTAAAAAAGTAGTCATGGTGGTAAAGCGCTACTAATCATTTACTTCATTAGAAAGATGGAGACATATATATGATGTATATGGAGACAAATAATAAATAAAATTAGCATTGTTTAATATACTCATAGTTATAGGAATGAAATGTTATATAAACAACATAACGTGTCAGTTTCGATTATTTTGTTGGTAAGACATGTTACTACTGGATGACTTTTGTGAATAGTGTCCTTCAGCATTTGCCATTTCTCCACTTGTACTTTAAAATACCAAAGAAAGAGGAATATGAGAAAAACAATATTCAAAAGATTTAATTCCTTGTGTCTTGAGATTTCGGCATTGGTATATTGTGACAATGCTTGGGTGTTCTCATTTGCGTTCTAATAAATAATGAACAGTTGCATTTGTAAACATATCTACTGAACACAGATATACACATATGTCATGGAGTTTTATCACAATAACACGCATGGCAAGTATTATATAGTTTACACCATGTGTTTGTGCCATTTGATTTCGAAAATACCATTACATCGAACAATATTAATTGTCCATGCATTTAATTTGCTAAAATTCATTTTCTGTTTAGGGGTGTCAACCAGTTTTGAGTATATGAAGAGTTCTAGTTTTGTCAAGTTTTAGTTAAGGTTGAACATTTTAGTACACATTACATAATTCAAATCATGATTAAAAAGACGTGCTAACGTACCTACATGTAACATATTTCGAACCTTCATTTTATAGTATTCACCAAAAGTTACGAATCGGTATAATTCATGTTTAATGAAATGAAAACGTTTCATGAGACAATATCAAATGTGTTAATTGCACAAACATTAATTGATAAAATGCACATAATCATTGTGAAAATAGATTTGTCGTGAATTCATTTTGAAAAGCAAAACGTATCCAAATGCCATAGCAGAGGAAACCTATAGGATTATTCATACCTTTTGATATTGAGTTTATATTATAACGATATTAACAACAGTTACAGAATGAAATACCCAAAATACCATTTACGAGCAAACTTTTCTGGTTATTTACAATATGATATTGAGTTCCTTTATCATGATATTAGTAACATTTACATAATGAAAATAAATTTTACTGGGCGACCAAGCTTTAAAAAAGGGGAGATTACAGACAGGCAACTATTTCATTGAAAAAAACTATGCACCTTTCGGAGAATATGCTACTTCCTTCTTCAGATTGAGTATTAAATACGTGTTTGTATATTGAGATAATAATTCTAAACATCGTAGAGAAGTTAATCACAAGGTGAAAACTTGAATGGGCAACGAATCAGTATTAATCTGAAATGATATTGATCTGAAATCTGAAAGTTGGCTTTTCATTTGAGTTCACTTCATAAAGGTCTTCAACGATTTAATAAACCAGATTTTGATACCCCTTGTAACTTAATGATATATGATATCTTATCAAATTGAATGTTATTAAGAGAAAAAAAAGGTTTGGCTACTCCTAAGTTAATAATTTGATGACAACTTATTTAAGGGTTGAATTAATCAGGTTTGGCTGCTGGTAAGGTAATGATATAGACTATAGTCAACGTATTAAAGGAATCAGTTAAACAGGCTTGGCTTCTGGTAAGTTAATGGTATATTATAACTTATTATTTTAGGTATTGAATTACTCAGGCTTGGCCTCTTGTAACTAAATGATGTATGAAAACTTATTAAAGGAATGCATTTATCAACTCCATGTATGACAACTTAATCAGGGGTTGAATTAATTAGGTTCGACTTCTGGTAATTAATAATCTATGAACACTTATTTAAGGATTGAATTAATCAGGTTTGGCTTCTGTAAGCTCATGATATATAACTTATACATCAAGGGATTGAATTAATCAGGTTTGGTTATTCATAAGTCATGATATATGATCATTTATTAGGGCATAAACAATGTCCCTAGGTTGACGGTGCATCTTGATATAACACACGTATTTCAGTGTGGTAGTGTCTGTTTGACACCATATTGCTATATCACTCTGACACCTGTGACATTTGGATAATGGAACAACAGGAAATATGTGTTGCTTCCTGGTTCACTGACAACATTCATACTGCGTTACTGCCTACGGTCATGGACTAATATATTACCTAGACAGTGTGGGTCGCAACGAATGATGTAGTTTGATCGTTTTCCAATTTGGGAGTGGGTTCTTCTATTACCGTTATGTCCGCATTAATATGAATTAATAACACGAATGTCCCACGGTGTTCAATTAAAGAGGCTGTATCACGTTTTTTGGCATATTTTTTTTTTAATTTTCCTTTTATGATAAAAGTTGATATTTACTTTAGAGCGTAAATAGAGAATCTCACCCAAGTGTCTTCTGATATCAAATATATCAACACGAGTTGATTAGAGTTACAAATATCCGAGGCTTGCCGAGGATATTTTAACTTTAATCAACGATTGTTGATATATTTGATATCAGAAGACACGAGGGTGAGATTTTATTTATCATTCAAAATCATTCTTCAACAATTATTAGCCGAAGAATGACATAGTTGAAACAAAAAACTGCCATTTTGCTTCTTCAGCAGTGATCGCAGTGAGGTCACAGCATTGTGACATCATAAGCATTATGACATCATAGCATTGTTACGTCATCACCATTGCGACGTCATAGCATTGTCAGCAGTGTTCTCAGTGATGCCAAAGCTTTGTGATGTCATTAACTGATGATGTAATCGGATTATGACGATTTCATTGTAGCGATATCTACAATGTAGATATCGCTTGTAGATATCGCTTGATCTCACACAAGCGATATCTACTTTGGGATGATAAAACATCTTATTTCACAAACCAATTATCCGTAATGGTAATAACGGTTTTGCATATAAAGCAAAAATTGCATGGCGGCCATTTTAATGTGAACACATTTTATTATTTCGAATAAAAAAAAACAGCTTCCATGTCTTTACCAAACCATGTACAGTCATTCTTTAACTGGATTTCCCGAAGAGAGAAGGGTGTTTTACTATTGGCGACATTATTTTTCAAACACATTTTATCGACTTATTTGAGAGAAAAAACGTGACACTGTCCCTTTAAATTTATGTAACGTCAATAACCAATCACACGACATAAATTAGATGGTAATATGTTGGAGGAAAATCAAATTTGAACTGATCATGCCTGGTAAGTCCATGATCCTGTCATTATTGTAAATACATGAACTTGTCATTATTGTAAGTCCATGAACTTGTCATTAGTGTTAGTCCATGAACATGTCATTATTGTCAGTCCATGAATTTGTCATTAGTGTTAGTCCATGATAAGGTCATCATTGTACGTCAATGATAATGTCATTATTGTAAGTCTATGATCTTGTCATTACTGTAAGTCCACATGAACGTCATTTATTCATTATAACTAGTATGTCATTTGGTTATATTCATTGTTTTTATTTAGGTTTTGGATAACCATTAAATACGCTTATCCTTTATTCCACATAAAATAAGAATGTCTTTCATAATGTTTTGAAATGCCAGATTTGACAATGTTTAACTGTGCTTTTTTTTTAATGGAAATTTAAATAAAATTTAACCGATTTAGTCTTGATCTATACAACACTTACAGTATTTATTTCATTGACAACGCGATAATATTACAATTCCAAAGAAACAAGGTAGACACGTCTATTGCTCATGTCAACCATTTTCTCCCCACATTGGCTATTTCAATCCAAGTCAATGTCGTCCTGAGTTAACGTGAAAAGAACTGGCTTGAGTGGCCTGTTATGGGAGAGATTGACATCGACTTGTTTCAAATGGTTCATGATTGATCCACCTAACACGTGAAACTAATACTCTAACATCAATACACTGATATCAGGTTAATGCCAGTCAACATCATCCAGTTGATGAATCACCTAGCATTATCCACTTAACTGCAACGATCAACTTTCATTTCTTGGACACTATCATATGCCTTATGAAGCCATATATAGAGAATTTCAATTAATTGAAAACTTATGAACTTTGGATTTTATATTGTGACATTTGGGAACAATGTCAGATTTGCTCACTATCTAAATGGCGTGTATTTCTAATTTTGGATGATAAGTAAAAGATCATTCAGGTATCTAGTGATATAAAATATATCAACAATAGTTGATGACAGCTTGAAATATACGAGCTTTGCAATTGCCGAGTACACACAGAACTACTAGCTATGTAGCAGAGCAGTGAGTTTAAAACCGTGTGATGTCATTCACTTAATGATGTCAATATACAAAGCTGTGTGGTCTCATGGAGTTGATGGTGTCTCCTACGAGATAGCTTAATCTCTAACAAGCAATGTCTCCCGCGAAACATTTTTGGATGATAAATTACAGCAGATCAATATTGCAAATATGAACAATAGCTGGATCAATATAAACATTCTCTCCTTAAGGACGTGTTGTTCGGTTGATGAATTACAATAAACATGATATCATCAAGCTTATAAGATATCATGATATCAGTGCCATCCATTAGCAGTACTGAGACTTAATATCAGTACTGAAATTGTATCAATTACCATTACTAAATCTTACAATCAATATTGATACTTGACTCACTCTTGATAGACATAATATCAGTGATGTGATGTACGAATTTAAGAAAGATGTATGTATGTACTTACAAATGTGTATTCCCGTTGTTGTGGTAGACAATAGAATAAAACAGCAGAAAAGTAACATCCTTGCCGTATCTGAAAATAGGAAAAATTAAGATTTCTTAAAATCACGTTGTGAAGAAGGATACTTTGGTCAGGAACATAAAGAAATTGTTAGGTTTATCATGTAAATACAAAGCATCGTCAACAAATTTGATTTGCGTGGGGGGGGGGGGGGGGGGGGGGGGGGGGGGGGGGGACAAACTTTGATCCCCTATTTGCAATATACCTCTCCACAAAATTTCAGCTTTGAGGGTGACAGACGTCGAACATGTGAAAAGTTTAAGGACAACGGACAACGGAAAACGGACAACGGACAACATATGATGCCCAACCCCAGACGGTAGAGGCCCATCTGACACTCAAATTCTCAACAAGTATAAGTTTGGTATGAGCTTTATGTCTTTACTAGCCTTATTTATGTTTATATACGAATACAAACTGACAGTCATTATAAATGTATGATTAAATCAAACAGTACTTACAATGTAAGCACTCCATTATCAGGCATTGTCTGAACATTATACACTTACATCGGAGATGAAAAAAATCTATCTATTTAGTTAATGACATTGATAATATTACGATAAACAGTAGCTTCCAACCACGTAAAAGAAACAAAAGTTATCAGAAATAAAACTGTGCATGACATTAATAATTGTCCAAGACAAATAATATAAAAGCTTAAACAACAGTGGTTCAGTACCAACATATAATCAATATATTTGTAAGTTAAACACCATGTAAAATCAACATCAAGTCGAGTAAGTTACAAGACATCAAATAGATAAAAGTTTTAAAGGCATCTCATTAGTACCAAATCATAATAATATTAATATTAATTCTAAGGTGAAGATAGGTAAATAGCTAGAAGCAATATCTATTTGTTAATAGTATTCTGGAATGAATGAATGAATGAATGAATGAATAAATCTTCATTTAACCTTCATTCTGGGGATGATGTTCATATTAAATACCACCTGGATGGTACAAATAAACTTTCATTGTGGGGTCCATGTTCATATAAGATACCACCTTTGTTCCATTTAAATTTCATTCTGGGGACGATGTTTATATGAGATACCACCCTTGAAACAATAAACCTTCATTCTGGGATCCATGTTCATATAAGATACCACCTTTGTTCCATTTAAATTTCATTCTGGGGACGATGTTTATATGAGATACCACCCTTGAAACAATAAACCTTCATTCTGGGATCCATGTTCATATAAGATACCACCTTTGTTCCATTTAAATTTCATTCTGGGGACGATGTTTATATAAGATACCACCCTTGTACTAATTAACCTTCATTCTGGGGACGATGTTCATACAAGATACCACCCTTGTACTAATTAACCTTCATTCTGGGGACGATGTTCATATAAGATACCACCCTTGAACCAATAAACTTTCATTCTGGGGACGATGTTCATATAAGATAACACCCTTGTACCATTTTACCTCCATTTTTGGGACGATATATATTAAACATACCACCCTTGTACCATTTAACCTCCATTCTTGGGACGAGATATATTAAAGATACCACCCTTGTACCATTTAACCTTCATTCTTGGGACGATATATATTAAAGATACCACCCTTGTACCATTTAACCTCCATTCTTGGGACGATATATATTAAAGATACCAACCTTAAACCATTTAACCTCCATTCTTGGGACGATATATATTAAAGATACCACCCTTGTATAATTTAACCTCCATTCTTGGGACGATATATATTAAAGATACCACCCTTGTACCATTTAACCTCCATTCTTGGGACGATATATATTAAAGATACCACCCTTGTACCATTTAACCTCCATTCTCGGGACGATATATATTAAAGATACCACCCTTGTACCATTTAACCTCCATTCTTGGGACGATATATATTAAAGATACCACCCTTGTACCATTTAACCTCCATTCTTGGGACGATATATATTAAAGATACCACCCTTGTACCATTTATCCTCTATTCTTGGGACGATATATATTAAACATACCACCCTTGTACCATTTAACCTCCATTCTTGGGACGAGATATATTAAAGATACCACCCTTGTACCATTTAACCTTCATTCTTGGGACGATATATATTAAAGATACCACCCTTGTACCATTTAACCTCCATTCTTGGGACGATATATATTAAAGATACCACCCTTGTACCATTTAACCTCCATTCGGGAAGTGGTGTTCATATGAGGCTCCTGGCTTGTTAAACAATGACATTGCATATTTGATAGCTCTTCTTCAATTCATTCAATATATACATGTAGTATATCTATTGCATTAGTCAATAATCATACATCACAACTGAGCTTCACAAGGTACAAAACACGGCTATTGTCATATAACTAAATGATAAATATCTACTGAAACAAAAACGTTAGTTTAATAATTTCAAAATTGAAAAAAAGATTGCATAGTCACGTGATTAAAGAAAACAAACAAATACCATGTGGATATCACCGTTGTGATATATATATATATTCACACTCGTAGAGAAATGGTAATGGAGAGACCATAACAAAACATTGAATCGAAATTCACATTGTTGACAGTCACAATAGTAAGTGTTCTAAATTGTTACAAGGGTCACATGTACATATCATCAAACCATACATGTACATCTGTTTAAATAGTTCAACTCGAAAAACTATGAGAATGAAAAATCTTACAACAAAATTAGAAGTGCCAGGATAATGTGTTTACTCACGAAAAATGCACAACAAAACACGGAATCTACCCACAGTGTTGAAAGCCCCACGAGGAAGAATCCAAGAGCGTTAAATGGTTCACATGTAGATATCACCAGACTATAACCTGCTCAAATATTTTTGTACTCACTAAAATATGAAATATTTGTGCACAACAAAACAGGTATTCTTACTTACAGTTTTGGAAGCAACACAACCAGGTAAGCAACACACGTGAATAATACCAGAAAACATCAAATCAATACATCCTAACGCCACACCCGCTAGGTGGCAGCCCTTGCTATTGGATAAACAGTTGCAGAATAAATACCTGCCACAGAAGAGGTTTGGGGCATATTGTGATGATCCAGTAACGTTAGTGATCTATAAATCCATACTAACTGATTCTGCGAGTACGTTACTTCAGATTTGAGGAGATTACTGCCTGATAATAGAAGTCACTAACTAAATGATGGTTCAACTTTTGGGAAGGGAATTCATGATTTCAACATTTGAGAGGGGAATTAATGATTTGAACATTTGAGAGGGGAATTTATGATTTTGTAATTTGAGAGGGGAATTAATGATTTCAACATTTGAGAGGGGAATTAATGATTTCGACGTTTGGGAAGAAAAATGATGATTTCAAATTTTGGGAAGGGACTTGATATTTCAACTTTTGAGAAGGGAATTGGTGATTTTAACTTTTGAGATAGAAATTAATGATTTCAACTTTAAGGAGGGAAATTAATGGTTTCAGCATTTGGGAAGGGAATTGATGATTTCAGCTTTTGAAAAGGTAATTACCGGTTTCATCTTTTTAGAAGGGAATTGATATTTCAACTTTTGAGAAGGGAATTGGTGATTTCAACTTTTGAGAAAGAAATATTGATTTAAACTTTTGAGAAGGGAATTAATGATGACAAAATTTGAGAATGGAATTGTTGATTTCAAAATTGGAGAGAGGAATTCTCGATTTCGAATTTTGAAGAGGGAATGGGTGATTTCCTCTTTTGAGAAGAGAAATATTGATTTCAACTTTTGAGAAGAGAATTCATGATTTCAAAATGTGAGAAGGGCGTTAATGATTTCAACTTGAGAATTGTTGAATGATGAGTTCAACCTTTCAAGTATTGGTTGGCTGGAGTAAGGATGGACAATTCATACAGCGAATTGATTATGAAGGTGAAGGTAAATAATTTCAATGTCGAAAGACATTTCACAAACGGTGATGATTAATGTAAGGGTGGGCCATTCATATAGAGTATTTATTTAGAAGGAACGGGTAATTTCAAATGTTCAAGTATATTCTCACGTATGGCATTTATTGAGAAGATGATGGGTCAATATTTTACGTATTTGGCATAGTTGACAATAGAAAGGATGGGGAAATAATAAAAATCGGACAACCTAAAAGAGGGTTTTAAAAAATTCAGGCACACGTGTTTGTTCATTTAATACATTAACGGAGAAGGGAATTCCTAAACAAATCACGTATTTTTTTTAATCAAGATATATATTGGTAAGTAACGGGTTCATTTGTTCTAATATTCGCCAAAGATTGGCTATAGAGTAAGCTATAGAGTATGAAATTTATAATTTCATCACTGGCAAATGTTTACAAGGTAAGGACAATAGGGTGACGTAATTGAGGAGATATTTGATGGTTTAAACATTTCAACAGTTCGACAAGTGTCTAAAATGGGACAATCTATATAAAATATATGATATATTTTAAATAGGTGATTTAGCATTGTTTAGTCGTCCTCAGTTTTCCTATATCCCATTTGATTAGCGTGAGTAAGTATTGGGACTTAACGTAGGATATTGATTAAGATATTAATGGTATTAATGATTTCAACTATTTGGCGAGTGGATCAAGGGTTTCCAAGATGATTGGAGGATCTTATCTTTCGTCCTCATAACATCCAGCTGTTGGTATTCGCATAGGCTAATTACTATGCAAACATTTTGATGATTTGGTTATTACGATTAGTTGATGTCTGAAAGGGAGTGCAGAGATTGCAGCAAATAGAATTGTAAGTATTTTTTTTTGCGGGTTGATTAATCATGACGACGTAAGCTGTTTTTTGGTTCTTTGTTTGCTAGAGTGGTTTTGTATTTAACTTCCATTACGATTTGAGAATAACCCAAGTGTATATGTGATATCATGATGTAATTCTAAATAATGACAGGTGGGAATTCACAGGTAATTACAATGATTTGTCTGATATTACATTTCCTCAGGTCAAAAAATGTGACACCAATATAAACAAAAAAGCCTGTTGACATTATTGCGCAATAACCGATCAATGTTAAAGGCACAACAACTTCCAAACGCAAGGCATAACTCTTGCCAGTCTCCATTATTGGCTGATTTAAGCCTTGCTGTTTTTCCCTCGCTTTGTTGTTCGAAGATAGTGGATCGCTGCACCTGAAATGCGTAGTGGGCCCGGATTCCCAAGCACAAAGATCTTAAAGGTACATCCATTGTGTTGTAAGGGGTCACATATTCCAAACTTTATAAATGCTGTTACTTTATCGAGAAGTACCGACAGTTACCGAAAAATATCATATTGATGACAGAAGATTGAGTATATTGACGATATGAAGGTAAAAGTAGTGATCTCTGATCTAAAACCGGACAATACGTCGCGATTGGCGCGCGCCAATGAGTCAAACGTAATTTTGGAATCTTATTCATAACAGAAAAATTGCCAAATTTAAATTGATAGTGTTTAAAAGGTTATATAACTTCTGTGCATGTACATGAGATGTGCATTTTCGGTTTCTACACATGCATAATGATGTTACTGGGTTTCAATTGGAAACTAGTAATTATGATATATTTGGCGATTGAGGATGAATATGCAAGCTGAGCGAATTTATTTGTACTGTAAACAGCACATGTGGCATGTTGGAACGTATTAAAGCCAAATAAAATTTTATGAAACACAATGGATGCACCTTTAAGGAAATACTGCAAGGCCTTAATCAGCAAGTAATTGAAACTGGCAAGAGTTATGCCTTGCATTGGGAAGCCAGTAGTGGAGACTGGCCAGAGTTATGCCATGCATTGGGAAGTTGAAGGCACAATTGCACGTCATTTTATTAAAAAATATAAATAATGATAAGATAGTGCATATCTTTCGATATGACGATCAACCCAAACTGCGGTTATCTACCATATAAGTATACAATGTGAGGAGCAAAAACGGCAGTCGCTATGGTTATTGTAGCAACAAGCTTATACTTACATTTTAAAATTTTGTAAAGCGCACATATTCAACAATAATAACACTGAAAAGTGAACCCCATTCATCGGCGGTATAAAAGAGTTGAAAGCCTTGCTACGGAACATCAAGACATTGTTGATTAGTTTTATGACAAGTTATATGTTACTTTGTGAATAATCTATCGATACATATATTTTATTATTTAAAAAAATAGAATATAATTTTTTTTTATCTCACGTAATGCATAAAGCAAGATGGCCGCCAGACGGCGATAGAAACCTCTCTTTAAAGGCTAAGATAAATATCCATGACACCTAAAATATTCTTGGGTCAAAAGAATAGATATCTCCTTATTCATTGGGTAAATAGAGGATACTAAACGACCCTCAATTTAATACCATTTTTATTTCAAAAGTTAATGATTTGGTATTAACGAGCGGGGGCGGGTTCGATACCAAATCATTCACGAGTTAAATAAAAATGGTATTATGTAAAAGCAAGTTTAGTATTCTGTTTATTACTTGCTCAAATTAATTTGCCGACAGCGTGCTGAAACCTACATTTCCACAAATCACGTACCATTGTAATAATAATACTTTAATGTCCTCATTACAATGTAAATGTTGGAAATTCGGGTTGTGCCATTGTGGTGACGGTATGACCATTGTAACATAAAAACTGAACGCTATTGTGATGCAGCGGTATTACACAGGTTTAAAGGGGCAGTAGCACGTTTTTTGCAAATTTTATTTTTTTCCAATTTCCCATTTATAATGATAGTTCGTGTCATTTATATTTACTTAAGAGGGTAACAAATCTTATAATACAAACCAATTATCCGTAGTGTTAATATCGTTGTTGCTTATAAAGCCAAAATTGCATGGCGGCTATTTTATTGTGAAAACATTTTATTATTTTGAATGACAAAAAACGACTCCAATGGCTATACGGAAACATGTACATGAATTTTTTAACTTGATTTTCCGAAGAGAGGAGGGTGTTTTACCATTGGTGACATAATTTTTCAAATACATATCATCAACTTATTTCAGCGAAAAAACTCCCCTTTAATATTGTCGTAAAAATATTGCACTGCAGTATCTTCAATGGGCGCGAGTAATCAGAGAGCATTATCAGCTATAATAGGGCGATTTCTACTGTCAACATACTGTATAATCTGTGGCTCTGTCAATACTGTTAATGTGTTACACAGTATACAAACTATTCTCCTAAAGGAAGGAACATTTACATTAAGCAAAGAGTCATACATAATTGTTTTGGAAAGATATTCTTTGATCCTGGGGCTCGTATACAACGCTTAAAAATAAAAAGGTTGATAAAGGGAGACATTATATCACAATCTTTAAGGTATAATGAACGTATGTGCGTCAGTAAGTACGCCACAATAGGTAAAGTATTTGTTAATGACTTGATAAATACTGATGGAACACAGACATACCAGAAATTTCATGAGAAACATAGAGACAGCTTAAAACTAACTGTTAAGAATATGCAAGCATTTTAGGATAGGTAAAACCGATTTTTAAAACATACAAAAAATATTTTGGAGCAAAGCTTGAATTGTTTTTTACATTTGACATTCCGAAAAAAGGAAAAATGTCCTGATAATCTCCAAGTAACAGTTGTCAAGTTCACACTTTTAAAAATAAGATCATGTAGATGTACAAAGTGTACAAAGAAGGACTGAAATTAGTAAAGTTCAAAATATCGAGAAAACACATCTATTTGGATATGTAATTATTAAACAATATATAATATGTTGGAATCTGGTCTGATTGTCATCATTTATCTCATTGAAAGTTAGTATCGCCGCTTGTCATTGTATCCATCACGTTTAAAAGGGCCGAGGCCCATTATTTTTAAGGAATGGAGAGTTACTAGGTCATTAACCTAGTTAAATTACACTCAAATTATTGCTCTTTTATCAAAATTACTTTTAAAAATTAAAGAAATTAATCTATGTAAGTTGCTTAAGGAGAGATGGGACCATGAAATCGAACTCGCTAATGGCAACATTTTGCGACAACAATTTATTTTTGTGAATAAGTCTCAAAATATATGGATTACGTTGTTTTGGGCATAGGTTTATCTATACACTAACGGGGAGCGCTTAAATTTAACATAACGCCTTTATAACGGTCATTTTACGACATGCCGCATAGCGTTACCGTCACCTATATTCGCGGTAAATATGTTACTACGTGTGTTATTCGATTTATATATACATCCCCGAATGTGACTGAAATGTATCTGGAAGGATTCGGAGTTTATTTGTTGACAGCGAGCACTTAATTTAAATACACCAAATGTATTATTATTAATGTCGATAACTCTTTAAATCGTTCGGTGACTCCAAATTTTCTTACATTTTTGCATAAAAGACATAATAAACTTGCTATTTTGGAAAAATAAAAGAATTCTAAAATCTTTGATTTCATCGTCCCATCTCTCCTTAAATACCGTTGTCTTCTATCTGTTCCCGTGGCGCAATAGGCTAAAGCGTTAGCTCGCGAAGCACAAGTCCTACTGGTTACGGGTTCGAGAGGAAATTTGGTCAAATCATTTGCGATTCATATTTGAAAAAAATAAAAAATCAGATAGTTTCTCCAGATATGTGCTTATATATCATTCTCTTAGGAAACATATCAGGGTTTACAATCATTGATATCATTCCAAACAGGGTTTACAACTGTCTCTGTAAACCCTTCCTGGAGAGACTCACACCGTTGTGAGTCCCTCGTTCCGGGTGATACAGAAATGTAACCAATGCTAACCATACGATACGATCTTGAAAAGATCAACTATTACTCAATAATAGAATAATTATGAGTTATTATACAGGCTCCAAATTAAGCTTCAAAATAATCAGTGACCCTTCACATGTTTTTCATATATTTTTTTAATTGTTACCCTCCGGATGGGTGTATAATGTCCCGAAGTGCAAAACCAAACGTTATTGAATGAATTTTTGTACTAAATTCAATTACTCTAATGAATAAGCGTTAATGTTCCCATCATCATACTCTTTGGCCATGCTATATAACCATGTGTATATTCCATGTATTTATTATAAATAAATGTCTATAATTTTGTATTTATGCTCACTCAGACGTAAAACAAATTCCCTAACGGGCAATAAAGAATTATGTTATCTTATTTGATCTTATCTTATCTTAAGAGTAAGGAAGACCGTATGTGATAATGGTAACATATTTGTTTAAACATATATTTATTCACCGAAGTGAAACGGATAGGCACAGGTTGTCCAACTTTTAAAAGCCCTATCCATAATATTAACATTTTACATTGACATTATGTATACATTCAGAATGAAACAATATGATAAGATACAGAAAACAGAGAGAAAAAGAATAAACGAATTGCAGTTCATGAACATGTTTGATTATAATTTCATTTTCACAATGTAATAGATCTGCATTGCCATTGAGGACTTAAGTATTATTCAATATAATAACATCCCAAATGAAAACACGTAAATATTTTCCTATAATCAGTTTTCCCTAAAACATGTTATCCCCACTTCAGAACTGTATTCATATTCTGCTTTGATATTAATTTTCGTAATAGACTTTGCCTTTAACTGAAATTTTACTGAACGTGTATTCTGTGAATAAAATAAATTTACTAATATTTAGAAATAATGTGAAATCAGAACAATAATTGACATTTTACATGACAATGCCTGTACAGCTGCATGTGTTCATCAGCTTGTGTATCTAATGTAAATATCATGTGGTGTGGATTTCATGTAGACGTCGATTGCAATACTTCATTTGCTCTGTCGGCTATCACTCTTTGTCCATGTGGACAATAATCATTTTTATCAACTTATCATGCGATCGTCATGCCAGTGGCACATCAGCTTCCCGACGCAAGGCATAACTCTTGCCAGTCTCCCAACACTAGGAAATCAGAGGTGCATCGATCCATTAACTTAGCTTGGTAAAGCGCGGGGGATACTGCAAGGCTTAATCGGCCAGCAGATCTAATGGAGACCGACAAGTGTTATGCCTTGCGTTGGGAAGTTGATGGCGCAAGTGTTCAAAGTGCATAACTCTTGCCAGTCTCCCAACACTAGGAAATCAGAGGTGCAGTGATCCACTAACTTAGCACGGTAAAGGGCGGGAAATACTGCAAGGCTTAAATCGGCCAGTAGATCTAATGGAGACTGGCAGGTGTTATGCCTTGCGTTGGGAAGTTGATGGCGCAAGTGTTCAAAGTGCATAACTCTTGCCAGTCTCCCAACACTAGGAAATCAGAGGTGCAGTGATCCACTAACTTAGCACGGTAAAGGGCGGGAAATACTGCAAGGCTTAAATCGGCCAGTAGATCTAATGGAGACTGGCAGGTGTTATGCCTTGCGTTGGGAAGTTGATGGCGCAAGTGTTCAAAGTGCATAACTCTTGCCAGTCTCCCAACACTAGGAAATCAGAGGTGCAGTGATCCACTAACTTAGCACGGTAAAGGGCGGGAAATACTGCAAGGCTTAAATCGGCCAGTAGATCTAATGGAGACTGGCAGGTGTGATGCCTTGCGTTGGGAAGTTGATGGCGCAAGTGTTCAAAGTGCATAACTCTTGCCAGTCTCCCAACACTAGGAAATCAGAGGTGCAGTGATCCACTAACTTAGCACGGTAAAGGGCGGGAAATACTGCAAGGCTTAAATCGGCCAGTAGATCTAATGGAGACTGGCAGGTGTTATGCCTTGCGTTGGGAAGTTGATGGCGCAAGTGTTCAAAGTGCATAACTCTTGCCAGTCTCCCAACACTAGGAAATCAGAGGTGCAGCGATCCACTAACTTAGCACGGTAAAGGGCGGGAAATACTGCAAGGCTTAAATCGGCCAGCAGATCTAATGGAGACCGGCAAGTGTTATGCCTTGTGTTGGGAAGTTGATGGCGCAAGTGTTCAAAGTGCATAACTCTTGCCAGTCTCCCAACACTAGGAAATCAGAGGTGCAGCGATCCACTAACTTAGCTTGGTAAAGGGCGGGAAATAGTGCAAGGCTTAAATCGGCCAGTAGATCTAATGGAGACTTGCAAGTGTTATGCCTTGCGTTGGGAAGTTGGTGGCGCAAGTGTTCAAAGTGCATAACTCTTGCCAGTCTCCCAACACTAGGAAATCAGAGGTGCAGTGATCAACTAACTTAGCACGGTAAAGGGCGGGAAATACTGCAAGGCTTAAATCGGCCAGTAGATCTAATGGAGACTCGCAGGTGTTATGCCTTGCGTTGGAAAGTTGATGGCGAAAGAGTTCAAACTTTTTGAAGATGGAAAAGACAAAAGGTGTAAAATTTGAAATTTTCTAAATTTTGGAATATATTTGTCTATATCGATTTAATGAGTAAACGTTTATCATTGAATGAGTATATATATAGGAAAGTACATAACTAATCGTTGATACTGTGGCTCACTTATCGGGCACTATGTTGACCCTGGTCAGCTGTAACTTTGACTGCAGTAGAGAACTGTTCTACATGCAGTAAGGTTTGGGTACAATGCTACATTGAATTTCAGCGCAGTACCACCTATGGTTCGCTAGTTCCAGCCGATGCTCGCAGGTTTCACCCCAATGCATAGCTACCATGGCGTTGCGGACTTTCTCCCTGTCATAATACCAGCCGTGATATGAGAGAAATACTCTTGAAAGCGGCGTTAAAACTAACACACATCAATTGTAAGTATGAATCTAGATTAGTTGGCAATGAAAACACCAGACTATCGGTTTCTTTTTCTTCTTGCTAAGATGGGTTGCGCAACAAGTAGGTTGCGCAACAGAGATTCGATATTCCTATTTGCAACTCACTTGCGTAACAGTTTGTCTGGTTGAACATTGTTGAGAAATGCATTGTGCACAGATGTAGACACGCATAGAAAATTCTTCTTGCCTGGCTGGAATGATTACCCCTTTGACGTCATCTGGTTTACACACTGTCATTGCTCGTGTTCACATTTTATACATGACTTTAAATGACATCCACAAACTCTTCGGAAACACGGGAAAGCGTTATTTACCATGGACCATGATTAATGTAAAGATTGATGTAAAACCAACAGAAATTGCGGTATGACAATAATGTCGAGTAAATATCAGCAGGAAGTAGGATAAAAATCAGTCAAATCAAATCAGTTTATTCAGTATTTCGGCCATGTGGCCAGAGTACAATTGAATGTGACCACATAAACACGTCACGTGACAGAACTGTTCATTATCATGTTTTAAATGCAAATACATGTTTCATATAGATTGCAACGGATTTTATCAATTCAATTTGTGATGAGGTAACAAGGGCACACACATTTCTATGATTTACATTATCCAAATACTTATTTCTGAGGTTTGCATATCGTTCACATACAAACAACACATGATATTCATCTTCAATTGTTCCCAGATTACAATTTGTACAAATAGCAAGGTTTGCAACAACACATTTGTTTTGTCTAACAAGGTTTACTTTAAAGGAGTGTAAGGCGATGCCTAATTTACAAAAAGAGCGTATTAAAGTTTTATCACTAAGTGCTGTAATATATAATTCAGGCTGCAATAATGATTTAAAAGATGAATAATGTTTCAGAAAATTGGATGTACATAGCGAGTCGTGCCAAACTTGGAGATAAATAGGAAGGAGGACACAGTGGTATAATAAGAGAGGTGTCCATACGATTTAAAATTAATTTCATGGTATAGTGGCTATATTTCAAGGCGCACATCGAGAGGTAAAAAGACCGATGGCCCTGTTGTACAAATAGTAAGTGCAACACTGCTGTTAAAAGTATTTGTGTTGTTTGTTTGACAACATTGGAGTGTATTTCAATACGTTGTCCATGTCAACTTCCAATGCACGACGAAATCCGTGCATATCACGTGACATATTCCAAGTTCTGTCTCTGTCGGGATTTTTTTTACATCCCTTTTAGAGAGACCCTACATACGGGTTCTTATACTTTTTTGAGATATCAGCCAATTGTGTCACAGTGTAACAAGTCTGTTAGCTGCATTCTCTTCCCACAGAGATTACTCTTTTCAGATTCCTAATCTCTGTTCGACTAAGGCGGCATTCTCGGCTAGAAATGGAGAATTCTGATTGGTTGAATATGAAATTAGTTGTGCAATCACCGACATTGTGTTAAAGTTAGGATCGGAAACCATAATAAGTGGTGTCCATACAATTCAAAATTAATTTTAAGGTATAGTAGCTATAATTAAAGGCGCACATCGAGAGGTAAAAAGACCGGAAACCGGAAGGCCGGAGCAACCTTTGGGAAGAGAATGTGGTTACTGGACTCTGTTCCACAACAGCGAGCGCTTATAATCAGTAGCTCAAGTAGCGCTCATTCTCTCCTGAACGGCATGGTGCAAAACCTCATTCGCTCGCTTTGCTACGTAGGCTACATTGAGCAATCGCGTTCAAGAGAGGTTTAAAAGTAATCGCTAATTGTAATGCAGAGTCTACTATGTTACATGACCCTTGATCGAAACATGACCTCCGCCTTAAAAAAGTTTTTGATTTGGGCCTGCATTACCTGAAATTGCCATTTCTCAAAGGCTGATTGCCATTTCTCAAAGGGTCCTTGGCAATATGTAATATTATGGTATCAAAATATGATTGATGAAAAGTTTTATGATTTATGAGTGACGTAGGAAGTGAAACTGTTAAAATCAAACAGTGTATTAATGCGAACACTTTATCTTTCATCCATCACACTATGCTAATATTTGTCAATTTTGTTTCGATTCTATTGATTCATTAATAACTTAGATTCAATGTTGTGATGTCACGTTTGATCAATTCGGGAGAAAATCATCAACAAAGCCAATGAATCGCTCCATGAACACATCAAGTTTTACTCATTTTATGAGAGCTTCACCTGTTATATGTGTTTCAGCTTTGGGAGTAGAGCAGTTCTAATAAGTCATAAGTATAAGGCATAAACCCTTTTGACCTTATAGGCCTGGCCTGAAGTTCTAAAACATTTTATTGAAGGTGTGTCAAAACCTAAAATGACAACATCACTCAGTAGAGCTTGCAATTTCGCTGCAAGTTACAGAATACATTTAAAATAGCCAACATCATGTAACTCAAATATTCTTGGAAAAATGCTACACCCAAACTCCTGTCATCAAACTGGTGAAGTTTTTCTCCTCGACAACAATCTATCAAGAACAAAGTCAGATCATGCATTGAAATCTATATTTATTGTGAAAAAATATATCCTTGTTCCATTGGTTCTGTTACTGAGAAGATACAACAAACACATGATGGATGGACAAATGATACTGTGATAAATTAATCTATTTTCTAACTCTAACATGGACAACTTGATAATGTAACTAAGTCTTAGAAACAACAGTGTAAAATGCCAACTGCCTTATATACAGAAGGAGAATGGAGATATGTTAAAAAGAAATTCAGTTCAACTTATTAACATGAAACATTATTTTGCAAAGTTAACACCACTTTTCAGTTAGAAAGCAATGCCACAGAGCATGACGATAAAGATTCATTCTTCTCTGTAAAATTCAACATGTGTACAAAATGAAAATAAATTGACTTCTTTTCGTCCTAGATTGTCCCAGAAAATAAATAGGTCGGCACACATGGTCCCAGCTTACTAAGAATTTTACTTTTGGATAAGAATACTAACATTGTGTGGCTCCTGTGGCCCTTATTTTGGGACAGAGAGTCATCAAATCTATAATCACCATTGGTTACAATTCTTTGCCTGCAGGAATATACTCAAGTGATAAGAGGTTATGTGGGAAGAACTGATTTGAGGAACCGCTTTAGGGAAAGAATACATTGGTCAAGGAGTCTGTACAGAAGATTCAATCTTTCTGGCGATTTTTGTTTTGGGAAGAAAAGAGTTTTTTAGTTTTTTTTAGGGGACACATGTGAAATCAACAATTTATAATAACAGTAAGTGAATGAATCTGTACACAACATTTCAGTGTTAGAGTGCTTTTCATTCTTGAGAAAAAGATGAAAATAGGTTTTTAGGGCATGGCCCTAATGGCTCTTATTAACAGCCGCAGAGTCGTGAAAAATTTATAATTTATAATCTCTATTGGCTAAGGGGTGTCAATACACAACATTTCAGCCTTCTAGGATTTTTGTTCTGGAGAGGAAAATAAAAATCTACAGTTTAATATCCCTAATGGCCAAGGCACCCATACAAGATTTCAGCTCTCTAAGACCAATGGTTCTGGAGAAGAAGTTGAAATTGTTACAGTTTATAGATAGATCCATGGACAACAGGATGCCATGCCATGCCGTAACCCCATTGGGCCTATCAGGCCTAATGAGCAAAAACTGTTTTTTTGAACACCAAATTGATTTCCAGAAAATAGTTTTGTTCATTTGAGCGTATCACCAATTTGATAAAATAGACCAAATTTAATAAGTTATAAATATTTTTATGTTAAATATAATTTCATACACATGACTAGAATGATGTATAAATTAAAAGATATTGCAATGTGTTGATGGACAGTATGCATGGAAAGACTCCGTGATTTCATAAATATCACAACTAGACTACGCTGTGAGATAGCTTTAAATAACAAACGTGTTTACTTAATACTTACATTAACAATATTCAAAGTTCCTTTCAATATTTGCTTTTACCATAACAAAATCTTTTTAAAGATATGAATTCTGTTTATTTTACAAATGTATGCAAATCTACAAAAACACTACAAAAAATGTTTCTTTAGTTGTTTTCTTATAAACATGAGACAAAAATAAAAATAAATTTTTCAACCAACATCTTATATGAGCATAAGCATACCATACATACAGAAAAAGTCTGCAATAATCAATGCAATTTGTGCCCAATAAACACTCTCTATTACCAAAATACAAGCAATGTATGCCATCCACCCTCATCGCTGAGTAACTGTAATCATAAGCCATGTGCATTGATGTGGTATCAGTTCTTTCCCGATAATTTCCTTTATAAGAAACTCTGTACAAACAAGCAGAGGGCCCCTTTCACAAAGGCAAGCTTAGTGCAATATTCAAGATGGGAGTTAAGGTTAAACTTAGGTTGCTTTGTGAAAGGTGCCCTTTATGATCAGTTTCTCCTAATACTTGGCCCACAAACCCAATGAACATTCTCCTCTAATATTTTAGATAAGCGCAGGGCACTTTTATGTTGTATAGGGTTACTAACATTTTACTCCAAGTTGCACCATATGTGACTACACCAGTTTGCCAATCCTATAACACATTACCTACATGATCAGTTTCTCCTAATACTTGGCCCACAAACCCAATGAACATTCTCATCATTATATATTCTAGATAAACATAGGCCACTTTTATGTTGTATAGTTTCTAACATTTTGCTCCAAGTTGCACCATATGTGACTACACCAGTTTGCCAATCCAATAACACATTACCTATGTTTTGCCCTAAAATATTACTAATACATATACTGCATCAATTTGCCAATGCTAACAGTCTTGGAAGACTTAATATAACTTGTAAATCTTTCAGCTGTTTGATTTAATAATGGCCCTCAAAGCCTGCATATTTTTCATAAATATAGTTGCATATTTCCTCTTATAAATGCTTGTTCTTCAGTAAAACATCTACAAAATTGTAGATGTTATATCATACAATGACAAGATATTACATCTAAAGAAACTTCACTGGAATCAATGACAAATATTATCATGTGTATTGTTAAGTTTACATGTTCTTAAAAATAGGGAAGTTAAAATTTCTGTTTCTTCTTTATCTTTTGTAAAAGAAATTTCATTTATTAAACTGATAAAAAAAGAAAGAAAATGGGAGATAGCAAATTTACCATCTTTTATATCAAGTTTTTTTAAAAGTTACTTTACAAGCGTGATGTATCATTGATGATAATGTTTAATCAACAAAATTGCATGAATTGAGTAAAAGTTTTTGAATAAATAATGTGTAATAATGATAAATGATATGCACATAATATTTATAAGGGGAAATAGGGAACCTAATATCTTTGGAATTAATGCATAGATTAGATATGTTATTAAATATGAATAATAGAAATGACATGTACTTAAAATAAAAACAATTCCATTGTTGTCATCAAGTTAAATAACCCTCTGTATATTTTTAAATTAAAGGTAAAGTAAACAAAAGGTTTTGTTTCTGAATTTATGCTTTAAATGTTCATAAACGATGCTATAATTAAATTTAACTAATGCCAAAAGGTTTAATTCATGAATTGATACAAATATACAAATAGGAATTCGACTTTATTTTCCTTTTTTTATCAAAAATATCTTCATCAAACTTTTCCTTCAAATATTTAGATGATTAAAGATATGGTGTATACAAGTGGGTGATAATAAACCTTACAGACTTATCTCTCTTCCCAAATTCATTGTACGTGAAAAACTTTGTGGAGATATTGTCAAACATCAAAGAGTTACCTCCCTTTCACCAGAGCAACAGTAATTTTATTTTACAAACCTCGGTTAGTTTTCTCTCATAATTATTTTGAAATTAATATAAAAGTTTACATAAAGATGATTATAAACTTCTGTTGAAACTTTTTTCTTTTTTTTTTTAAATTCTGTTAACATTAGATAATTTTAAATATTTCATTAAAGACTTGCAGTTTGTATAACGCTTATATGGGTTCATAAACATTACAAATACATTTCATAAGACTCGCAGTTTGTATGAATTTTATTGTTTTAGGGTTTATCATACATTTTCATATAAATATAATTATAAAACAGTTTATAGTTGAGATATTAAAATGTATGAAAATATAACAATATTAAATATGGTAAAAATGTAACAGTGAAAATTGATAAATCTAATGAAACGTGTCTGAGTAAAATAGTGTCATGGTGAAAAAAGGTCACAAATCACAGAACTCATCCCTACTCTTTTGCTGATAAGATACAACATAAGACCTTTGTTCGAAAGCTCCTTTTTTAGAAAACAAGTACCCAGAATTTACACAAATGAAGAAATATTATATTACCGGTATAGCTTATATTACATACTATGACAAAAATCCACTACAAATAGATCACAAAGGCTGATTCAGAAATTGAGTGGGGAGGGAGAGGGGAAAGTGTGGGAGGGAGTGGGGAGGAACACCTTGGCTCTGTTCTATAACATCCATAACAGCGAGCGCTAAATAATCGCTCATTGAACGCTACATTAAACCTCTCTTGAACGCGATTGCTCAATGTAGCGCTACGTAGCAAGGCGAGCAAACTTCGAGGGATTTGCACTGCGTCGTTCAAGAAAGAAAGAGCGCTACTTGAGCGCTACATTGAGCGCTACATTGAGAGATCAATGAGCAATTTAAGCACTCGCTGTTATTGAACAGAGCCCTGGTGTATCCGTCAAATTTACAGGCACAATTTTCAAGAGGGTGGGGGTTCGAAGCCCCTGAAACCCCCGAAACCCCCCTGGATCCATACAATAGAGGTTTCTAGGGATTTAATTACAGTGGCGGATCCTGAATGGGGTTTAGGGGGTTCACACCTCTTATTTTGAAAAATATTCATGTATATTTGATATCCCCTCCCCCTACAAATATTTGAACCCCATCCTCTTCTTTGAAAATTCTTAAATCCGTCTATGAATTGAAAAGATTCATTGAAGTTCTATCTCCATATATTTTCTGTTGGTCAGATTTGGTCAGAATAAATGTAGGGAAATTCACATGGCGCTTGATTGGTCAATTGAATATGGTCCGCTATTCTGTATACATGAGTACGATGAATTTTTAAAAGAAAATAATTTTCCGATCAGACAATAAGTTTTAATTAAATCTAAGATAATATGTAATTTGTAACTCATCGTAATTCCTGAATATATGAGAGATCTTGAAAATATTCTTCATTTCAAATTTTGCATTTCAAATATTTTATTTGAAACACAAAATTTGAAATTTTAAAACTTTATCAGTGAAATGTGCATTTCAAAATAGCAATATTTGAAACACAAATTTACAAGATACATCATTTCTCAAATCTTGATATAAATAATGACATAAATATGTTTGTGTAGATATAATATGAGCTTCTGATATGTTCATTGTGAGCTATTTAATTTGAAAATTGTCAATAAACAATTCAAAAACAAAATTGCATTAATTTTTCAGTTGTTTCCCTGCCCTCGATAATTAATCCACAATAAATGTTTTAAATTCCAAAATATTTGGCATAACTTGCACCATTTTCATAATTAAATAATTTTATAATAATGTTTGCAATAATGTCATTGATCAATGTATTTTTAAAAAATATTCATTAAGTTGATTATTATAACACATAAGCTTAACTTTTTTCATGAAAATTATTTTGACAAATTTTATTTTTATGATATGTAGTCGCTTATTGATAATTAAAACATCCTTATGATGAGATTTCAAAATATTTTACAAAACCCTTGTATATTATATTAATAAATATAATTTAAAGTTTGTTTATTATAGTAAATTGAAAGAAACTTCAGAATTTAACTAGTCTCTTCAAATTAAGATTTTGTTAGCTTCTTTGTTGATATTATCATAATCATGACAATTAAGAGATCGAAGTTTACAAAATGTCTGCACATATTTCAAGGACATTCGTAAAATGAGAGAAATTTCAATTGTTCACTGATTTACCCTTAAATTACCATGTTTCATTTGTTAACACAATGAACATTATAACTGAGATCACCATTTCGTACGCTATAAATACCACTTGTCAATATTTAAATAAAATGAAAGAAAGGTTTTTACTTCCCTACGGTTAGTAACACATTATTTGCGGCTGACATCCTACTTTTAACACTGACTGTTCGAGAGTACTCACGAACATCCCGGAAAAATTTGTGTACTGAACGCAGGGCTGCCTAATATACGTTGACTCTGAGAACAGAGCAGTCGAAATATTGTAAAAATATATCCTTTACATTCTTCCACGTCAAATCATATTCATTGTTGTAGTTAAAAAGTAAACCAACAAAAAACAATGTTAAAATCATCCCCAAACATCTGTACAATGATCTCCTCCTCCCTTGACTTTTCTGTACAATAGAGAAATGCAGCTTGTTCAAAGATTGTCTTCTTTCTTCTCATTCTTGTTCAGTCAACATCTGATGTCAGATCCTCCTGAAACATAGACAAGATTGCGATTAAACATACAAAATATCAAAACATAACCAAAATCATTGATTAAATCCAGATATAGTAGTGAGATTTACCATAAAAATTATCTTTCTCAGCATGGGTCCAGAAAATGCCAGATTTGGTTTGGATTTATATTTCGCAGTGAATGAAATAAGCTAGTCTAACACTTAGACTCTGAAAAAATAATTTTTATATCTGAAAAACATTTGAAAAAAATATTGAAAAGGAGCCTTCTTTTCACAGATCCATTTCTTAGTCTCCTTTTCAATATTTAATAATATGGTGATATCTTCAGAATGAATAGATTTTCAGAGTCTGAGTGTAAGACTAGAAATAAGCTTGAAAACTGGCCAGTCAATTTAATTGGCAAAATTAAAGAAAAACCTCAAAAAAGTTACCAGCCCGGACAAAAATTTACCAGGTTCCGGACTGGTGGACAGGCCTTATTCCACACACAGGTCAGTGATTTATCCTGGTGCTTTGGCTAACTGTTATGTGCGGTCTATTATCTATTGATTCTGAGCTGTCAATCAATAAGGGAATCAAGTAGTTGTTAACATGTATCATTGATCCTTGTTATCAATTCTATTGATATTTTCTAAGTATGATGGTTCAGTGTTAAAGTTGACAAAATACATAGTGTCACATATTTCATATCTTTGCACTGTTTTTTAAATCCTCCCTCCCCTTCCCCCTGTATTTGCTCACTATCAGCTTGTGTACCCTTGCTCTCCCTACACACAACCAAGATAGCAGATGTGATTTTTTTTAGTAACCCCAACCTACTTATATCAAACAAGAATGTTCTAAGGAATAGGATGACTTCACATTGCTGATTCAATCATTATAACCATCATTAACGATTCAGCCATTCAACAGAACATTTTATACAGTGTATAGTGACACTATCTATGAAACTTTTGGATCCATGCACTATGAGCATACACTTGGTGTATGGAGTTGGCGCCATACAAATGGACTTATTATTATTATTGTTATCCAATCGTGCCATTAATGGTCCACTATGACCAAAAGTGCCAAATTCAACATGGGAAAATTTCAAAATGCACCTTGGGACTTGCAAATATTTCTTTTAAGATGCGTAATAATAATGCGAGCAAAAAAGTATATCATGACAAATTTGTAAGTCACTTTGTTTCGGCGCCATGTTATTTTTTGTACATTTACTAGTTTTCCGACCCCATGCCCCTTTGCGAAACTTCTCCTCTAAAGATACTTGTATCTCAAAGCTGAAAATTTCACATTTCACAGCTGAAGTACGGTGAATACATGGTTCTTTTCATAAGCAAACTTGTAACACTTTTAATACCTGTAGCACATCAGAGAGTTTGGAGAGCTGTGACTTGAGTGTATTTAGTTCTTCCAGAAGCTGACAGTACGTTGACGCTGTCATGACAACCATCTCCTGTCCATCTATCATCGTTGTCGTCACATCAGTCGGTAGATTCAACCCCGATAGGCAGAAACTATCCTCTGACTCACCTATACTGTTCCTGGAAAATAAATTAATTGTTTTAAAAATAAATGAATCAATTTAAAAATAAATTTCACTAACTTTGTTACAATCATTACAATTTGTTGCTGGTAAGCATTTTTTTCAATCTGGAGCTGAAAACATACATCGGTCAATATACTTTGCTGGCATGTAAATACAAATTGGTGAGGTGAGTTGAGTTGGGGTTTTACGCCGCTTTCAAGAGTATTTCACTTATATCGCGGCTGCTAGTATTATGGCAGGGAGAAAGCCCGCAACACCATGTGGCCATGCATTGCTGTGAAACCTGCGAGCATAGGCTGGAAGTAGCGAACCATGGGTGGTACTGCACTGAAATTCAGTGTAGCATTGCACCTAAACCTTACTGCGTGTAGAACAGTTCTCTACTGCAGACAAAGTTGCCGTGCCCCTGGCGGGATTCGAACCCCGGACCTCTTGATCCGAAGCCGAACACGCTAACCACTGCACTTTCCCGCCCCCTAAATACAAATTGGATATTATATACAGAAATTTGAATCCATAAACAGGAATATAAATTGTTCATTTCATATTGAAGATATATTGAAGACGTTTCGATCAGAAAGTCCATGTTTTCCATTAGGGTAGTTGCATACTGAATTCATTTCAAGAAACAGCTTGGTCTATTATTTAGAAAACACCTACTTTGATATTTGAAAGTACATTAAAACAATAACTTTTGATGAAAAACACAAAAGAATGAATTAATAATTTCATAATTATTGTCGAAGAACAAAGTTCCACAATGCAAAGTATTAACGAATTTGTTATCTAGAAATGTTAAAGCTCTTAAATTTGCTACTAAGATATGCTATAGATGCTTGGCCTTCCATTTGTAAATTTGATCAGCATCTAATGGATCCCGATCTTTATTGAATTTGAGTTAAATGGAATGTTTTATTCATGATAAGCTTACCATCAGCTTCTATTTGAGACGATGTCAATTAGAAACCAGCTTTATAGATGAATCGAGAAATTTTCAAGGGGGTATTCACCTTGGGGGTCAAATAAATTTACTCGCAAAATTATTTTATAAAGGGTGGGGGTGGGACACCTTGAGCTCCCCAACACCCCTCAGGATCTGCCAATGAGGATCTATTTGAGCAGATATGGTGAAATAAGTTTGCCAATCTCATATCCAGCCCTCAATGGAGAAATTGGCTTGGTAACATATTTCCCTCAATACAACCAAGGCCTTGAATACAACCCAGGTCTTGAATACAACCCGATCTTGAATACAACCATATCTTGAATATAACTAGGGGGTCATCGTGTGATATATACAACCCTGGCCTTGAATATGAATTTAAGGCCAACAGTATCTCCTCAAATACAACCCGGGCCTCAATTAGAACCAGGGAGGTAAGGGGTGTTTAACAAAATAGAACATCAGGGCTGTATTCAAGGAAATACGGTACCTTTTTGCACAAGGAGTGTATTGTTCCTTCTTTCAATAACATTACGCCTAGTGTGAGACCTTTCCACTTATATATATGTATATATATACAACAAGGACGCTTTATGTAACACATCAATCATAAAAGCAAGGGGAGCATGACAAAATTTTCACAAATTATAAATATGACTCATATCTTCACAAATGATTTGATAGACTGATCTTCAGAAAATTAGACCTGGTTTCAAAAATTCAATCATGGTTGAGTAGTTAAATAAAATCATTTTCAAGATGATTTTTAATTTAATGTAACTTTACTTTAAATTTGAACTACGACCAACCTAAGAGCACAAACACAGTAAATTTTGTACTTTAATTTGTGAATTAACCCTTAACATGCGGGCGACGGAATAATCCGGGCGGGCTATAAGCGATTCGTAGGTACTCCAGTACGGATCCCGGATCGCTTACTTAGACGAATTCACGCCTGTCTATGTACTGGGCTAGCCTCCATACCGGGTCCCGAGTCGATTGTTTCCGCGACTCGCTGCATGAGAATGGCTGTATTTATGCCTCGCAGCCCGCAATGAGAATAAAACTTTCTTCAGTGTCTGGTCAGAACGTCCAGCAAAATTCACACCAATTTGCGTGTGCATTGTTGACCCGTAACGCATCGATAATTAGCTTTACAAAAGGCCAATTTTGTCCTGCTTCGCTCCGATGGCTACACTGCCCGGCGGCTAATTAGCACCTAAGTGTCTGCACTGCCCCGGGGTGAGATAGGCCCGTACAGGCTTATCTGTCTCGCATCCCGCCACATGGGCAGATAGCCTATGCTTATCTGTCTCGCATCCCGCCACATGGGCAGATAGCCTATGCTTATCTGTCTCGCATCTCGCCACATGGGCAGATAGCTTCTAATTACGGGAAGATATTGCGATAAGCTACCTTTCTCTCGCACTTCGTATCATATGAACCAATTGGTTGTTTTCATTTTTTTTTATACCAAAATAAAGAGGAAAGAATGGCCTTTATTCCCATATAAAAATCGCAATTGCGCTAACATAAATGAAAATACAGCAATCGCACAGAGATAGCCGACTTTCGCACTTTTGAATTTTGATACATGTGGCGCATTTACCCCAACATGCCTCGGCGCTCTATTTCTAAGAAACTACTTGGGATATTTTCATAATTTTTTTTATCAGTATATAGATAAAAGAATTGTCTTCAATTCCATATAAAATACGTGTATTTTCGGCAATAACTTTTGATGCGCCAGGTGTCGCGCAGAAGGTGATATTCGGCTTTGAATAAGTGGCGCTCTTAGCATATACCATCATTACGGGCTTTATAACTTGTGAACCGCAAGTCCGATTTTTATAATTTTTACATCATTGTAAAGAGAAAAACATTGTCTTCCATTCCATGTATAATGCGCATGTTTTCGGGAAGAACTCTGCATGCGCAAAGCGCCGCGCCAAAAGGTATAATTTTCGCACTTCATAACTTTTGAACCGCAAGTCCGATTTTTCTAATTTTTACATCATTGTAAAGAGAAAAACATTGTCTTTAATTCCAGATATAATGCGCATGTTTTTGGGAAGAACTATGCATGCGCGAAGAGCCGCAATATTGATGTACGCATAAGTGAAGAAGTATGATAATATATAACTAAAATACTGTTCTTTTGATACGCAAATATAGAGCTTTATAAACGATGAACAACTGTCATGACGGAATTTTGTTTCCAGTTTTGGAAAAAAAATTATAACATAAAAGTGAAAATATATTTGAGTACGGGACCCGCCGCTCGGGGAAAAGCCTTTTCGTGGGAATATTTTCTCAGGAAAATATTTCACTTTTCGGAGTTTCTAAAAATGCGTGAACATTTTTGTTACTGATGCCATTTGCGAAAGGTTTTTATTTCTAAAATTCAAATGCGAGGGCGCACCTTTCCAAACCATTTGAATTGAATTTATTATTTTATCTTTTACATTATTGAATAAAAGACGTTTCATTCAATAAGATTTGAAGAATTATTTATATGTGTAGCGGACTGAACTGAGCAGATGGAGAATTTGATTCCTCACCACTTTTATTACCAAAGTTCTTTTGTATCACAATTACTTTTTTAGGTATTAGTTTTTTCGTGAGCAGGGGAATTTCCGACGGGATTCGCCATGACATAATGAGAAAAAATTCCCATGAACATGGGCGTGGTCCGTCATCTTCGGGACCGACCCACAAGTATAAATATCTACCGGGGGGTGCGCGGACCCCCCCGCTTTTGGTCGCCACCCCCCAAACTTTTTGTGCAAATTATTTTTTTGTTTCTACTTTGAAATAAAGGTTCGTGTCATTCCGAGGTATGAAGGTTTCTGCTATATATGTCGAGAGGGCATGGGAACCCATTCCCAATAGAATCCGGGGTTCGTCCCATAGGATTGTTCCTCGGAGTCTCTCGTTCTCAAAAGAGAACATGGGAAACCTGTCCCGCGATTGAATCCGGGGTCCGCCGCGGAAGACGGGGACGGGAATTCCCGGAGAGCATGGGAGTATGCTCCCATGGGTCCGGGCTCCGCCTCGAGAGACCGCTCCTTGGATGCTCTGCTTCTCGAAAAGAGAAGTCATTCGGCAACTGACAACCCGAGCTTCCCTGACATAGTAGTTTATTTTCCGGGCCTCGCGCCCGGTGCTACACGTCGCCGAGGAAATCAGAAAATGGTCCGTTTGACATATACGTCGGAAAAATCGGCGCGATGTCAGAAGCCGTCGGCGCTTGCGGCGCAGTCGTCCTAGATGCGCCGGGAGGTTCTGAAACTGGCAAATGAACGTCCATGAAGCTCACATTCATTATCTCTGTATGTTTATTGTCTCTAATCACATGTTATATGTTGCATACATCTAACGCATTTTCAATCATTTACAGGTTGAAGCAGAATGCTGCGCGGACGTGGACGCAAGGCCCTGCGACGGCCTAGGACGTTGCATACTAGGACACGCAGCTTTGAAGCCGTTACAAGCGACGACGACTTCATCAACGAGATCCATGCTGATGAAGCCTCTGATATGGAGTCAACTGACAGTGATGGTAGCAGTGGTTTAGACAGTGATGATGCATATGATCGGGACACTGTAATAGATAGTGAACATGGTGACACAGATGCTCTGAGTGATATAGAGACAGAGATTGCCAGAAAGATTCTAGCCGCCGGTAATTCCACCGAAGAAGACTTTAGTGGTTTTGAGGAGGAGTTTGCCGAAATACCACAATATAATCATGATAATTCACAGACGTTTGATGAGTGGGTGGATGGTCCGCGGCCACGTGTAAACTTGCCTTTCACTGGTCAAACTGGGTTGCGCCAGTTCATAGAACTTCCTGAGAACCCTGAACCTATTGACTTTTTCAATTTGTTTATACATAATGATGACTATGAGGATATGGCAACGGAAACCAATAGATATTTCAAACAAGCAATGGAGGACAAAATTCTAAGACCCCGTTCAAGAATGCAACAGTGGCAAGACACTAATGCAGAAGAGATGAAGGTATTTGTAGCCATGACAATTGCCATGTCATTGGTTGTGCAGAGAAACTTTGCTGATTACTGGTCAACAAGTGATGTTACCTCAACGCCTTTCTTCGCCAAGTGCATGCCCCGAGACAGGTTTTGGCTTCTTATAACCTACCTACACTTGGCTGACAACAGGAGGATGCCGGGCCGTAACACCCCGTGCTTTTCACCAATAAATAAACTGGGACACTTGTATAACCGGATAGTTCACCGTTTTTCAAGAGTGTATAAACCGCATCAAAACATTTCAGTCGACGAGGGCATGGTGCCCTGGAAAGGTAACTTATCTTTCAAAGTTTATCTTCCCGACAAGCCTAAGAAGTATGGGATAAAGGCTTTCATGTTGTGTGACTCGCACAACGGATACGTTTGCAAGTTCAAACTCTACACTGGAAAAACGAATGAACCGGTTTCTGAAGGTGGCAAAACTTATGATGTAGTCATGGACTTGGTGAACGACTACGTTGGACAGGGGCATCACATCTTTATGGACAACTACTATTCGTCCACAAATCTGTACATAAATTTGTGGGAGCGGGGAATAGGTGCCACGGGGACGTTGAGAGCCAATCGAAAGGGACTTCCTGATTCAGTCAAGAAACCTAAAAAGAAAGCCAAGCAAGGGGACATGACAGTTTCTCACAACCATGGCCTACTCGTTCTTCGCTACGAAGATAGAAAATCAGTGCTTCTCATGTCTACTGTTGAAGATACACAACTTGAACAAACAGGGAAGAAGAACCGGGCAACAGGGGAACCAGTTCTCAAGCCGCGCATTGTAACAACGTACAACAAGTACATGGGAGGTGTTGATCGGGCCGACCAGATGTTGTCGTACACGCCGTTCCGAGTGAAGACCCTGAAGTGGTGGAAACGGGTTTGGTTTCACGTTCTCAACGTTGCCATGTTGAACTCTTACATCGTTTATAAAGAATACAGCAAAGATAAACCTCTAAAAACAAGTCGGGAATACAGGAAGGCTTTGGCGCAACATATAGTAACATTTGCGGACAAGGAACAAGTTCCATCACTTTGCAGACGTCCCCGTGGTCGGCCGAGCACGAGCGACGAGAGTGTCACTCGTCTTCATGGACGTCACTTTCCGACGAAGATTGAGCCTGTCGGAAGGAAGAAAAACGTCACAAGGATGTGTGTGGTATGCTCTAAGGCAAAACGCGCCGTCCTCGCAAAACAGATTGAAGAAGGCAATGGGCCAGCAAGGAAGAAAAAACGAGTAGGCAGAGAGTCTTCTTATGAATGTACAGATTGTAATGTTTCTCTGTGCGCCGCACCATGCTTCAAACTGTACCACACCGCCACTGACTATTCCAGGGCTTACATCACTGCCACGGAAAAAGAAAGAAATGAAGAAGGGAATGAAGAAGAAGAAAATTGAAAGTAAAGAGAGCCGAAGTGTGGACTAGTATATACACATTATATACATACCTTGTTAGGTCCCTAAAGCTGTTCTGCGCACAACCGCAGGTAAATATTGTGTATATTTGTACATAAATGCATTGTAATTTCATTGTAATACATGTCATTGCAAATAAAATATTCTTTATTTTATCAAAGAGACAGAGAAAGTGAATGCGAGCTTTCATTGGAAGTTCAGCCAGAACCGCATCATAAAAAAACACCCATAAATGCTGAACCGGGTGGCCGATTTTCATAAAACTTACATGGGGTAAAGAGGAAAGATTCGGCTTTGATTCAATATAAAATTTATACATGCGCACGAAAAACTAAAGTTGCGGCACGTGCCCCGATATGCGCGATAGTCAAAAAGTTGCCTCAAAGTACCGAGGGTACCTTCATTTGGCCCGCTATAGCTTCCGAACGAAGTTGCGCATTTTTTTTCTTTTTACATCATCGTAAAGAGCAATAAATTGTCTTCAATTCCATGTATCATATGTATATGCGCAGCGAAAAATAAACATGCGGCAAATGATGCGCCAGATGTCGCAAAAAGTTCGTTTTTCATAAATGAATTTTCTAAGTACTGGGGGTGCCTTCCTTACGCTCTTCATATATTGCGAACCATTTGACGTATTCCAATAATTTTTATATCATTGTAAAGAGGAATAAATTGTCTTCAAGTACATACGTGTTTCGCATGCGCGCGAAATAATTTACGATTTTATAAAGCTGGAAATAAAGACAAACTTTACACCGCGCAACATGTATTGCGTTCGCCGCGGTGATTAGTGTATGCTGTGCTCATTAGTACCCATTAGTTCCACGCGCGCTCGGCTCTGGCACCCTCGAGGAGGTCTCGAGGAGGTCTCGAGGAGGTAACGGTACTGTAATTAGCACAGTCCCGGGGGGACCAAGCAGTGCCAGTAACTTGGTGCGCGTCGGGACCATTCACGTGGTACTGTCGGGGTAGCGTCACTCTCCTTTGGTTGGTTATATTTTCTGAACCATAAGTCGTATTCTAATAATTTTTACGTCATTGTAAAGAGGAATAAACTATCTACAAGCACATATAAATTTCGCAATATGCGCGCTCAGGAGTTTTGATTTCATGAAGCTGGAAATAAAGACAAACTTTAGATGACAATAGAATTATAACCATAGGTCGCATTCTAATATTTTTTATATCATTGTAAAGACAAACATCTGGTCTTCAAGTCCATATAAAAATTTCAGTAGCGCGCTCCAAATTCATGATGTTATAAGGCCCGAATTAAAGACAATCTTTACAAAGTAATAGAAAAGTAAAGAAAAATCGTAAAAAAATAATTCAAAGATGCGGGAATAAAGCAACCATTTGTGTACGGGTACCGCGACTTGAATTTGTATTCAACGCCCGTATATAGCCCGTATTCGCCATGTAGATGCGGTATATTTCGTAAAAACGGTACCGGAATCGCCGCCTGGAAATTCCGCCAGCAGAGCTCGTTAGTGCCTAAGCTCAAACTACTGCTGCGAGCTGCGAGCCTGTAAATTCCGCCACAGGGGCTAAAAAGGGTAAAATATATATACGCAACGTAAGGGTTAACATTTTTCTGCTTTTCGAAAATATTTTGTATTGATCAAATCAGGAATTCTTTTTCCAGATGTAAATTTTTCAAGCACTACATATTAGAATATTCAGCATGTGATTGACTGATAATGCAAACCTTTAGAAAATTAATTTCCATGGTCGAATAACGCCAAATACACAAATTATAATCGGGCAACAAATAATCACTTAAAGCTGCACATTGCACTGGCATGAGTCACTACACCTGTGACCGAGAGCTGATAAAATACACAATAGTTATTCACATTCACTGCTGTTACCTGTACCAACTCCCCTCCTCTCCTCCCCTCCCCTCCCCTCCCCTGCCACTACGACCCCGCCCTCCTTTGACTCATGGACTGTCACCTTGACTTTACATACCTTACTGAATAACAAGTCTAGATTTGGGAAATACTCTTGAAAGTGGCTTTAAACCCCAAATCACCTCACCTTACCTAGATTTGGGAAAATATATTTTTAAAAATTTTATAATTTCTATTTCTTTGAGAATCATTTCCAATGTTTAATAAAATTTTAAAGTGATCTCACTCATGTCTTTGAAGGGCATTTTGAAGTTGTATACATAAGGAAGATTTATTGGTAGCACTCTATGATGAAGGAGTAAGTATATACCGGTACTCCGAAATGTTGTGTATTTTCACATTTAGAATTTTTTTTCCAGAAAATCTTCCTGTTGGGATCCTAGTTACATTTTTTCAAATCTTACTGGTTTCTCACTGTAATAAGAAAGTATAAGTAAATTTGTGGATAACGAAGTTATTTACTCAAGGGATGCAGTGATTTCTAAATACTATATTTACTATGGTTTACTGTATCTATATTCAAATTAAGATGTATAGGTATTTCATAGACTAAATGCCCCCTCCATTTTCTCACCTCAACATGTTTGCAATATAACACCCCCGCCCCTCACCCCCATTCCACCCCCCACTATCACCACTGCCCCAGTTTTCTCCTGCACACTATATTCCATCTGTTCACCTCCTCCTAAACTAGTCCCATTCACCTACAAAACATGTCACCAAGTATTGATATTGAAATAATCATTAAATTGGAAATCGATTCACTCTTAGGAGACTTGTTAATTTACATCACAGTTATTGACAAATATATCATCTGTAAGTCCTTTAAACAGTCTAGGTCCTAATTCAGTAAGTCTAGACAACCTAAATATTGAACTGAAAGTGTAAAGAATAATAAGACATGGATGCGGCACAGTAATTATCAAAATTTAATGGAAAACTTTTGGTCTTTTAAGCTGTAGAACTGTTTATATAATAGGGTATCAGGGGTAGACGCTCGCTGGAAATCTTTATTAGCCCAAAGTGCTCTTCGAGCTAGTGACATATGTTAATCTGTAGTGATACAAAAAAAATTCACTAGCCCTTCTGAATTTTCACTGGCCTCGGGCCAGCGGACTAGTGCGAGTGTCGATCCCTGGGGTATATATAAAACAAGTTATTTTTCCCCCTGAAAGTGTAATTTAATTTTGTGTCCTTAAAAATATTCGAAAAAAGTTCCAAATGAGACTAATAAATCTTCCGAAAAAATCTACAATGAAACTGAATTTAGGTAAAAGGGTAATTTATTGTTGTAGATCACCCTACTTTTGTTTTAAAACCCAAGCTATAATATATACTTATATAGGTAATGAGGAAAGCTATTTATATGACATCACCTATGCCAGTATATATTCACTGATTAAATCTGTGACCTTACAAGGTGACGAGGGCAGATTTTCTCAGATACTTATCAGCATGGTTGACTGCACAGGTAACCAATTACTAAGGTCAAGATGTGAGACATTTATTTGGATCTTGTTAGTGTCAACCTATAGTTATGAATGTACTGGTATGAATTATGGGCAGGTTATTAGATATGTAGATTTGAGACAGGGATCAAGGATATATTTCCAAAATACTTTTGGTCATATTTTAAACACTTAGATATAATATCTTATGCTTCATTTACTTTGTTGACATTGCATATATATATATTCATATAATTTTTCTTAATTCCAGATGATTGATTCATGCATGGTATGAATTATGAATCACATTGAAAGTTTAAAGCCATGAACAGTATTTTGATTTTCTAATATTTCTTGATTTTACTTAATTGTGTTGCAGATTTTGTGAAGATAACATAATAAATTACACTACATTTAAATTTCTGTGCAATTATATTCATTGTTGATGAAATGTTTAAAAACTCTTATAACCGTTTATACCACTTTATCTGTTTTTTAAGGAAATTTAGAAGTGGAATATATAAGAAAACAAGATTTTCTTGACAACAACTTTATTGTGAATATACACAACATTTTGAAGCATATTTATACTCCATGATAAGGTTGCAGGCAAGCATATTTCCCTAATGTAGTGTTTGTTCACAATAAAGAAGTTGTTATCAAGGAAATCTTGTTTTCTTATATATTCCACTCATGTATCTGATGTAAGAACATAACCATTCTGAGAAACCTTTTTACAGGAATCACTTCTCGCTAATAATCCAAATTGACCACTATACTATCTCAGTGTATTCCTGGCACGGCAGGAGAAGGGTTAACATGCATAAGAAACTTAAGTCAATAAATCATTGTCAAAATGCAAAATTGTTTGTGTTACTATTCTTTGTTAAAAAATTAGTAATTCAATAGCATATAAAAGTATGAATAAAACTTCCAAATCAAACTGAAGTTTTTTGCACTCAGCAACAGCTGCCTTTGCCAAGTTCCCACTTATCAGCTTAATGAAATGGTTCTTATCCATCCGTGCCTGTCAATATGGTTGTCAAATTAGGTCAGGCATAAAATCTCTACATCAGTGCTTAGATGATCTCCATGCTGAAAGTTATCATTATAAAAACAGCTTATCTAGGAACATTGCGCTCAAATTTCTGTAATAATCTCTGCACATGTTATGGCCGAGTTTCACTTTCCTTGAAAACATATGTATCAGGATTAGGAGCTCTATATATAGAATGGTTATCATTTATCAGTGATGTTCTCACAGATACACATATCATTATGTACATCACTTTCACAGCTTTTTCTCTGGATGAAGTTCAACGGAACGATCCATTATCCAATCTAATCAGCCTGAGAATCACTCTTTGCAAATGCTAAGATGGAGTACAATTGATCTTAGGGCTAAGATTTGTTGGAAGAACATCCCTTGATGGAAGAGTAAAAAATCAGTACAATATTGGCAAAACTTTTCCATTAAAATTGTGTGTTATAGTTTGCTTTTCTTATGAATGCAAAACTTTTTTTTAACTCTTTTTATTTTTTGTGATTGCAACATCTTGCTTATTCATATAAGAACTTTTCTTATTTATTTCAGACATTAGAAGGTTTATTTTTACAGAATAAAATTAAAACTGTTTAGCATTATATGTTTTCATTAACAAATCTTATTTAGTAAATCATAGGCTGAACAAGAGGAACTCCCCACTTTGAAAATCCCTAAATCACCTATGAATATACTTAATTTTGGCTGGATTATAGTCATATCTATTTATATCTAAAATAAATAGTTATATCTTATTTATAGTCATATTTAGAAGACATAAAGAGAGGATAAATGTGGGCCCGAGACATAGAGATAGAATGGGGAGATCCCTCCCCCCCCTTTGAAACTTTTTGCATAAATTTGCTCAAAGTGACCCCTCCATCCCTCCCATCAATAAGTGAACCCGACCTTTGAATATTTCTGGAATCACCTATGAAGATGATCAACAGAGGAAACACTAAGAAACAGGACCACTTCCTTGCTTGCCGTACATCCTCACATGATCAATGACGAATCATCAGACTAGCCGAGTGACAGATGTTATGCAGACATTGATGTAGTCTGACCCCAGACTGAGAATCAATCATCGTTCAAGAAGTGTTATAACAGAGCTGTTGCAGTGTAAACATGTGTGCATCACGCCCTCCGGAATTTACCTTCTTATATTGGACCTCAAAAAAGATGTCTGCTGACACAGTCTCTAAGTTAGACAGGTTACCATCCAAAAGTGAAGTTTTGCACAATGGCAAGACAAGAAATATTTTTCTGGCCAAAGGTACCGTCAGCTGTAAAACTGGCTATTCATAATATTCTTTATTAAATGAACTTTTATCTAAGAAATCTTTTTGGTATCGAAGTTGGATATTTTCGGTGAACTGATGTATGACAAATGAAAATCTGTACATCTTCTAAACCAGTAGATAAATGTGGCTCAGTTAATAAAACAAATTAGCTCATTAATTAACAATTAATGAAATCTGACGTACCTCATTGTGTTTGAAGTAATATTCCTGGACAGTTTCTGCCTCAGTGTAACTGACACAGTTTCCTGATGGTTGACAACTTCTGCTTTCTCTGAAGAAACATCTCCATTCATATGCACAGTTCCATTGGGTATCACTTGGTACCTGGTCTTCCTTGAGAACGATGTCCGTAACACATCCTCGGTAAATCCATTGATACAACTCTCTGTGCGGTCAGGAGAAACACGAAACTCACTATCTTTCGAACTCCTGTCCTTTTGTCCAGTGCCTCTCTTCTCACACTGACATATCCTATTGGTCAGATTCTCGATTTGACTGAGAGTTCGTTCACGGCGGGATATATCCTCTGAATCAAGTTGTCCGTCCACAGAATCAAATGCTGCCAACGGTGCCTTCAAGCTGACGTCATCACCAAAAATTTCAGAAACAACACTTTTGGCATTGTCCATACTTGTAAGCATTGCTCCAGCATAGTCCAAACTATCAGAGGATTTGCATGAGAACTGGGACCTTCTATCAGGAAGTTTTCGTCGGCCTTTACGTATATTTGGTTTCGTTTCAATCACATCCGAATGGCGGTAGAACTTTGGACTCTGGGGATGAGTTTTGCACACAAGGTTCTTCTGCCAAGTTTGAAGCCGGGCGTTTCTCGGACCACAAGAACAGTAGGTGTCCGGTTCTGACCGACATGGTGAACTGGTCAGATGGTCAAAGTCTTGATGCAACGGAGGACTTGCTTTCTGCATGCGTACGTTACATTTACGACAGGTGTCTTCCTGGCTGTCGTCTGTAGAAGGTCCCAAGCTCTCGATCCCGCTGTCAGAAGGAACTACTCCTTTGTCAGTTGTTTCTTCTTCTCTCTGTTGCACCAGTTTTGATCTCTCCTCCTCTTCCTCTCCCACCGAACTGCTTCTTCTTCCATATGCGTAGCGGTCTTCATCTTTGGTTTGAAAGCTTCTGCCTCGTCTGCGTATAAATGATCCTCTTCTGTCTGCTGAAGAGCAGTTTCCCATGGTCCAGTTCTTATGTTTCTTCTGAAAATAGAGCAAAATTTTAAGACAATGAGTCAAGACTCTCATGTTTGTCACTGTAAGAAAATGTTTAACTGTATAAGGAAATGAATAAATGCAATTTTGTAACCTTTTAAAGCAAAAGGTAACAAGTTTTCAGGAAGTAAAAAATTATAGAAATTACTAAAAACCTCACTAGAAACTTTCTAGATACGCACTAGAAACTTTCTAGAAACCTCTAGAAAGGGTGTACTTTGTTTCTAGCTTAACTGTATACCAAATTCAAAGTAAATATGCTTTTGTAGAGAATGATCACAACAACATGATCAAATTTTGTTGATTGAACAGATGACATACACACTTACTTGGGATAAACTTGATAATAAATTCTAATGAGCACCAATGTTTCCTGCATGGCCAACTGTCAGGAATAATAACTATAGTTACCAAATGGAATAAAATAGCAACGAACGACTAATGAGAGGCACCCTGTGTTGCAGTTCCTCTGTTAAGCTTGGCCAATACAAAGAGAAATCTTGCCACCTACGAGGCCTGAAAAGCTCTCCACAACATGTCCTTCCCTCTTCAATACATGCCCTTCTCTCGGTCTAGGGACACATCACTACATCTTGTCTCACCAGTGTAAGCCATGTTAGGCTAAATCAAATACACACTTGGCACAAGCTCTGAGGAAAAGCCTTGCAGTGAGCTCTATTCCAAACAGAGGCTGAAGTTAAAACACAAGACAAACATTTGGGGCCTAGCCGGGATTATGACATACCTGTCAGTTTTCAATCACAAGATTAAAGATGAACCGAGAATTTTGAAGAGGTAGAATTAGAGTTGCTTGTGAATGCATCAGCAGTTTGTAACATGCATGTGAATTTCACAGTGGTTGATTTAAAATAACATCCGATTCCTGCAGTTTTATTGGATTATGAGACTATTAGTTATCTGTCATTTCTCCATTAGTAGATCAAAGTGTACCTTGTTACCAGGGATATCTCATAGTTCACACAAGAGGCCAGTACGTACACCTTTATTTCCGAGTTATCATCAGATAAGAAATAAGATAGAAATCTCAGCAGAATTTATCTTTCTTGATGAAGGCCTGAAATACCTATGGCTGTGGATTTTGATGAAATCTGGAACTTTGCAGTGAAAGTATAAGGTGAGGTGATTTGGGGTTTAACGCGACTTTCAAGAGTACTTCACTTATATCACGGATGCTAGTACTACAATAAGGAGAAAGCCTGCAATGCCATGTGGCTATGCATTGAAGTGAAACCTGCGAACATTGGCTAGAACTAGCTAACCATGGGTCACGTACTATGCTGAATTCAGTGTAGCTTTACAACCAAACATACTGCATCAGTTCTCTACTGCAGACAAAGTTACCGTGCCCCTGGCGGGAATCGAACCCTGGAACCTTTGATCTGAAGCCGAACGCGCTAACCACTGAGCTAACCCACCCCCAAATGCACAGAAACCTAACTGCATGTAGAACTAAAGTACCTCTTAATCTATATCGTTACAACTTCACATTGTATGACCTGCCAGGGGATTGATAATACATTCATAATACAAAATACAGACACAATTTAACTGAATCACAAGAGTATATATTAAACCATTTCATCAACATTAACCCATCAACCATTATCAAACTCTCAAACAATTTCTCACCTTTCCAGAGATGGTGTTACCTGAATTTTGCGTGTTCATAGATATTGCTGTACCAATTAGTCACGAGACTATTATTTGTACTGGTAGGCTGTGATTACTGGTTGGTACACTGGTGACATAGGACACATTCTTTGTGACCTACTTAACAAGTCACCAAGTGTAAACAGTAGAGGGATGTCACTTTCACCTTCTTGTCTATTTCATTTTCGATACTCCACATATTCTTCCTAACGTCATCAATGCTATTAGGGCCCTGATCAGCAATAACTAACGCAACCATGTAGGCATAGTGGCAGGTCCATTAAAGAGGGGGCATGGTCCGAGTATGATTTGTGGACCCCATCTCAGTACTTTGATTGTCTATTTCAATGTTGAACATGTTTATTTCATAGTCATATGTTATGAGAAAGATTACTGCGGATTTGACTTTCAGCTTGTTTATTTCAATTGATGATGTATATTTCATAATGAAATAGAATTCACTAATCAATAAGACATCAGCTTGATATCACTACCACATTTTTATTATCTTGAATAATAGATTATTTGATATAAATTATCAACAATAATTACCGTAAATATCTGTAATATGCTTATTACCTATAATTAAATCTACACTTATTACTAATATATTTGGTGTTGCATGTAAACATTAATTTGGAAATATTATACTACAACTATGAAATTTAAATCATAGACAAGAATATACTCTTTCATACTTTTATAAAGATAAGCGAATACACATTGCTATGCTGGCTAGTAGAACAATTTTTGCCAAGGTCATCTTCTAAATGTATTCTTAACATTCCAAAACTGCTAACATCTCCTGCTTTGTCATCATCATAAATATATGAGTCAAATAAACATGTCAAGATATAAAATAACCACAACAAATTAGTTTCAAGAAACAATTTGAGTGTGTTAAAATTCATTGAGGATTTTTTAATAATAAGCATGTTTAGCAAGTAATAGCTGATGTGGTTTTTTTCATATTATGGTGTCTAAAATATTTCATTTAGACACATTTTTCTATGTAATCATTGACCCCATAATGAGTAAACATTACCAAACGGATGAAGTGATATTATATATATTATTACTACCTTGATGGCTGAAATAGGATAAGAACTATAATTTGTCACTATTATCAACTGCAGTTACTTTTATACATCTGTTCATATTAAAAAAAGCTTGTTGGTAAATTCATTCATTCATTTTATTATGTATAAAATGTGCTTAAATCATAAAGAGGAACCATGAAAACAGGGTTAAATGTTTCATTGTTGGTGTTTATAAACATTTTTATTATTTATGTAACTTACATAACTGATTTTCAAAATGCAATGTTGGATAAATCCTTAAAGTAAATATGACTTGCAAAACTATGTGATATTCAAAAGCTTAAAATAATGTTTACAAATTTAGTCTTGTAATTCACAGTTGACAAACAAACACTCCGACTTAAAATAGAGCAGATTAAACTTTAAACCTAAAAATAAATCTTAAGATAAAATACTTTAACATTTTAATTATTCAAAACACAAGATCGAGATCAAGAGCCACACAGTAAGTATTCTATAAGTACGCTTCTGGTACTGTAATTAACATAACTAGCGCCCCTACCTCAAAGTGTGTATTAGGTGTGTACCACATACCATTTTATGTAATTAACTAAATAAAGTTTTATTAATATTTTCAGTTCAGTTTTACATTCATTTGACTCTATTTTCAAGAAGAAACGTGTTTTGTTGTGACTTTAGTTTCTTGCATTACCCATATTCTCTCAGGTATAAGACCAGGGGGGACAGGCAAACAAACATCTTGAAAACATGGGGGTGGGCTTTTAGACAGGAGAGACCCCAGGTTTATTGTAGGTTTTTGACACTTAACTTAAAATAATATTATAGATATATGTAATGTATGACTATGGAACATCTAGCAAGGTTGGGGTGGGCTTTAACCCTTAATAACTTATAACCCCTTTCTCTCTAATAAACAGTGATTAGAGTAAAGATCCAACCATTCCCCAAAACTCAAAATATAAGGAAAAACTGTAAAACATATTCTAATAGTATGTCTGCTCCTTGACCCGGAAGTTATTTTGCTTTACGAAACAATAACATGACTCCTGATAAATATTAGTTACAAAATTATTCTCTTACAATTTTTCCATGATTCTCACATAACAAGCTAAGTGCTCTAAAAAAATTGTTTGACAATTGCAGAAAAATCTCTATAATCCTCCTCATTATCATAATCATCATAACAACGAAAGAATCAAATCATGTTCTCTCAAGTACATTATAAGAAATGTACATTGAAATGGAATGTGATCTATATATATTGCCTCTAGCAGTTGAATATAATAGCTATTACCGGTATAAATATACCTGTAGTTATCTGAGGACAGTTTAGATAGGAATGTCTCTCTGTGTGAAAGTGACAGGTTTAACTAGTCTCCTACACTACAGACACTAGTCTCCATCTGTCATGGAGTAATTACATGACATCAACATGACATCAGCTCACTCATGTCATCAGGACTTGTGTGTCAAGGGCAACTGGTGTGACAGCTAGAGTTTCAATTAGGGAGTTTTATTAATTTCATATTAATCTTTATTAGTACAATTAGCCACATACCCATTTCTTGATTTATTATTGTATTTCTAGTCTGTTTCTTGATTTATTATGGTATTTCTAGTCTGTTTCTTGATTTATTATAGTATTTCTAGTCTGTTATCTTATTTACTATGGTATTTCTAGTCTGTTTCTTGATTTATTATGGTATTTCTAGTCTGTTTCTTGATTTATTATGGTATTTCTAGTCTGTTTCATTATTTATTATGGTATTTACAGTCTGCTTATTGATTATTTATGGTATTTCTAGTCCTGCTAGACTTGATCTTCCTACTTGATTAAATATATACTAAAAAAGAGAAAAGTCTGTTATTCAGGCCCTTATCACTAACTAATTAACTTTGCACAATATTTTGGAAAGAAACGAAATCGTTTCACAAAACTGAAATGATGTTATCTGAAGATCCTTTTCATTTTTTAAATAATTTTTTTGTTCAATATTTCTAATAACTAATTTATAATAAATTGTCAGAAAGAATTCATCATTGTCTATATACTTTGAAACTTTAAGTTATAATATACTGTGAGACAGTCTAGCAGACAATGCTGTTGCTGCTATTGATAGTACACATTACATAGAGAAATAAATACCATCACTCCATTGTGATATATATAAATTGGTATATACTCACAGTAATTATTTTGATTAATCTGCACACAAATAATTATTATTCCCTCATAAATAATGCCATTTCAGCAATATAATTTCTACCTCAATTATAAACAAATAACAGGTGGTAACTGTAAATCTGACCAGGCAAAACTAATTACTTCTATTACGAATATTTTTGGCAAAATGTTCAGATGTAGGAGGCAAAATTCACAAAGGAAAATAAACGAAACTTGATTTAATGTAGATGAAAAGGGTTTGTGCAGAACAATATAAACTCTCATACACAAACAGCACAACAATAATAACCTTGAAATTATTAATGACTAAAGTTTTAAATGAACGTTGTTGAAATGATCAAAAATCAATAAAATTGAAAGACCACGATCAAACTTGAAAAGATCAAATTTAAAATGATAAAACTTGAAATGATCAAATTTGTGATAAAATGTTCCAATTTCATTGAAAACAATAAGGATGGTTACAAAATCACAAGTATAATAATACAACAACTTAATGCCAAAATTTCAACAAACTATAAATAATACAAACACATAATTTGATGAAATTCTCTGTCAACACTACATTTCCCAATAACAATACATGGAAGAATCAATGAATTAAAAGTGAACCTTGTACAATACCTACTACACCTGCCTGAGGGAACTACACTGCAAGTTGTCTCTTTCAGACAAAGGAACTTGTGATGTACATAACAGTAAGCCAGGCATCTTATACAAATGTAATTAACAACTAGTCATGTCAATTAGCAATTGACGAGTTGAAGCTGTCAGTGACAGAACTCACTCTAATTAGCTGTATGAAGCCAATTGTCAAATACAGCAGTGCTTCCCTAATTATTAATTTATTAATTAATTCATTATATCTATTTCATGGACTTCTAGCCTTATTAATGACTGATTGATAAATATTTCAGTGCCATGGACAGAAATGCTAATCTAATCATAAATTTCTACACTAACAGTGGATGTATTTGAGTTACATGTTAGACGAATATGCCAGTGATTTACATGTAGTTTCAAGTGAAGAGACTATTATCTTTAATTATCTAATCTACTTGAACTCATTTTAAAACCAGTTTTACCTGATATTAATCATATTACCAAAAAATAATACATGATATTGGTTGGCAAACTACATTGGTTTTACCTGGTTTGGTATCATGAATATCTATGAAAGGGTGTGGGAAGAAACAATTTACCATTCAGTTATTTTGTATAATAAAGCCTGTTCTTTTACATACTAAAAGATAGTATTTGCTAAGTTTACTGGGCCCCCATTTCAATGATATGTAGTGGAAATCAGAGGATTCCAATGAGGATGAAGAGGGGATCCAGGGGATGCAAGTCCTCATATGACTTATGATAAATAATAATTTATGATAAAAGATTGGATGAATAAATGTATTGAGGAATGAAATAATATATATAAGAAGAATAAATAAATGCAGTGAGGAAGAAGAAATATTACATGAAAGAGGGTGAATGAATAAATGCATTGGAATGAAAGAATAGATGAATAAATGAATTCAAGAATACATTGCACAAAAGACAATTGAATGAATAATGCCATAAGAAATGAAGGAATACATTAGACAGGAAGAATAAATGAGTAAATGCAATGACTGTAAGAAAATAATACATAAAGAAATATGAATGAATGAATGCTGAGGAATGGACAAATATATAAATAATGAATGAATTAATCAATGGGAAATTAAAGAGTAATAAAATACTGAATAAAGGGATAAAGCAGGGGTGTTCACTTAGAGTAGGAGTTATTCTAACATGATTCAGTGTCAGTCTGACATTTTCTAAGATGACCTGCTCAAAGAGCAAACATCAATACAAGGCTCAACAGCTGTATATCATTGACTCTAGCTGACAACAAAGCATCTTGCACTTGACAAGACAACTTCAGGAAGAAATAGACTGCCTTTGAGTCGCTATGTGTATTATTTAGGAGCCTTGTGAAAGTCTAGAATGTACCTCTAATAAACCCAGTAATCAGGTTATTGCACACCAAGTCATAGAGTAAATAATCTTTGAAGGATTTGGATATATATATTATTGTTTATATATTTGATATTTAGAAAAAACTTAGGAAGAAATGTGCTAGATTTAAGGAGGCTGCTCTAAATGTTTTAAGCCCAAGAAAATATTCCCTAAAATAGTTTCTTGGTCAGTTTCATCCAGGCATTTGGGAAAAGGAGGGGAGGAAGTTTGTGAATTTTACATGCACATTTTATCAACAGGGGGAGACTTCTTGAACCCCCTGGATCCACCACTGTACAAAAAATCTTTGAATGATTAAGGATGTTCGCTCCTCAAATTAATAGTATTAAACTTTTTTTCGAACTTATATTTTTTAAAAGATTCAAGTATATGATTGAAAAATCAGCATTAAAAAATAGGGGGTAGTGTGTGATTTTTTTCGATATATGACGCCTGTAAGATAGTGGGGTGAAGTACAATTTTAACATGGGAATCTATGGGAAAATGAGAAAAAAACTGCTAAAAACTTTAAAATACTACATTTCTATTAAACTTTTTTTCCTTTTTTGTTCTGTAACAAAGTTCATTATGGTAGTGTGTTTTTTTTAAAGCTTTGACACAAAATGTACCTGAAAACATCCCTTTGTAGTCAAATTTAGGCCATTTATGCTGTTTAAGAACTTTTTAGAGGTTCTAAAGTCATATTTTCTTTATTTCATTTGTTTTTTAAAAGTAAGTACACAAAACTAGCCAAACTGGTATTGCAGGCCTTTTTCCTCCAATAGTATTTGCCAAGAATGAAGTATTCATGAAAGCAACATTTAATAACAAACTCATCTCACCTTACAAACTTTACCTTTTTCACTTTTTTAACTTTTCCCACCCACACACTTTACTTGGAAAATTGTTTCGGATTTAATATCATTTATGTTGCAACAGCTGGGAATTATTGACTATAATAAACAAAGGTAGATAAATTATCCTACTATACATGAGGAAAGTAAATACTCGGCTCATATGATAAAATATTTCCACATCAACATATTTATCCTCAAAGTCATTATCACCATTCATTATAATCATATTCGTCATCGTCATCATCATCTTCATCGTCACCATCTGATGGCATCATCATCATTATATTTATCATCATATATCATCATCATCACAATAAGCATAATCCACATCAACACTGTCATCATTAACAATTTTAATTTTAATACACAAAGGTTGAGTTAATAAGTTTATATGCAGGCATAAAATGATGAAAAACATCAAAATTAAATTGAATCTAAAATTTCTGACTTCCTTTCAAAAGACAAAATTCCAACCCTTAAAAATCTCTGAGAACCTAGATGAGTCTAAACAACATTGTTTACTACACAAAGCAGATGAAACAGTTTCAACGTTCCTCTCGTTTAAGGTCATGTCATTCAGGTAAATAAAGAAAATAAATGTAATTCTTTTAAAACTTGGGTAAGAATCATGGCCCATGCCTTAAGCCCATCTGGCCTTTCAAGCCTGATGAGCTAAAAGTTACTCTTCAATTTGGATTACTGTGAAAATATTATATGTCACACAACAACAGAACTGCTGAATATCTACTATACATCTTCTAATTCTATAAACTTACTCATTTACTATAAACAATGATAAGAAAAACATAATGAAACACTGTGTCAAACGCACAGAAGTTCGAACAAAGTTAAACGATTTGCAAATTGACTTTGACAGTCGACACAAGGAGTTTACACATGAAAACTCATACTCAAAGGATTTTTTAAAATTTAACCTTGAAGGTATGTCCCATAAGAGAAATATTGATGATTTCACAAATCAACTGAAACCTACCAGACAACTAGATCCTAGAAGTGCAAAATCTCTTTGTCTTCTCTAAGTCAGGTATCCATCTCAAATAAAACAAGCAGCTAAGTCTCACTGGCACAGATTCTCAATGTACATGATTAGCTTTCTTTCAACACAAAGCGAAGCATCACTTAGACTGTGTCCGTGTATCCTTAAAACATTTTCTCAGTCATGGACAACCCTGCATAAGGCTCAGACTTGAGAAGAAAGGTTGACTATTTGATACCAATATCTCAAAACTCAAATTGTATATGAACAAAAGTTTCATCAAACAGCAGACGTTCAAAGACATCTCTTAGAAAAATCTTCTGCACCTGATCTCATAAGAGTAAAAGGCAAACAGCTTCAAAAGAAAATTTCAAATGCTCAGATTACTTGGCAGACGTCAGAGATTTCAATCTGCAAGATGGAGTACATCTTACTTTTCTTTTCATCATTTCTAACCTGACTGAGGGCAATGGATATTTAGATCTCACCATGTATTTGTTTATGACCTGATGTAAGTCTAGCTCCAGTGCAGTGAGTCCAGGTATTATCTCATCTTGATGCTTCAACATCTGGGGAACTGTGTAAAGTAAGCGCTGACAGCTGGTAGACTTGTAACTCTATCTAATAGTGAGGTGCAGCTGAGAGAGACAAGCTCTCCAGTTATCTGCTCCCTTGGGGATCTGTTCCTCTCTCACATCAGCCCTAGGGGTCTGTGTCCAGCTCACATCATCCCTAGGGATCTGTGCCCAGCTCACACAATCCCTAGAGGTGTTGTGGGTAACTCATAAAAGCTAATGTAGCTTTATGGTGGCCAACAGGTCTTACTCAAAGATAATGTTCATAATATTCACTGATAGCTCAAAACATGATGATCTTCTTGAAATGAAAATATACCGTAGACTTAATTGGGTCTGCTGTGACTACTCTGAGACTGTACATGTGAATTTAGAGCTCTGTGGGCATCTGACACCATTTTCTCTAGCTGTGAGGACCTGAGGTCCTTGCATGGCTATCATCTTACAACACTTCCTTTAGTTCTGTGGACCATTGTTGACCCAGGGATTCTGACATCAATGACTCCTCCCATGGGACCAATGGCATATACATCACCAGTAGCTATCATGTATGTTGAGACTTCTTAGTCTTCTCATCTAACCCCAACGACTCTCATCTGACCCAATCTACTCTCATCTAACCCCACCTACACTCATCTGATCCCATCAACATAATCTTACCCCGACCACTTACTTTCATCTGACCCCATCAGTGACCCCACCTACTCTCATCTGACCCCATCTAATCTCATCTGACTCCACCTACTCTCATCTGACCCTACCTAATCTCATCTAACCCCACCTACTCTCATCTGACCCCACCTACTCTCATCCGACCCCACCTACTCTCATCCGACCCCACCTACTCTCATCCGACCCCACCTACTCTCATCTGACCCCACCTACTCTCATCTGACCCCACCTACTCTCATCTGACCCCACCTACTCTCATCTGACCCCACCTACTCTCATCTGACCCCACCTACTCTCATCTGACCCCACCTACTCTCATCTGACCCCACCTACTCTCATCTGACCCCACCTACTCTCATCTGACCCCTCCTACTCTCATCTGACCCCACCTACTCTCATCTGACCCCACCTACTCTCATCTGACCCCACCTACTCTCATCTGACCCCACCTACTCTCATCTGACCCCACCTACTCTCATTTGTACTCAGTAGCTCCCTGATCCCCAAGGGCTCTGTGCACTCTCTCTCCACTGTGTTGAACCCCTGGAGATAACACCCTACCCATTTACCAGAGGAGATGTTAGTTACCTGTTCTGTATCAGTGAGATAAAGAAATCTTTTCCTGATTGTTTATTGTATTAATAATTTGCAATCATTGTACATCTTGAAGGTATCCAAAACTAAGGTCTGGAAGTCAACAACTGTGTATGACTGGATTCCCTAGAACTACAGTGAGTGAGTGAGTGAGTTGGGGTTTAACGCCGCTTTCAAGATTATTTCACTTCTATCACGGCTGCTAGTATTATGGCAGGGACAAAGCCCGCATCGCCATGTGGCTATGCTTTGCAGTGAAACTTGCGAGCATCGACTGGAACTAGCGAACCATGGGTGGTACTACGCTGAAATTCAGTGTAGCATTGCACCCAAACCTTACTGCGTGTAGAACAGTTCTCTACTGCAGACAAAGTTGCCGTGCCCCTGGCGGGATTCGAACCACTGACCTCTTGATCTGAAGCCGAACGCGCTAACCACTGCGCTATCCCGCCCCCTTGATAGTTTGATGTATTGTTACACCCCTAGTGGCTATGTACTGCTGTAAACATGGTAAAACCTCCAAGCATCAGCTCACACCAATGAGACCACAATCTACAGACCCCCTCTGGGATCTGTCCACTATCTCTCCAGGACAGGTGATGCTATCTATGTGCTGTGTATCACTCAGATAATTTGTTGATGTAGCACTATGTATACTAGATAAGAATTTTCTCACCATTTATTGGATTTGAAGATTGAAGATTATGTGGATATTACACATTAAACAGATATTTTATTTGCACCTTTAGTGAAATAGAGGAATAGAGATAAACTTTCGAAGATTTAATTTGGTTCAATTTTTCTTTAAAAATATAAAAGACTGACTCAGGGCCTCTTAATAACCTTAGTTTTCATTTATTTATACATATGAAAAATTACTGTAATCTTTAAAAGCTCAAATTTAATATTTTGGATTCTACCACAAACTGAAGTTTATAAAACTTTTAACAAAGTTAACACTGCACCTTCCAAGTATTTCTAGCATCTGCTGTCAATGCATGTATGTAAAATACAAAATGTGCGAGTTAAAACAATCTCAAATCATGCAATTTGGCTTCTATCCAGCTACACAAAGGTTTTTAAGTGCATTTCTAGAATTCATGCCAATGTTTAACAAGTTTAAAAACATTTGCTCTACTTTCATCCAAGGAGTGAACTATTTAAACTAAAGTCTCTCTAAAAATGCAGTCTTCAAACAAAGTCTTTAGCAAACGTCTTTCTACCTACCTTCAGTAAACAATCATGTTTGTTCTAAGGATAGAATGATCGTATTAAGGGCAATTCATTGGAAATGATAAAACTGATTTCCTCTTGTTAAATAAAAGATTATATCTTATTCAATTTAATAATGTGTATCATTGTTTCTTGATAAAAAGATGGATGGATGGATGGATGGATGGATGGATGGATGGATGGATGGATGGATGGATGGATTTATGGATTTATGGATTTATGGATGAAATAATGAAAGAATGAATGATAGCTTATCATGGGCATAATATAACGGAAATTACATTTAAAATATCCTGAAAGTTTCAAATTTGTAGAAGTAATCAATGAGACATGAGCAAATCAGAACATACACATTAGTTTAATTCAAAATAAAGATTTTAACAGTATTCAAATGTTTAAGAAATAGCAGTTAGATTCTATCACCAAACAGAACCTATCTGAGCCCAAAACTCCAAGGGCTGCACATGTCTGGATAATTAACCCAGGGGTAATATATATACATTTTATTATGCAGCTGTAGATATTTCTGTGAATAAAGATGTGCATAACTGATCTACATACTGTGGACATATTTTACCTACCTTAATTCCCTGTAAACAAATATAATAATTTGGTTCGGACCAAGATTAGGACTAGATACGATATATTTTAATCTTAAGTTAGAAGTTGAATATTAGTTTTGAGTGACAACTTCCTATTTCTGGTATATACTTGGTACATTTATAGGGTAGCTCTGCCCTGCGTTCAGTAAAGCATTGTTCGCAGTGGGCATCCTGCTTTCAACATGAGTGTTTGCGAGTGCTCGCAAACATCCCAGGAAATTGCATGTTACAGAACGCAGGGATGATGACCCTGTTTCAAGACGATGTAAGAAATATATACTTACATAATTATCATGTAAACAAGACGCCACTAAGAACAATATCCGGATGTAAACAACATCACAACTCTCGTAAACGGAGGTAAACACGGTCCTCCAAATCATTGTTCAATCTACTCATCACACCTCAAATGACTTTCATCTTCATATTCACAATCAAATATGCAAGATAACTGGTATCTTGTCACAATTAGGTCACATGTATCACATATATCATAAATATCAGCACATGACCTGGTGGCTTATGATATTAATACTAAATATTTGCATATGTTTATGCATTTATTGAATAATTTAGTTATTGATATCATATTAATACATTCATGAATAATATAAGAATTGAATATATATGAAAACATGCATATACTTGTTATCTTTTTGGAAATAGTGATTATAATTCTTATTCCGCATTCATTGAATGATGTGAAATAGACTTGCATGCTAGGTGGGCTATGATATAAGTGACTTAACTTATTCAATATTTGCTTATTTATTCATTTTGAAAAATAAGCATGAATTAATATGATATTTTGTGTACACCTGCAGTGCTCCAGATAAGTTGCGTATCTGCGTATTTTACCCACTTAAATTGTTAAAAACGTATTTCAAGAAAGAACTGAGAGTACAGATACGCAGGCATTTTCTTTTAAACTCAATACAATCATAATATATATATCGTAACATATGCAATAGTTTGGAAACACTAGCGTATTTCAACATAAACTTACCACGATCTGATATCAAAGCTCTACATCGGTGTTTGAGATGTATAAACTGATGCCTCTCTATTGTTTTAGATTATGGAGAATGTGAACAATAAATCTCATAAAACTCTACAACAGTATTTGTTTGTGTAAAACGAAGCCTCCTCAATAATGTTAAGTTTTTTACTATCACCATGTAAGTTATCAAAATGGCACTGTCAGTCGGTGGTCATAAATCTTTCTTTTTTTAACAATTTGTTACAAGCCGAGAAAACAACATTAATTTAATTTTAGAGAATTGTTTCATCAAATTGTCATGCAAACATGCAAGAATTAAAAGTCTAGATGACTAATTATTTTGTGAAATGACAACAGATACACTTATTTCAAAATGAATTGACAAAAAATATTGAAAAAATTTAAGAAGTAAATAAATTGCTTTTAACATCATCAATACATGTAAGATATATGTTCAATAGTAAGAATAACCTAATCATATACAATCTTGAGTGTAGTGTAATCCCATTTTTTATATAAAATACCAAATTGTCAGAAATCGGAGGAGTACCATTTTACTGAATACACAATCAAAATCGAATTTACTCAATGGTAACAAAAACAAGGGGTAAATACCCAATAGGTCTAAAAATTATCTGGAGCCCTGACACCTGTAATATTTGAAACAACAATTTTCTCAAAACATAAATGATTATGATAGTACACAGACCTGTCTTTTAAAACTTATAATAATGCTGGGAAAACTGATAATAATGACGTTGAAATACTGTTTTTCTCTAACAAAAGGGTATTATACAAGACTTTTAAATGTCCAATAGGGTGAATCTGTTTTCAAAACAAGGTCATTGAAAGTCGACAAGCTTCAGTAAGTCTAGATTGCTAAATGTTAAAATAGAGATCTAAAAAGCTTCTATTTAATTTATTTCCATCTTCCAGATCTTGACATTTGACAATATCTAAATCGATCCAAATGAAAGGTTATTTTACCGAAAATCTGGTCTTGTTTTTTTTCCAAAACAATGAGGAAATGAACTGTATCAATGTACATTGAGATCATTGTGACCAACACACAATCAATTGTAGATTTACTGACAGTCCCCTAAACAATTTAATTTCTTGAAAATAAAATATCTCTTCAAATTTTCAAAGGGATCTGAGGTAAAATTAAAGTCACAGAAAATATAGACTTGCTTTACAGACAATAATATTGTTAAGGACAAGGATAAAATGAATTAAATAAAGATAAAGGAGACTCTGAGAAAGGCTAAGTCAATCCACTAATGGATATGTGTTGTCCACAGTGAATGCATTGTGGAACTTTGGACTATAGTTGATACAACAAACAATTAAATTGATTCTTCTGAAATAACTGCTTTGTAGCATGATATACCGTATTAAACATACCACACTTCCTAAAATAGCCGCTCTGTATCACAATTTACTGTATTAACATAATCAGTCACTCCTGGATTCTGCGGAGGATTTTCGAAAATTCCAAGGCAAATAGAAGTAAATTCTGCATCCCATTTTTCAAAATTCTGCAGCTTAAAACTGCCCAAATCAGTTAACCTACTTCAAATTTTATTTCTTACGCGCAAATCATTTGCTACTGTAAAGCTGAGCTTTACTCAAAGAGATATAAAGAGGATAGCTTCACGAATGTTAAGGCATGAATGTTTTGTAAAGATATTCTGTACAACCAATATCTCAGTTGGTTTTCAATTACCCGTTCATAATTTTAAAACAGATTTTTTGAATGGTAAATTCTGCAGACAAAATTTCCGCAGACAAGTCGTGTTTCTGCATCAGAAGAATACTGCAACCGCAATCCTTTCACAAAGTAAACTCTACTTAGGTTACAACTCTCATCCGTTTAAGGTTTCAATAAGGTTACAGTTACAGTAGTGTTTTACAATCTTCTTATTGCTTTGTGAAGGTAGACACTTGTTCATATTCCTTCACACCTTGCGCTCTTAAGAGGTAATATGTTAGGCCCCCCTAAGTAATTAAAGGAAATGCGTCAATTTTGAAGAAAATCCATCCAAATTTGAAAGAAACGCGCCCATTAAAGAAGAAAATGCTTCTTTTCTCGAAACAAACGCAGCAATATCGGTGAATCCACGGTAATTACTGAAACAATCATTCCGATTTCGGAAGGAAGAACGTCTCTATCGGAGACGACATCGTCCTTTGCCGTGAATTCTCGATCGATGCACACAACACAAAATGGCGTCCGAAGAAGGTTCTCCTGTTTTGGTGAGTTATGTTTTTACTGTTTACAGTCTGTACTTTACATGAATCAAAGTTAAAATACTTTTGTTGAATGCATCCAGGTATAAGGAATCGACAAAACTAGAGGTTATTGTCATTAAAATGAGTAGTTACGGTGCTAATGTTGAAACAGTTCATGATTCGAATCCCGGTGGAGACACCAAACATTTGTGACCTGGATCTGTGGTGTGCCCCTGGGCAAGGCACTTCATCCACATTGCACTTAGTCCACCCAGCTGTTTAAATGGGTACCTGAACACAGTAGGTACGGACCTAAATGGTCGCGCTTAGTAGCGGCACCGAAAGTACAGTTCCTTCAGGGTAATAATTGTACCGCCATTGAGCAGTGCTTGCACTGGATATTAGGCGTTAAAATGTATATTATTATTATTATTTTATTTATGATTAGCCAATTGTTTACATCGAAGACAGGTGAAGCCGTATCACTAACAGAAGCATATATTGGAAGCGTGTCAGACATTTCAGGGTTATTTCATATTAAGTAATTCTCATTTATTCATTTAATTTCTTCACCATGTTATACATATATATGTGGTATGTCATTGTAGAATTTGGGCTACAAAATAAACACCTTTTGATTAAACTAAACCTGTCAATCATTCATTCGCACATATAATTTATCAAATAATTCATATAATAGAATGTAAAATTACAGGCTAGAGGTCTTTAATCATAAACCTTGATCAATTATGTTGTTGTATATCTTTTAGGAAAGCAAGCCCAATTTCCATATCAAAAGTTGCCTACACCCATAGGACAAGAAAATCAATTTACATAATATAAACATCAGCAAAAGTGTTTTTTTTAAATATCATTGACACAGCTTTTTTTTGAGTGGCATTTTAGAAGTTGGTATGATGAAGAATGAAGACAATATTTATGGATATAAAACTTCTTTATTCTAAATAGGCAATGTAGAACCTATGTCAAAATTATACCTATGCAAAATAAAGAAGTTGTATATCCATAAATATTGTCTTCATTCTTCTTTATGACTTTGATGAGTTGACATTAAAGATCTTATTTGCCTTTTAGCTTTGATAAAAGTATTTTATGTACAACAGATTTCAACGTCAGATTTGTTCCTTTTCCCACCATCTATTATCCTAAAACCTAAGCAGCTAATTTCCCCATCAAACATTCAGAGAAAATAATCAAATGTTTATCTTTGAAATAAAAATCCCACGTTAATCTAAAACAGGAAAACTATTCGAAATGTTTGCTGATTATGCACATTGTGCAAGCAGGAATTAATTAACATGTGCAGCGCACCTAATGTTGTTTAAACTCTGCAGGTAATGCAAATATATTTGCACTGGTGTGTTCACACCTGATAACGTCTCTATTTTCATCTTGAAAGCATGTACAAGTAAACAAAATTTCTTGCTTGATCTTAACGTGGCCTTGGCTTTTGTGTCGTTTCAATTTGAAAATCAGGCAATTAAAAAGGTCACAATGACCTGCCATTTTTTTTTTACACGAGGTAATCAAAGTATAATAGATGGGGAAACTTTAAGTCTATTTAGGCCTATTTTTTTTTAAATTGTGCAGCAAAGGCCATACAATCAAATATTCTTGGTTCTCATGAGTTGTAAAATGGGCTGTTTTAATTTTCACCTTTAAATTTTAAAATATTTGATCTTAAATATTTTTTTCTTTTTCCATTGTAAATAAGCAATATAAGATAATGCACATTTTGGTTGTAAAAGTTGCATTTTTGCAGTGTAAGGAGTTTTTAATTCCATTAGGATCAGTTTGTAATGAGAAACAAGAAAATGTTTACATGGCATTACCATTGTTTACTAAGCCTAAATCATGGCTTAGGAATGAGACGGATTACACTTAACTGACATGATATTACGTAGCATCAAAAATAAAATGTTGTAGTATATTTTGTAAATAATATCCAACATAACAGGCCAACTGTTACGGAATGGCATAAAAAAAATCTAACATCGTGAATGTCTCCCCAGCTGGATATTGTAATCACTCGTGTGATTTTGCAATTAACAATTAAATAATTTATATCCTATATTGGCATTGTAATAAATTGAAATGCTTTCATTATAATGACAATGAATTTGTCAGCCTGGTAGAGTGCATTGATGAAAGAGCACAAGTCACAATATTAACAATAAGGTATTTGTTAAATTTGATGTTTGAATTGACCAAAATCTTTTCAGGCTGATTTCATACTTTACCTATAGATAAGGAAGATTTATTAATAACTGCATTAGATTTGTTTTTGGTTGTTTTCTTTCAGATTTAGATTTAAAATTACAACTTATTTTCTTCAAATTTTAGGCAAAATTAAGATTTTCTTTTGAAGTATAAAATCTTACTTTAAAAAAGCAGCCATAACCTAAATACTGTATACATACTATTAAAGGCCCACTATGCTCCTGAATAAAACACTGGAAGGCGTAAATTCAATTAGTGGGAAAATGGAACTAGCGTTACTCCTACGCAGCTATGTTTCCGTTGCGCAGTGGCCTACTCGCCACTACTTGCCGTACAAGCGCGAATATGAATGCATTTTAATCGAAACAAATACTTCTAACTGTCTGTTTTGTTTTACATGGTAAGTGTCTCTTATCATAATAAAAAAAAGAAGGGAATCGGCAAACTAGCTAAAGGACTTACGTATCGCTCTTCAAGAAACATGTATCTATATATCATTTTGTAAATAACAAAAGTACAATTGTGATGATTTTGCAAGTATTTCGCATGCGAATATAGCAATATACAATGATGACAAAGATTAGAATAACGAACCTGTTTTCTCCATGAGCCTTATAATCCATGTACTATAATAATCGTCCTATATCAGCGATAAGTTATTCTTCAAATGCCAAATCTGCTTGTTGGAGGTTTTTCGCCAAAGAACACAGAATACAAAGCTCATCCTATCCCTAAATTCCATTGGTGGAATATATGTTCCAACCTTTCAGTGAACGTTTAATTGGCTGACAAATATCTAGACTGGCAGTCGCATTAATGTTATTTCATGATTGTTTGTGTGTCACCTAGACCGGACTTTTGACAATTAACATGACAATTGAAATGCCGCCGGTCACCGACATGGCATTTGTTATATAATTGAACCGGTCCAATAAACTTGTTATCTGTAAAAACATAATTACACTACTCAGCGTATATGACTTTGTTCAGCTTAATTGCGTAAACTAATTTGCTGTCACAACACTTCTCTCCTTTGAAGAAACATCTATATGGTATGTTAAATTGAGAATTTGTATTGGAGCTATCATCGTATTTACCCTACCATTACGTTTTCATTTACGAGAGTGTGTATTAGGCTGCATCTGGTAACATAATTCATTCATTCGATCGTGTTCTATAAATGTGTATAATCATATTGTATATGTGTGCGTGTACAATGGTGCAATCTTAATGTTAATTTCACTGAGCTTGTTGAAAATCTTATACATAAAATATTTTGTTTATGGTTTGCATTACATTAAGATATGTTGATTGACACACTTATAATTATAGTAACCTTTTATATCTGATACACAATGTAACTTTATTACACTTATTGATATACTTTGTCACTGATATCAAACGTATATACAATCGTACAAGAGTAAACGAATGTTTCTTTACAACATGTTTCAATATAGCATCCATATTGCAAGGAAATGCTTGAGCAAAGAACCACGAAAATCGTGTACTGCTAAAATCCATCCACAATGTTATCGTTAAATCTAAAAGATTTTCGGATTTTTCATAAATCAATCTTTGTTTCTTAATTATTTCTTATCATCTATTGCCTTGCTGATATGTAACGTTCAACATCTTTACAAGTTTAACGCCTTCAATTGTGTCTTGTAATCTGGTACCATATACATGCCTGTTGGTTTAATATTTTATGTTTGTTCAATGTATGCAACTTATTTGTTTGTTTGGTGTGTTTGCAGTTTGTAGGGAGAGGCATTTATGCAAGCAATTTTTGCTTGTTTGCCGATTCCGTCACTTTTTCAGTGTTTTAATACGTTTAAACTATATCAAGCATTATAGCAACAAATAAAAAAACTTTAAATGAAATGTAAGATTAAACCTTGATTTTTCGCCAAACACGGAGACATATTTTCAGGAAATCGATGTCACACTTTTACCTCTCTTATGCATTCCTTGAAATCATCCAGTAGCATTTTAATTCTATTATTAGTATTATTAAGCACCTTGATAAACTACGGCTTTCTTTGTGAAATATCGTAATAAATTTGTTGAAACACAATCATGGATGAACATCACATGAAGTATGGTTATAATAAACAACATATACGCGTGTAAATGTACTTGTAACCCTGTTTGTCAACCCATCTTTCCATGTAAGATCCGGAAATAAATGCCGTTTAAATAATATACGAGTACTTACATTTACATTTAATCCCGTATGTGAAGTTGTATTGTGGAAGAAGACTCCGTAATATTGTATCAACAACCTGTCAATTAATTGCGAGTTGAAAATGGTTATATTAATTTTGTCTCATGATGATATAATATTATCAGTAATAATAATGTTAATAAATATATAAAAACTTACTCTTCAAATACGTCATCTGAAGCCTGAACAACTCAGGAAGAGGTGTACATATTGGTGTGTGGTGAGATGTTTTGGGTGTCAATTACTTTGTCGGCGACTTATCTTATTCTCTTCAACGGCATTTTCTATTCGTAACATCTTTGCTGTTTTGTCAGACACATGATTTTATCTATTTCACATTTTATGATGCTAATACAACCTGTACCCACACCGTTTTGTTATTGTACTAATTGTCTGCAAAGGTAAGGATAATAAATGAATCTAAATCTGAAATGTCTCGTTTGTTTGAACAACCAATCGTTCAGTTACCTACCAAACTATTTATTAATACATGCAAAGCAAAATATAACCTATATCCAGGCTTTTTAGCACGAGTTACGTTTTGATTACGAATCCCGATTGAGACGAGTTTACTTTGGATACGAAAAGCCGGCGATCGCTCGCCTGCACCTAGTTTGCGTCACGTGACCTCGTTACACATTGCGTAACGGTCCCTACCGCAGTCTCAAGATCGCTTGGACCAGACTTCCTTTAATAGTTGAACACAACAAGCTCAATGTTTAGAGTAGGGAAAATATCTTCTCCAAACAAACCATTATATTAACTAAATTAAGCCAGAATTATCAATTATATCATATTATAGGAAATCAGGAAAGTAATATAACGATAAAAGGTTCCTTAAAAGCCTTACTGGCTGGCGACCAATTATCGCTGCATACCAATTATCGTCAACACATAGCTACATAGCTAAATACTTATGTTGAATTGAACTTTTGTTGGTTATCAGTTTGGTGATATCTTAATGTGTGAAATAATAGGGAACCATAGGATAAAGTTGTCTGCGCAAGCGATGCAATGTATTGGCGATAATTGGTATGCTGCGATTATTGGTCGCCAGCCAGTATAATTTTCTTTAATTTGGAATTTTCAGGGTTTTTTTCATTTCAGGTAATTGATGTCAATCTACAAATCTACAAGCATCAAGTTGATCAACTGACTCCAACTAGAATATCTATGAATAAGTCCGTGTCAAAAACGCAGCCTCTAAAATTAACTGTCAAGCAAGAAAAAAGATGACAGGCGGAAAAGATAAACCTACATTTGAACATGTTGAATATATAACACTGTGTACAATAGTAATACATTTCACACAACGTTTTGAAATGTATCACACTGTTTGTCAGCTGTTGGACCAAGTAACACAATGTTTACTTTGATCTTGGTGTCAGATTATCTCATTACTTACGATTGATGGTGTCACTCTTCAGGTCAAGAGGGCGAAATGGTTGACACCCAAAAATAAACGCCCGACAGCTTCTGAAAAGAACAACTGTTACGCTACACAATGCTAGAATGAAGTTGGAAATTAGCGCCCTCTCGAATGATATCAAGAGTTACCGTTCCTGGGAGGGTGCGCGAAAACTGAATCATATGAGCAGACGACACAGTGTACCAATGGTCGTGACGTAGATAACTTGACTGGAAACAATCAAGCCTATTTCGTTTCGTTTCGATATTTTTCTCTACCCCTTACTTACGCTTTAGACTGCTCTTATTCTTGAAAACAGACGAACTTAGTTGGGGTTATTATTTTGCGGAGAATGGCCACCAAATACAGGGTCGTGTTCAAGGAGGAGGTTGTCAAGACATATGCATGGATATAACATTTAAGCAGTGAATATTGCTGTTGTTGGCAACTGAATTAAAGGAACACTGGTCTAATCACAACCAGGTTATTAGATCTAAAAGGCCAGGTAAACGTGTCGACCCTCGTTCATCTACATTTGACATTTTCGACTTTTCCTTCAAGGAAGGACCAAAGGGTTTGCCTATGGTATTGTCAGGCATTCGTTAGTATTTCAGATAGTACCAACTGCCAGAGGGAATGTTTATTCATTTAATGCAGTTGAAAGCTTCTACAGGAAAGTTTGTCAATGTTTATGACTGTGTTACACTCTTTTTATATTTTATGTGCGCTTCATCTCAGTGTGAACAATGTTGAACAATAACACTTATATACATGTACACACGCTGAGAAGAATTGAATATAACTATTTGGAAACAAACTTTGGAAATCAATTTATTCATTAAAATACATAGTTTAAAATTAATAACAAAATAATCAGTAAACTTTTAATTCATCTGGTTATGACAATATCGTGAGGTGATTTCAATACAATAAGTAAAAAACATTTTTGGTTGACGTTATTCCAGGTTCTTTTAGAATACAATAAGGAACATTTTTTAACTTATGATCGCCTTATTTTTTTGCGAAAGGAAATATTTATGGTTATTTTTGTTATCATATCCCATTTCTTTAATTCCTTTATGAAGTTTTGAAATAATCACTTGTAGGCTATTTTTACGACTGCTATTTAAGAACTCTCTATTTTGGATATGTTTATGATATAATTTTTACTTTGCCATATGCCAAGGATAGGCGCTGTTTCAATACTAAATATTTGTTTTAAAGATTTCAAAATGATTTGTTGTATGCGTGTAAAGAAATGGGTGAACTGAGTCATTCATTTATTAAAAAATTGGAACTAAACATTCCAAGGTGTTTAAATTGTTAGAATCTGTTTCTTGATAATGTGTTCTTCTAGGGTCAAACAACTATATACACTCGATACAAACAGCTGAAATGATATATTAGACCATAAGGAGTTGTCCTTCTTGAGATAATTTGAAGCACGCATAAAATGTTTTGATAGATGATTACGGTATGTCGAAACAGATTCTAGAACTTAAATTATCTATAACTGGTTAAATACTACTTAATAAGATTTGTTACATGAAATGAAATATTTTGCATATTTCTTGATGTTTTACGATCAAAGATAATAGTATCTTTGATGGACATTCTTGAAATTGAGAAAGCCACCATGGCGTTTCGGGCTCTCTAATTCCTACAATAAAACTAGTAGCCGTGATATGTGAAATACTCTTGAAAGCGGCGTTCAACCACACCCCACCTCACCTCTAGAAGTTGAGATGATGAAAAATGAAGGACTATATTATGTATGTACAACTACATATACACGGAATAAAGAAGTTTATATGACCTACAAATAATTAAGAAGTTGTATATGTCTACACAGAATAAAGAAGTTGTATATTCATAAAATAGTCCTTCTTTCTTAAAGGAGCAGAAGCACGTTTTTTATTCCAAATTTTATTTGTCCAAATTTCCCATTTATAATGATAGTTTATCTCATTTATATTAATTAACTTTAGAGGGTTAAACATCATTTTACACAAACCAATTATCCGTAGTGGTAATAACGGTGTTGCGTATAAAGGAAGAAATGAATGGCGGCCATTTTATTGTGAACACAATTTAATTATTTCGCATTACAAAAACGATTCCCATGGCTTTACAAAACATTGTACACTCATTTTCAATTTGATTTTCCGAAGAGAGAATGATATTTTATTATTGTTGACATTATTTTTCAAATAGATTTTATCGACTTATTTAAACAAAAAAAACGTGCTACTGCCCCTTTAAAGGTAATAGTCGTGAAGTGGACGAAGGCTGAGGCCTGCTACACTCATAAAGCTATCAGTTGTTGTTTCTTTAAAATTAGAGCATTATTTACATTGGTTATAAACTACCAGGCAAAAGAAAGTATTCACCTCAGTGGGTTTCGATTGATTCAATATTTAAAAGAAATCAGATACATTTGCCTATGGCACGATAAAATAATACTTATCTGCAGTGCTTTGAATTAATTAATTGGTGACTGTGGTTACATTTTAAATAAACATATTTGTTTAATGAAGACGGGTAAAAAAATGAAATTTACACCAACATGGCTACCATATTTAAAATGTTGTAAATGTCTGCAAATTCAGGCACATTTATTAAGTTTAAGATTGAATATGTCGATGAACAATTGTATATATCATAATTATATCATTGAAAATAATTTTGGAAGAAATTTAAAATCTAAAATTTGATTTTGTGTAAAAAAAATGTTTAAAAAACATGTAGAAGTATTATTTGACTGCCGACTAAACACCTGTACTTTTCAGTTTTAGATTAAAAAAATGACTTCGAAAACGTGAGGTATTTGAAATTGAAAATCATAACTATGGTAAAATTAACTGCAGTGAGTACTTTCTTTTGCCCGGAAATTTATATTATTGCCTACTGTTTGTTGACTTAGTGTGATATCGCAGTTTGTATTTGGATTATTGTGAAAATTGAAAACAAATGAAAACGAAAAGTAATGTGATTTGCTTGTTATTCAAGTTTTAATCGTCTTCTAGTAATGTAATGTGGCAAAGAAACGTCCCCATATTTTTAAGAGAGTATAACACAACATTCTGGTTTCGGAGAAAGTAGGTATTGAATGTATTCGACAGGCACAAGTTTAGTAAAGAAGTTCTCACAATTTCATACATGATACGTTTATTAGTATGTCCGTTCAAAACTTTGGGTGCAAAAATCTCCATTTCAAAGGGTAGGTGAGTGAGTTATTGCTTAACGCCGCTTCGGCAGTATCGCAGCCATTTACGGCGAGAAATTAAAGTTTATTGCCCAATTTAAAAAACATATTTGCAAAAGCAAGCTAAAACGACACGAACAGCATCATATTATCACAAGATTGGTAAAAGCTGATTTAGAAAAGGTTAGCAATTAAAGGTTATCAAGGAAATTGATTTCTTTTACAAAATCTAAAACGCGATGAAATATTAGGTACATTTTCCCCTGATATGAGCATCGTCCCAATACTCACCTAAAATGTGTATCCTTAGAGCAACTTCCTGGGCTTAATGTTGGGTATCTAATGTAAAATGTCATGAGCTATGGAAAATTATGTTAGTATAAGACAGTGTCGACATAAATAAGCTGCTTGGACTAAATTTGTTTAGACGTCGTAACTGCAGGACGTCCCAAAACAGGCAGAACATCCATTTTTGACTCTCCCATCTCGTCTAGGATATTCGAAAACAACGATTTCTTAAAACGCGTGTTTCTACAAATATGAACAGATAATGTTTTGAAATTAGTGTTTTGTTGGCTTCTGGGGACATGATGTAATTCTGTTTCAGCTGTGTTTATCGTTCACGGGTTGAACTATCTTGTTTTCTGTATGGGACGTTTCGTTTGTACGTGAGTTTATATCATTGTCAGATTGTTTGTGATGAGAATCGTGAACAGCAATGTATATCTTATGTTCATAATATATATTATAATATATAATATAATTCTTTCTGGATCGCTTTGCAATTAAAACAGATTTCTAACTACTTACTAGTCACTTAACTTTATATAGAATAGAGAGAACTACGAACTATGTCGTCTTTTAAAATGTGTGACTTAATACCTGTAAAATAGTGGTTCTATTATGTTTTGAATTTTGATCTAGACGTTTTGATATTATATTATATATATAATATAGCTATATAGCTTCCATAATTGTGTGTGCCTAAAGTCAGGTATTTTTAAAAGGGGCTTGCGAATCATGAAAATTGAAAACAATTTGTACACACGTTCAATTGACGAAACACAATTCCTTGTTTATGTTATATTTTATTATTAGTGTTTTAAAATGGACAGTTCTCTCGTTCTTTTGTAGAAACGAAATTCGGGGGACATGGGGATGTTTAAACATGTCTATATCTTTTTAATACCCGATTATAAAAACAACAACAACCAATGGCTGCACTTTCGCTCAAGTGGCGCAGTGACTATATCAACATTCAATTGAAACATATTATTACACAATTTGACAATGAATGGTGCAGATTCATTAAAAATAAAACAATCATAAGTGCCATTCTTCGGCGCTGTGAGTGTGAAAAGCTTTACTTAGCATACCAAAACATGGGTGATCAGTCTAATATGAATATCCTGTCAGTATATAATTTCTATGACTGCAACGTTGAAAGAATAGCACAATCCTGGTAATATTTTAATAGTTCATTTTGAATACACCCAATATTATGGATTTTCCCTTTTCTACTCAAAGCACATTTCGCCAACTTTTCATGCGGGACACATCACATTATCAACTCTGGCAGTCACAATGTTGGATTAAAAAATAAATATTCGCAGCTCTCTCAGTCATAGAGGTTTGTGGAGTACTTTGTTTATTCGTGTTGAAATCACTGCTGTCAAGCACTGGTCGTGATTTCTTGCAATGGTACAAATACGATCTATACTATGTCGGATTCGTTTACCTATAAGGATATTTAAGTGAGTGAGTGAGTGAAGTGGTGCTTAACGCCGCTTTCAAGAGTATTTCACTTATATCGCGGCTGCTAGTATTATGGCAGGGAGAAAGCCCGCATCGCCATGTGGCTATGCTTTGCGGTGAAACCTGCGAACATAGGCTGGAACTAGCGAACCATGGGTGGTACTGATATTCAGTGTAGCATTGCACCCGAACCTTACTGCGTGTAGAACAGACAAAGTTGCCGTGCCCCTGGCGGGATTCGAACCAATAAGGATATTTAAACAAAGACCACCATGATTTTTCGTTGACTGTACTAGTTGAATGTCACACGGAAATAATATAGTCATTATCCCTTTTTAGAACATCATGAACACATTACTGTTTTATGTTCCAAAATAATTAAATTTCAGTTATAGTTCATCTTTGCAAAATGATCAATATATTTGATAATTGCACATCAAGAACGCGTGATTAATTATTAATACTAACGACGTCATTAACAAAATGTTAATATGCATCATCTCATTACTTGTACACCAATTTCCTGTTTGTGTGGTCACACATTGATAACGACGAGTTCTTAAACAGTAATCGTTATGAAAGTGTTAAACTCATGTTTTCAATTGGTCAAACGTAATTTTGGAAACTTTCTCTTACCAGACATGGCAGAATTGAGTTGAAATGTTTAACAGATCATATGATAACTGTACATGTAAATGGTGTGAGTAATTTCCGTTTTTGCACATGTAAAAAATTGCTCTACTTTGGTATACTATACTTTAAAGGGGCAGTAGCACGTTTTTTAGCTGAAATAAGTCGATGAAATGTATTTGAAAAATAATGTCACTAATAGTAAACTTACCTTCTATCTTCGGAAAATCAAGTTAAAAAATGAGTGTACATGGTTTCGTAAAGCCATGGGAATAGTTTTTGTCATTCAAAATAATAAATTGTGTTCACAATAAAATGGCAGCCATGCAATTTTTGCTTTATACGCAACGTATTTATTACCACTTCGGATAATTGGTTTGTGTAAATGTTTTACCCTCTAAAGTAAACATAAATGACATAAACTATCATTATAAATGTGAAATTTGAAAAAATAAAATTTGCAAAAAACGTGCTACTGCCACTATAATATATATGGCGATCGGGGATACATATGCACATCCTGTGATTTTTTTGGGGAACTTATATCAGCTCTTGTGGTTTTTCGGCACGTATGAAAGGCAAATACATATACCATATGAACAATACTTACATTCAACCGCAAAGGAAACATCACTATATTTCAACAGTGTACAAAAAGAAATATTGGTGCGGCAGTAAATCTATTGAGAATGTGTTAATAAAAGTAATCACAATTCCATACATTTAATTTCACTGTACACCACTTTTAATTCAATGTCTGTTCAAGTTTTAGCGCCTTTATCATGCTTTCGAGCGTAGACATGTGCGCTTTATAAATATGCGCTATTACTATTATTATTAATTACACTTGAGCGTTTAACTCGCTTTTTCAAAAATGGTTCTTGAACAGAATATTTCGCATAAGCTTAAACAATCATAAAAATGTAAACATTTCATTAAAATATGTTGTCTTCGTTGACTTAAATGTGTTCACGCGTCTTCACGGTCATTAAACAAGCAAGCACAGCCCTTATCACACCCCTATTTCGTCTAGTTAGGAAGATTCGAAAACGACGATTTTCAGGATTGCTTAAAACGTGTGTTTCTCAGAAAAAAATTAACAGATAATGTTTTTAAATTCAAATTGGCTCTTAAAGACATGGATTCTGTGGATTATTCAACAATTTTTTCTCTTGAAAATAAGAATTACAGCTTTTAATTTATCAGTTTAGACGAAGTGAATCACAATTGTTTTACTATTAAAAATATTAACATCTCACTTTTGGTTAAGTTGAAAGAAAGGTATAGATGATAATATATTCTGGGTCTTTTCTTGACAAACACCGTGTTTATATCATCGAGTAAGGTAGACAAATATCAATTTTACGAGTGAAATATAAAATTTTCTACCTCAAGAGAAGATATAAACATGGTATTTGTTAAGGAAAGACATATTCTATGTGTTTTATCAATATTTCAGTGTTGAAATGGAGTGACGTACAGCCTTCGCAAGCTGACAGTATGACGTCATAACATTGTCCTAATGACGTCACACGAGTGGCGTTAAAGTTTAATAAAGCTTGATGGAGGGTATATTTCACTGACAGAACCGAGTCTCTCACTCCAAATAATATTATGTTGATATTTACATCATATGTTTCTGAGGGTTTATTTTGACCTGCTATCGAAAGCTGACATACGAAAACATAAAAGCTTTATACCGTATTTCCTTAATTACATGCCGGGCGTCTATTATTTTCGAACGGTCTACACCATAGGCCTCTATTTGAGGCAGGCTTCTATTCAAGGCAGGCATCTATTTCGCAATAAGGCTTGTAGAGACAGACGACTACAGCATGTACAGTAGGGAGCAGCAATTGTAGAAGTTAAATTTGGTATACCCTGCGTTTAATTAAGGCAGGCTTTTATATTTTTCAGAAAGCCCTGTGCAAGGGCGTCTATTCGAGAAAGGCGTATATTCAAGGCAGGCGTGTAATTAAGGAAATCCGGTATTTGTCGTACATATTTCCTTTGTACAGAAATAAAAATACGATAATGCTTTGAAACCATTAAGCAACTCTTATCATTATGTAAGTCGCATGGCCGGGAAACAAATCCCGTTCTTCCTGATGATATATAAAGCGATCTCTCAGAATACTGCATTTCCAGGATAATCAAATATTCACCTTAATCTGTACAAGTAGTCATTTTGAAAAAAGATAAAAAGGGACTAATTATTTCCGTCAATGAGAGTTTCATGATTAACTCGTATAGCCAAACTGGTTATAATAAACTCGTTGCAGGAGTCTGCTTTTAATGCAAAGGGCAAAAACACCCATGGGTAAATTTCGTTCCGCATGAGCAGCATTTACGAAATTAATAGTTCTACTTGAAATATACAGTTGTCGATTAGTTTCCATCGAAGCCAGACAACATAACACTTCAATCATTATTTATAACGATGGTGCATGGAACAGTGTTGGCTCTGTTGGCAGTCCTTTGTATGTGCAATGGAACGAAGTCTTTTGATTTCAGAAACATGTCTTGCACTGAGTGGCTATGTCCGGTGGATGACAGAACTCGCATGAAGGCTACTTGTCACTGTGATGACAAGTGCAGTTTCCTGGGTGACTGTTGTGAAGAATTTCCAAACGTAACAAAGCCAGATACCCGAGGAACAGTTTGGAATTACATGCAATGTACTCACCATTGTTTAGTGTCTACATTGTCATTCTTCTTTGCTGTGACCTCATGTCCACAAGATGCAAATCGAGAACTTCAAGACCTTTGTACCATTTCTAACTCGAGTGATCTCCTGTCGCAAATTCCTGCAACTGGCAAATCATCGGGCCTTTTATATAGGAACATATTCTGTGCCAAATGTCATAACGAAGAGGCGGACCCTTGGCAGTTGTACGTTTACTGCTATAAAAGCGAGGCATTTAACCAGAACATAACTCACACCTTCAAGGATTTGTTGAAGATGAGTAACTGTGGTACTGGAATTCAACAGCCTGCCCATGTTGGAAATATTCGCCGTTGTCAACCAGATGTTGTGTCTACTTGTCCCAGAGATTCCGAACTTGGAGAAAGTTGTGAAGATGGGGTCGAACAGATTGTCTTTACTGAGAATGGGACATACAGAAACCCAGCATGTGCTGAGTGTAATTCTCAAACATCTTTTAAATGCAGCCACCGTGTGAGGCCCACGTGCAACCTGCAAATAATTTTGGCTTCAATGTATTCACTAACTTTACTATTTGACTTTGGAACCAGTAGAAGTGTACAGACCATATCAGGTCATGTTCAGTCAGTTCAGGAAGAAGAGAAGGTTGAGTTAAACTGTTCATCATCGGAAATATACGACCCTTTCTTGGAAACGTGTCGAAAGGTGTCTTGTGCATCAACACTTGAGTTCATAGATGACAAGTGTCATACACCAAAGTTCTTCGGATCTGTTCCAGTTGCGAACAAAATTTTAACCTGTCCTACAATTGTGCTCAATGAAAGTGAATTCACAATACTACAGGATGGTCGACTGATGCATTTGGCATCCTTGTTAACCCACGACCAAGATCAATTCATTTTGAATGGAAGCAGAGCATTGTTGTGTACATCTGCTTTTAATTCCATTATTTCCCCAATTAAACCATCATTTTCCACCGCTGAAGGAATCGTAAGTGGAACAGGAATGATCCTATCTGAAATCGGTCTGTTCTTTACCATATCAGTGTACACACTTTTGAAACCACTCCGGAATATTCCGGGATGTAACCTAATGTGTCTGTCTATTTCCCTCTTCCTAGCAGAACTCTGTATGCTGGTAGCACCAACAGCTGAAAACCTCCCTGAAGTCTGTAAAGGTCTTGCAGTTGGAATGCATTACTTCTTCCTTACTGCCTTTATGTGGATGAACATGATTTCCTTTGACCTACGGTCAACCTTCGCAAGGACAATCAACATGGCATGGTCTGGTAACAGATTCACAGCGTATAGTGCATGTTCGTGGATGGTTCCAACAGTTCCAGTAATCACTGCCATTGTAATAGACACATTCCTACCACGATCTCCGTTGTCCCCTAACTATGGACAAGGTGTCTGTTGGATTTCTAATCCTCTGGCATTAGCGGTTTTCTTTGCAGGGCCACTTGCTCTGATAATCCTCATCAACTCAATTCTATTTGTAATAACCAGCGTTAATATCTGCAGGGTAAAGAGTTCCACAGGCCGTAAATTAGGCCGAGAAGACAAGAGCCAGTTTCTGATCTACATCAAGTTGTTCCTTGTGATGGGCCTGACCTGGATATTTGGTTTCCTCTCAGCGTTTGTTCCTCATCTTGTTCTAAGGTATCTCTACATCATCCTCAACTCTCTCCAAGGACTTCTCATTGCCGTGTCCTTCCTCTGTACCAGGAAAGTGTTCCGACTTCTGGGGAAGAAGTTTTGTGGTCCACGAGAGTCAACAACTTCGAGTATTCGCCTGTCTTCAATCTCCTCAAATATTTGAATATCAGGTTTCTCTACTTTCGCTTTTGAGGTGAGGTGAGTTAATTTCTGGTTTAACGCCACTTTAAAGACTATTACAGACCTATATCATGGTGGTTAGTATTCTTGCATGGAAGAAGCCCAAAATACCATTGTGGCTGTGTATAACTAGGTTGCTTTTAAACAATAGATTTCAGTTGATGTCCAATGAGTGCATGATATACAAACTTACTTAACTGAAGATCAACTGAAAGTGAAATAGAAAGGTATGGGCTAGGATGTTTTTATTTATTTATGTTTTACTCACGTGAATGGGTAGGTCATAACACTTATGGCTTATATGAATATATAATATATATGGATATTTGTTGAACATATATTAACAATTATGTCAATTTGCATGGAAAAGTCATTTTTGACATAATGAAGAATGTCGTAGTATACAAACTGACTTTAAACATTGAACCAACTATTGAACTGATATACATTCAACTTAATTCACAACACATTTTCTTTATATGCTTATTGCGTGAATAGGCAACACGATTATCTTACGTATACGCCGTTTCTCTATATGTGACTAGTCGTTGATTTTCTTGATGGAATCCTTTGATTTTCTATTGTTTTTCCTATTCGTCGAATGTTTCATTTAACTGAATAAAGCATTCGAAGAGTTAATAATGATCATTTGATCATTAAACTATTGTCATTTTCTCTGTAGTGACAAGCCCTTATAATTCTTGATGTCAGGTGTTTCCTTTAACGTAATCCTAACATATTGTACGTTTCTCCATATGTGACTAGTCGTTGATTTTCTTGATGGAATCCTTTGATTGTGTTCTCTATTCATTAGACACAAAGGAGACTATGAAATTATGAAAGGTACATTTTAAGAAAAAACGTTTAAAAGCTACCCGCCCACAACAAAGACGAGCAGGCTCCGGGTGGATGGAGGGACCTTATTCCTTATTCTATAATAGTATTTATATAGCATAGTGCATCATAGTGCACAGTGCATCTTCAAAGCGCGCTGGTCGACATATTACCCCTGGTCAACGAGTACAGAACACTCCCTGAGGATAATACAACCGGTCGCCTGTCAGGCGACCAAGGTTCAAATTCTGACGACCATCGTATCATACCAGGTACCCATTTACTGCTGGGTCGACAGAGGCACACTTCGAACTTAGTCACTGACCCCGGGTGACACCACAAGTCTCTCAACTTATGTCTCAGTGTGGGGCAGGTAATAGCCCTTCAACTCTCAGATTATGCAGCAATGTAGCGGCGAGCCGCGCCCATTGTTGTTGAACTTCACTGATAGCGGTCGACTGCGCTATGCACAGGACCATGTGCACAGGACCACGTATACACTGTTTATAGTGCAACGCATTTAATAAACCGTACTATTGTCAATAACATCTCATGTACAAGAGCGTCTTTGCTATCATTGCGATTGGAGGACATCCTTCTTTTAAAAATATTTTTAGTTGCTACGCGGGCTAAACAAAAACAATAAAATCTCACATCAGATAAAGGTAGTTTTCTCTGGATAGTAAGAACGTACTTTGTATATGAACATCTTGCAGTTCTTTATTTATAGAATTATTACAAATAACATATTCCTCGAACATATCTCATGAGTATATTTTTCAATAATAAATGCCATGTTAGTTTGGACCAGAGACCAAAGGGACTCGACTCGACAGTAGATTATCATCAATTATGTGTGCCTCGGCCAGATGTGTAATCGACCCGGCTTGAAGCCCTGCTGTGATTGCAAAAAATCAACACTGACAACATCATGTAAATATTTACAATACACCAAATGAAACTTTATCATATCTTTATTTCATACATTCTGGTAACCAAGGTAATAATTTTATATTAAATGAGTTATAAGAGAAACAGAATCGGCACTTTTGAATTTTCACCGGATGCCATCTTGTTCTAGCGAGGCACACAAATATACCCGCCTGCGGCTGAGTCCGGTCCCTTTATTTTATGGTCTCTGTTTGAACACAGACAAATCATAAATATTTCCGTACTAAAGCGTCCATTATAGATGTTGGCAGGAATGGTTTCAGCCGAGCAAGAACCTGAAACGGAAGAATAAAAACGTGTTAAGATAACCCAGAAGAAAGTATTTCCTCCGCCTGGAAGGCAACCCTCGTCGTTTTGCTTTTTTCTAAACCAGTACCCTGGAAACGCACTTTCCCCTTTCTGCGACATGTCCGTTCATCTCGTTGCTAAATATAGTGCATGTCAATGAAGCTTTCAGCATAACAATTAGTCCTGCCCTGTGGCTGTGTAAAAGAAAAGAGCCTAGAGTCTAGATCTTTATTCAGCAAGTCTAGATAGGGAACTGAAAGTGTTAACATATATAATCAAATGATGAAGGTACAGTAATTATAAAAATAATTCATAGACTTAATTTTAGTCTACATAAATATAACATGCAGATAAGATCGGATTTGCTTTATAACCAAGGTTAGCGTTCGCTTTTGTTCGATGTATATTTAGCAAGTTTCGTAGATATATGACAGTTTGTTTCCAGGGTAGTGAATGGTACTGAAAAATGGCGGCCTGAATACCTTCCACTAACCGATAGTAGCCCTACGGTTTATCCTGGCAAATATTAAAAGATGGGTTTAGGAGTAAGCGAGATAAGATCGTTAAGAGTTAGAGCCACTGGATATGTTATGATGAATATGTCATTAGTATGTTCAAAATATCCCTCACTATTTCTATTCAGAATAATATAATTATATTAATTGACATAGATTTAATTTAGAAGTTGAATCACGTTAGAGATACATGAGGTGAGTTTGAGGTTTAACGCCGCTTTCAAGAGTATTTCACTTATCACGGCTGCTAGTATTTTTGCATGCTGGGAGAAAGCCCGCAACACCATGTGGCTTTGCAGTGCGGTGAAACCTGCGAGCATCGGCAGGAACTAGCGAACCATGGGTGGTACTGCGCTGAAAATCAGTGTAGAATTGCACCCAAACCTTGCATCAGGAGAAACATGTATATACAGCAGCATACAATAGTTTGTTCACCTACTTTCACATTCCTATACACAACCGTGTATTTTGGTTTACCTTCAGACGTTAATTGCTAAACGTATATAAACAATCTATATGAATTAAGATCAACAATATAACAACGATTTATTTTCACCCATCACTGATTCACTGAACATCCATTGTTAGCATGTAACGTACATTAATGAGCGATTCAGTAGCATTAATGAGGTCTTTATAACACTTGTCGCTTATGGTTTGCAAAGTTAACTGCAAGGCTGGAAGCACGCTATGTTGTAGCAAGTTGTTGTGGTACCATTCTCTTCCCACAGAGGTTACTCCCTTCAGATTTCCGATCCTACCCTCTGTTGTTTTACGCTTGAAAACGGGGGCTTAAAGGTAGTGTCCTGGTTGGTTGCAATTGAATCTAGTTGTGCAATCAGCGACGCCGTTGTAAAAGTGACATTTGCCAATGACACTTCATAATGATAAAATAAACTTAAGCCCAACGTTTTCTCGTATTCCTGTATTTTCTGTGTTTTCCTCGAACTATGCTATTTGATTTTGTGAAAAATATTGATCATAAACATACTTATAAATAAAGAAGACCAAATCAGAGATAAATACCAAAAACAGTTCATTTGCGTTATTTACATCAGACATATTCGAATGACATATATGACATATATGAGCAAGACCCTTCAGAGTAAAATGCCTAGATCTTTGAAGTCACTCGGTCTACATGGTCATTGAAAGATGAGTTTTCATTGGTTCAGAAGCAGGGATACGGTAAGAGATTTCTCTTTCCACCGCTAGGGGACTGTGGTTCTGCTCTCGATTTCAAGCAAAAAACAACAGAGGGTAGGATCGGAAATCTGAAGGGAGTAACCTCTGTGGGAAGAGAATGTTGTGGTACATGATCCCTTCAGATTTCCGCTTCTCCTCTCTTTTCTACTGTGGGGACTTTCTCGGTGTAGAAATGTGTCCTTGTATTTGAATCTCGTTGTGCAATCAGCGACGCAGGAAAAATAAACGATGTTGATCCTTACACCAGGGTGATAATGTGTATGCGATTTGAGCATGCCCTTTTGAAACTTCCAAACGCAAGGCATAACTCTTGCCAGTTTGCATTACTGGCTGATTTAATCCTTGCGGTATTTCCCCCGCTTTGTTGTGTCAAGATAGTGAATCGTTTTCACCAGAAATGCATAGCGGGCCTGGATTTCTAAACACATATTTTTTAAGGAAATACGGCAAGGCCTAAATCAGCCAGTAATGGAGACTGGCAAGAGTTATGCCTTGCATTGGGAAGTTGGCCCTTTTGTGGTGTAGTGTGGTATAAGTACCCTCTTTGCTATCAATGATCATTATTGGCACACTGAATTGTTTCTTTTGTAACATAAACACGAGCCAATGTATGTTTATAATTCGATACAACAACAGATGAACAAACTATTGGGATGCAGCTGTAGATATACATTAGTTTACCCTACTTACACAATATAGATCAAAGATCGTATTTCCTCCATCGACAAGGTATCTGTAATTTGGAGCTGATCCGAGAATTGAGTCTTCCATTGCGTCAATAACGGAAGTGACGTCAGCGGGTGTAGCCTGACTGTACTCGACCTGCTTCCGGTACCAGTCGTGTAAATACTCTTCTCCGTAAACAGCTCTGACGTCATCACTAGCTTCCTGCCACATGACGTCATAGTTCTTCCGGTGTCTTTCCATCTGTACAGGCGGATCAATCATAAAAGCTAATCAATAAGTAATACTTTACATATTGTAGTGCTATATTGTGTATTATACAATATAATAGGGCTGTTGAAGTAAAAGTAAAGTTTACTTACGAAATACACGCAACAACAGTTTTCCCAAAATACGCGAGAATGTTGAAGGGAGAAAGGAAACAACAGACGACTAATGCATGGAGATCACGTGTAATACACAGACTTTAATGTCACCTGATTATATATGAAATTTGACATTCCAAAGAATGACAACTGTTTTCGCCAACAATACAAACCATATGCACTTTTCCTCTGCAATGCATACATCACGCCAAACTCCATGACTGGCTAATTTAAGCCTTCCAGCGTTTCCTTAAAGTTTCCGTGCTGACATAGCGGAGCGCTGAGCCTGAAATGAATATTTGGCTCTGATTCGCTAGCACAGAAAAATTACGGAAATGCGGCAGGTTTAAATTACCCAGTGATGGAGACAGGCGCGAGTTATGCCTTTCGGAGAGAAGCTGAGATTTCTACAAAACATACTAATGGATTTTAAATAATCCTAGCTCACATTTCCTAACATTCCTGTTGCTCCGCCGAAGTTGCCAGGTTCGATTACGACGACTTTGATACCAAATCTGTCCATCTCGAGTCTAAGCGAGTCCGAGAAAGCTTCCCCTGCATATTTGGTCATGTTGTATGCGCTACTGTGGTTGTCTGTGATGAGTCCCTTTACACTTGTGACATTCACCACACGACCTGGATGGAATTGGAACAATGGAACTATCATACAACTGCATCTAGAAAGTTTATCATATACATTTGGATGTCTTTAAAACATCTCATCAACGCGACAGTCTGATTAAAATCGACCTTGTTCCGAGGTATAAAATTTGCAAAATTATGCATCTACTGGATACGAACAGGTTCTGTAGATTCCTCGCAAGTGTGTGCAAGTGGTGCTTGATAACGGTGCTAGTATCTGCATCGAAACGTCGCACTCATATCAATAAAGAAGTTGACTATCCATAGAACGTGTTCTTATTCAATGTACATGATATTTGCACTAAAATAAGGGGGGAGGGGGGAGGGGTGTTAACATTATGGTAAGCTTAAACAAAATATATTTAGTACAGTGCTTAGTAATCATTGAAATGTTACGTAGTGACCTATATATACCGATAGAAAATTACGTTAACTGCAAAAAAAAAATCGTTGTGGTGAAAATTTCAATGCTGGTTGTTCAAGCCCGAATCCGAGGATGTGCTTTCGAATCCTGCACTAGATTCCCGAAGATTACAAACATTCTTAAATAATAAGTTAACAGATTTTTTAAATTTATTGCAATATTACAGTCAAGTTTCGAAAAACATTTATATCTGCAAAAGTACTTTGACAATGTTTCCCCCCCAAAAATTTTTTTAAAAAGGGAATGATAACACATTAGTTATTATTCATTTGGTTAATTTTTCGCTTTAGTTTCCTTGTTAAATGTATTCAGCTAAGAGATATTCCTACAAGCTGACGGAAATTTTGCCGAGTAATTTTTACATTTTCTGAGTCTTGAAAAAAACAACGCTGTGATAGTGTAATTAACAAACAGCAAATAAACTCAACTCGTTTTTTATTGTAAAATCCTTGACACAGTAAGACCAATTTAACTAATAGATATGCAAGTCAGTTTCTATTGACGTTCCTTGGGAACAACACGCTGAAGGAGGAGATTACTTATAATTAAACTTATAGACTCTGAAATGTGTAGTTTTTGCTTGAACCATATAGCATCAATCGCCAATGTGTTTTATGATTGTAGCAGAAACAGAACAGGAACACTGGTAAATAAATTTAGAAAATATCCGTATAAGACATTCACTAACAAAATAACATGTTCTGCTTAGTTTTCACCAAGGGACCAGTTATAATCTTAGAAACGTTCGTTCGGGATCTTTCCATTTCGTATTGCCGCACCAACCTTTACAGTCAATCATTTTCCCCATCATGTTCACAACTTTGGAATAGCCCCCAACTGCACGTAAAAGAAGCTGCCTCCATAAATTTGTTTAAATCGTATATATAAACTTAAATCACCTGCATATTTCTCACTTGGTAAAAGAAAACTCAGATATTCGAATAGCAAATTAAATGATGATCTATACAGATTTGGACTCTCGGACCACAGTGAATGTAATTGTAAATCTCCTTGTTAAAATTCTTATCATTATTTCATGGAAGTTAATCTAGAGAAGTCAAATATTGTTGTTTTTAGAAATGGAGGATACTTAAAAAGGTTAGAAAAATGGTATTTTGGTGGAAAGGAAAATATCTGCTACAACTTACTATAAATATTTGGGTATTATTTTTTCGTCTCGATTAATTTGGTCTAGAAATTGTGAAAAACTAGCATTACAAGCACAACGTGCCTGTTTCCCTATATATCGTCTGTTATGTAATTATCCAAACATTGGCTTTAACCTGTCATGAATATTGTTGATACTTAGATATCTCCTATAGCCTTATATGGCAGTGAAATTTGGGGATATTGTTTCAGAGAATCAATAGAAAAAGTCCAGAATAATTTCATTAAGAAATATTTATTAATCAGTAAAAAATCATCTAATATAGCTGTTTTGGGTGAAACTGGTAGATACAATCTGTGTGTAAGATATTATTGTAATTGTATTAGATATTGGTGCCGGTTAATACGATTACACCCTTCACGACATCCTGCAGCAGGTTATCAAATGTTAAAGCAGCATGATGAAAATGGTAGCCAGAACTGGGTATCCCATGTACGCACACTTCTAGCGACAACAGGATTTTCATATGTATGGGTAAACCAAGATTTCGGGGATTTCTCTCTTTTTATGTCTGAATTTAAGAAGCGCTGTATTGAAATAAATATTCAAGACTGGTATACAAGATTAGACAAGTCACATTACCTATCTTTCTATAAATCCTTCAAGTCTGTTTTTGCAGCTGAATTATATATTTTTTCAGATTCTGTACCTAAAGATTTATTAAGGTTATTTGTTAAATTGCGATGTCAGTCACATAACCTTCGAGTACAGAAGTTTAGACGAAGCAACAATATTAATGTCAATGATTTACTTTGCACACGCTGCTGTTTACATGAGATACAAGATGAATACCATGTTATTCTCGTATGTCCATATTTTAAGCATCTTAGAAAATTGTATGTACCATTATTTTATACCAATAATCCTACAAGAATGAAACTCTGTAAGTTAATATCCTGTGAGAATTTGTCATTAATTAAAAATGTTGCTTTCTTTTTGAAAAGAACTCAGGTATTTACATGATGCAATTGTAACACCACATCGTATTATCGCTATTATGATGTAGTCTGGGCCATGAGGCCTTTAATTCTGAATAAAGTCTGTCTGTCTGTCTGTCTGTCTGGAATGTATTATGTATCATAATATTAGACATCAAATGTTTCAAAATATTAGTATATTATGCAATAACAGAGTACAGTTAAATTTAGACTTGTTGTTAAATGGCAATGTAAATCTTTCTCATAATGAAAACGTGCACATTTTTAAAGAAGTACATAATTACATATCTCTCACTGGAAGATTTGACAATTAAGAGAGAAACTGCTTACCCATTAGTATATATTTTTTTTCCATTATACTATGCTATGTCATTTCGGATTCTTTTGTAAATATACTCATATTTCCATATAAACATGTCTCTGTACATAATGTATGTTACGTTTGAATATTATATGTCAACATTGTACATAGGAGAGGGTTTCATTAAGTTGGATAACCTGTACCCAATCCTTTCTCTTGAATAAGTATGTTTAAATAAAAAAAATACCAAGGGAATAATGACCCAATCAACATGTACACTAATATAAGTCTCTGCAAACAAATTATTTTCAATCACAGATTTTCTATTTAAAAAAAGTGCCTAGCTTCCTGTTCTTGCAAGAAGAGATCTATAAATATTATCTTTTGACCAAAGCTGCAGCTCTATTTGGTCCAGGAATAGAAAGATTCAACAAGTTCTGGTCATCTTGTTTTTGTACTTTTTGCTGTTTGAATGTTCTGCCTCTTAAAACATCACTAATGTAACCGTCTCCTTATGTATGAAATGCAAAAAAATAAATTTTAATAAAAAAAATAGGTTAAAGGGGAGATAACTCCGACAGAGGCAGAAACCAAAGATACTTGCTCTCTGAAAGTCATGAACATTTGCAAAATGTCCAGGAAAGAGTACTTTCTTCAACTACGAACTTGTTCTCACGTACCTCTGGACCTCCGTATGAGTGGTAAAAACGCTTTGGTCATTCTAACCATCCCGTACAGATTGACTTCAGCCACTTGTTTGTACATGTCCATCGTGTAAAACTCGATATCACCCAGGATGTTAATACCTGCGTTGTTAACCAGTGTCCATAATCCTAAAATAAGATTTGCAGCATCATGATTTTATGAGCGCTTCAATTAGTTTTACTCTCCTCATAGAAGTTACTCCACTCAGGTTCTTCGATCATAACCGTTGTTGCATTTTGACTATTCTTTCAACACTGGTAACATCATTATTTTGTTCCAATCTAACATCTTTTTTCACTGCGACTGAATTTTGTCTTGAAAGTAATATATGCGCATCGCACAGATGAAGCAACTCATGTCGAGAGCAATGGAATTCTCAGTTTGAAACAACGTCGATTGCACAACTAACATGCAGCAGATTAGAATTTCTAGCCGAGGAGTGCTCGATATGTAATAGCGGTTAGGGCGGAACAACTGAGTGGGGTAATTTCTGTGGGAAGAGTGGGAGATGGATTGATTTTAACCATAATAACGATAATTTCGGGCAAATTTCTTAATGGCAAATTCGTGATTGCATGGGTGTATGAACCCTCGAAGTATACAATTAAGCAATTATATAAATATGCACCCACTAACCATTCCCGAATCTAAGAAACATATTTCAAGAAGTATAGTCAATAAAGGGGATTAATATATAGACATATTTATTTACCTGTAGATTCAACGACATGGTCGACATATTCAAAACAATTTCTGACGCTCTCTGGTGACGTGACGTCAAGCGTGATGACGTGCATTCGTCCAGAACCGACACGTTTGAGTTCCAGGGCACCATCACCTCGTTCATCCAGACACGTTGCGATAACATTGCAACCTCGTTCATCCAGCCTCTGGGCTAAATAGTGACCAAATCCTAAGAAACGGAAGTGCAAGACGTCAGAAAAATTAAAATGTCTGAAATCCAGGAAGTAAAATTAGTACTATATATATGTTGAAAAGTCAATTATTACAGGGTTCAATGCATATTTTACATAAACGTAATTATATTTACCACAGACTTTCTTGCAAGGACTTAAATATTTAATCGAACTAAATAATTCTTTAATTTATTGTATAATATTATAGGTATTTTGACTTTCTAACGATAATTTGTAAACTAAGCATGTTGAACTTTATATGCACATATCACGTTTACCAAGCAACAAGCGTTTCAGTGCCACTTCCACATCTTTTGTCTGTGACGTCATAAAACAGATTGTTCGTGACGTCAATGAGTGACGTGTGCCTTTTCCTGGATAATTTTAATCAGATGGCTTACAATAAGTTATAAAGAAATTGTAATACTCAAAAGTAGGCCATATGACTTTGACGAAACTCATGAACGTTTTTGCATAAGCCTCGCTCTCGCTCGGACTATACACAAATCTACACTCGTTTCGTAAATGTCATATGACACACTTTCTCGGATAATAATCTCTATATACGAAATCGCTACTGAGGTTTTTGCAGTCACTGAACCAGTTCAAACCATGTAGAGAGATATTTTACCTGATGAACATACGATTGATATGACTCAGAGTATGTTTCACCATATGATAATACAATAAATCCTTGTTCGACTAGCACTAGGGTCATACGGAAGAGTCATCACCACAAGTATACAATATACAATGTCAGATACGAAAGTATTATGTTCAAGGGCCATCGCTATGACAAACTGAGTTAAACGGAAATCATGGGCAACTGCCTTCGAAATCTTAAGTGCTTTGCTTAAATTGCGTTTGAGGCTCCAGAAGATGATTTATCCATTCATGGTTATATTTATATAGAAAATTATTTGTAATAACGTATTTTCGTTCAGAAATCTCTAAAAATAAACTATAAGACAAAAACAGTATGAAAATGTGCACAATTAATATGTATATATTTATATTTAATTTAGTTAAAATTATAAAATTGATCTGAGGGGTGGAGAGCCTCACATTCATTGGACATCCTTGTTATAGTGTGTCCTACAATGATAACATGATGTATATAGTTTGAAGTCATCAGATCTGTGTTTATTTCGCTCAGTGGAGTCAGAGAAAGAATTATTTATTAAGGAGCAAACTGGTAAGTTATTGTTTTTGATATTGATGTATTTATGTTGATAAATATTATGTCAAATAAAAACGTAATGCTAGTATATATTCACGAATCATTATGATTTGATGTACTGTATTGGAGTAAATCTTGAATATCTTATGAAATTTCAATTAACCTAGATAACGATTGCCTGACAGTAAGGACTGCTTATATATAATAAATAATAAATAACCTTCTTTTCTAGTTCTGGGTGAAAATATGACAACAATGGCGGGCTCCGTCAACAAAACAAGAGAAGATATGACTACCACTGCAGAATCCCTCAACTATACGACAGCAGATATGACAACCATTGGAGATCTCCTCAACCATACCACAGGAGATATGACAACGGTTGTCAGAGAAGTCACTACGGAATTTCTTCAAAACATGACAACTGATATAACTGAAATGACGTCAAAATCAGAAACATATGACAATGAAATATTGAATTATTTCGAGGCCCAAAGCAGAATAGTCATGTCACCCGCCATTTTTTTTGCTGGTTTGATACTTCCGTTTGCAATCATCGGGAATGTTATTGCGCTGATTGTGTACAAAACCCGCTTCAAGGAGAGTGCAACCAGGAGTTTTATATTAACTGTTGCATCCTTTGATTTATTGAACACGTGGTTTGCTTTACCTGTTGAAATATATTCTATGTTACACAGCTTCACGTTTCCAAGCGCCCTTTTGTGTAAAATCTACGTCTTTATAGAACAGTTCTCCGCCACTGCTTCGGCTGCGATGCTTGTTATGTTCGCCGTTCATCGTTACAGGAAAATCTGTACACCTCTAAAACACCAGATGACTGTCACCGTCGCAAGAAGTTTACGTCTTTGTGTGTTCATGTTTTCACTGGGAATCACCTGGCCAGCGTTTATATTGTATGGGATACAAACTGTGGCGACACCGGGTTACGAAGTTGAAGGTCACCGATGCGGAATTCAGGATTATTTCAATGAAAGTGTTTTCCCGCTCGTTTCCAGAGTTGTATTTTTGATAATGTTCTGTGCAGGGGCTATTCCTATAACAATTCTGTATATATTTGTTGCGAGAAAAGTACTTCTGTTAAAACGGTGTAAATGCAAAACTGCACTCCCGTAACAGAAGGTGATGAGGGAAATGATGGTGACGGTGAAATTGCGGTCTATTTCAGAGTCCAGTAATTCATCTTGGAACAAAACAAGGATTTCTGCATCTTCCTTAAGACATTCTAAGAATCAGTCGAAAATGTTTTCCACCCCAAAACGGACCACTTTAATGATCGCCCTCACGACGCTCATTTACTTCATCAGCTTTTTACCAAACCTGATTTTACGGGTGCATCAGGAGTTTACTCCGGATTTCGTGAACAATATCGAACAGCCTGCTTTAAGTTTTTACCACATTTTTATCAGGTTCTATTATCTCCACTGTGCTGCAAACCCAGTGATATATAGTGTGTTAAGCACTAAATTCAGACACGAATTCAGAGTGATGGTGCTTGGACCAAAGAAAGGTGCTTCTTTCAAGCACGTGTATCCATCATCACGGTATTAATTTAAAATACCCTGATTTGCCAGAACCATATTTCCTCGAATGCAACCCCGATGTTCTCTTTCGTTCGAGATTTTACGGTAACCAGAATCATCACAGGGTGTTTAAGCATGCGTGCCCGATGAGAATATTCAATGTAAAAAAAAGGATATCGGATAATCCACAGCGAACAGTGGCTTACTTAACGCAGGACGTAAGCATACTGACGGGCAAAAGAAAGTATATGGCTCAGTTGTATTTATCATATGTATAATTTTCAAAGTAAAATATCTCGAGTTTTCGACGTCGTATTCAAAAACGGATTAGTTTGTGAAATTAGTCCAAAACATTAAGTCAGTCAAAGATGACTTCTACGCGGTGTAACATTTTTAAAATTAAAATTTAGAATTTAAATTTTGAAATTCCCCAAATTAATTTTGATAAAACACAACTGTTCATCGACATATAACGCATACTCTGTGTGAAAATCAATAAATGTGTTTCGTCCTACACACATTTACAACATTTTGAATATGGTAGGGGTCATGTTGGTGTACATTTTATTCCTTACCCCTGTCTACTTTAAATAATGATATTTTAGTTAAAAAATAAAACAGTCACCAATTAAGTGATTCAAACTAATGCCGAAAGGTGTTATTGTATCGTGCCATTATCAAATGCATCTCATCTCTTTGAAATATTGAATTAATCGAAAACAAGTGAGTGTTATACTTTCTTTTGCCCGTCAGTTTAGATAACCACTGAATTGTTCTGTGTATTTATCAACATGGATACACACATCCTCGTTTTCATTACAGCGCTTCAATATTCTTCATTTTCTTATTTTCATTCTGAAATTACATGATGCTATATTATGTATTATATAAGTTCTGTATTTTCTTTGTTTTATATGTTTAAATAAATGTTCCTTTTCATGCTTTCATTTTTCTTGTATCGTTCACATGCACTTTTAAAGGTAATATTCTGACATTTTGGTCGTGTCATGAGAAATGGTTCCTTATATCTTGGTTTCTGGCATAGGGTTGCAAGTTTGTTTTGATTTTTCATCTTTTGTAAAACCACGACGTTTTGGAGTACATGCTTACTCCGTCATCTGATGAATCATAAGGAATATGAAATGGGATACATGTACGTATATTCATTTATGAAAAGCCAAGAAAACATGTTTAAGAATCGAGAGGAAAATCAACCATAAGAGTAAGGTGAGGTGAGGTGAGTTGGGGTTTAACACCGCTTTCAAGAGTATTTCACTTATATCGCGGCTGCTAGTATAATGGCAGGAAGAAAGCCCGCAACGCCATGTGGCTATGCATTGCGGTGAAACATGCGAGCATCGACTGGAGCTAGCGAACCATGGGTGGTACGCTGAAATTCAGTGTAGCATTGCACCCAAACCTTACTGCGTGTAGAACAGTTCTCTACTGCAGACAAAGTTGTCGTGCCCCTGGCGGGATTCCAACCCCGGACCTCTTGATCCGAAGCCGAGCGCGCTAACCGCCCCCACCGTAAGAGTAATTCTCCTCCTATCTTGTGTCTGATGCTCATCCTACCGGATATATCTAAACGGATACTGCGGGGAATTCAATGTAGCATTGCACTAAACACTTATGTAGAAGCTAGGGTGCTCTACTGCCCACAGCGTTGCCTGGCGGAGTTCGAATCCTTTGATCCGAACTTGCTCACCACGGAGTGATAAATCGTAAAGCTATGTTGGAAAGGTTTTTTTGGGCACCAGTATACACTACCGGGCAAAAGAAACGCCTACTTGATTTTCCTTAAAATAAAGATTAAGTGATTTCTTAGATATAATTAATAGTGGTCCCCACGTTATGCTGAAAAAATAATTAATATGAAAGTCCATTGAAACCAATGGAAAACTGTGATTCGAGTCAATAATGTTCATGAAAATCACGCCCAATGAAGACCTCTATTTCCGGTTGATTCACTTGCGAACCGTAACCACGTACATCTGTAGCGTCATCACCACTTTAATGCAATGCGTGCCTGTATTGTTGCTCGTGGTTCTATGAAAATCTGTTTCCAATGTTTTTCTGACCTGATTTTGAATTTGGTTATCAAATGTTGAAAATTATATTAAAAGTTTAATAAATCAGTCATCAACCAGAAAATGTGAGTTCATTTATCAGTACATTGTAAATTATCGATGTAAATGTATGAGAAATAAGTGTCATTTGTTGTAAATGCTGATTGGATATTGATAGATCGTTTCATAGGAGCCAAAACTTGACACAATTATTCCGAACGACCACTCTTCCTTGTTCATCTTGTATCATAGGTTCTACTTGTTTGGGAAACGGAAGTACAACTCGACCTACGCCGCTTTGAAAGGCCTGACACGATCATGAGTCGGCGATAAACCCGACATTTGTTTTGTCAACTATTTTTTCAGTTAAAAGGATATTTGATTAACTATCAAACACAATGCACCATATTTAGTCAAGTATGTTAATGTTCAAACTTCAAATAAAGTAGTAACGTAGTGTTATAAGCATGTTTCTCTCGGGGGTAATACAAGCTCATAGTGTTACCCGAGTCGTCAGGCGAGGGAAGACACTGGTGCGAATCTCCATACCATTACTAAGATAAATTACATGTAACCACAATCTACCAATTGAAACTGCCAGCTGGGATAGTACACCACGCGATAGAACCTCAATCTGTATCTATTGCTGATGAATTTCATTATATTTTTGAATATCAACGTTTATCTGATGCGAGAACAATATATATATCATCACTCGAAACACTTTATTCATGTCTGCAAAATTTTGTTAATTTATTCTCAACCAAGGACACTAAATAAATTGCCGATTATTAAAAATTCGTAGTAAAGGTAGCATCTCTTATTAGAAATAGTTAGAATAACCACAGTAATTTTGTATCATATTCTGTATTTATATACCATAAACTTTGTATTTTATTATTTAATTCTGTTTATATATTAATTGTATTCGCCCTTGTACCTACGACGTGGTTTTCTAGAGAATGCATGATTGATCGATTGGTGCAAAGATGGTACACCAGACCGTATTACCTTACGTGTAATTTAAAGGGGCAGTAGCACGTTTTTTTGCAATTTTTGTTTTCAATTTTCCCATTGATGATGGTACTTTATGTCATTTATATTTACTTCAGAGGGTAAAAAATCTTATAACACAAACCAATTATCCGTAGTGGTGATAAAGGTGTTGCGTATAAAGCAAAAAATGCATGGCGGCCATTTTATTGTGAAGACATTTTATTATTTTGATGACAAAAATGATTCCCATGGCTTTACGGAACCATGTACACTCATTTTTAACGTGATTTTCCGAAGTAATAAGGATGTTTTATGATTAGTGACATTATTTTTCAAATACATTTCATCGACTTATTTGAGCGAAAAAACGTGCTACTGCCCCTTTAAGTCTGTGATTACCCGTAGGAGAAGCTTACAGCGTATTTATCTTATCGTCATATCAATAAAAAGGCTTTATATAATCCTTTATTTTGATTGTCGACAATGCTTGCTACCATTTGAACGACCTTGACACAATACATAAACAAGATGCATGTTTCTCGACTGGAATGTTAAAGGTCGTGTAACGTATTACGAGATTTAAATGCTTTAAAAACAGTGCATTTTAGTTTAATTAGTAACGCAGGGTGTCAATTGTTTCCAACCATAGCAGTAAATGTTGGAATAATGTGTTTGTGATTAAAATATCAGAAAACATATGAACTAACTCCATACACCATGGGCTTCATTATATGACGTCACTTGACCGTTAAGCGACGCCTCCTCTTGGCGAGGAACTGTTACTATGGCAACGGCATACATGGAATGTATATACCACGAGACTCCCGGGGTACATGAGTAAAACTCCATCGACCGTCAGCCAATCAAAAGCGATTATTTAACCGTATAGTAAGATAATTGATACTGCCCTCTTTACTTTCTATAACTTAAAATTATTGAGCCGAGGCCCGAAGGCCGGGGCCTTATATGTTTTAGGAAAGTGACGAGGACATTTACTTCATACTGTCATTATAGCTTATTTAATATCTTTACTTTAAAAAGTTTGACAAATGAAATGTCTAGTTAAAGGGGCAGTAGCATGTTTTTTCGGTGAAATAAGTCGATGAAATGTATTTGGAAAATAATGTCGCCAATAGTAAAGTACCCTTCCCTCTTCGGAAAATCAAGTTAAAAAATGAGTGTACATGATAACGTAAAGCTATGGGAATCGTTTTTATCTAAATAATGAAATGTGTTCACAATAAAATGGTCGCCATGCAATTTTTGCTTTATACATGTTATAGGCAACAGCGTTTTTACCACTACTATAAATTGGTTTGTGCAATAAGATGTTTTGCCCTCTAAAGTAAATATAAATGATATAAACTATCATTATAAGTGGGAAATTTAAAAACAAATAATTTGCCAAAAAACGTGCTACTGCCCCTTTAAATACTTAAATACTAAATAACTGTTCATTACTGAAACGAAATTGAGCGCGAGAACACTAGGACTGGTGACGTCACATGTGTAATTCAACAAAAAGTAATTGATTTTTTCCCAAATGTTTCCCAATTTCCCAAACATTTTCATATATGGCCTATAATAGGTCCAAATTAACAAATAAATGTTTTTTAAACAAATGTATATAATGTACATTGTATGTATCCATAATTTGAAATATGGTCATATTTATTTTCCGAAAACTTCTTATGTTACAACATTCCAGACCCAATTATCACTTAACTTCGTCAATAATATTTCATTGAGGGAATTGTTGAGTAATTCAGCTGAAATGTACAACTTGCCGGTGTCACAGCCCGTGATGAGGACATACTTCCCGAGCGGTGACAGCTGATTGACAACCCTCGTTCTGCGGAGAATGAACACGAGCACGGGGAGAAGGAAAGCAACCAGCACGAGATACATGAGAAGTCCGTGCAGCCGCTGAAACACGAGATGACAGCTCGGGTTACTCGTGTATGTCGTGTATATTTCAGGGATATGTTGGCATCTTTTGCTCTGTAATGGAAATAGTCAATGGACTAATATACATTTGTATAATGACACGGCCTCCTTGTTATCAGAAATGAGGGCCCGCTACAAATCATTAATCACTAGGTATCTCGGTGACGTCACTTTAGAATATCGCCTCGAAATTTTAACAAGCATAGCGACAAATTAAGATTCATATAAATGTTAATTATAATAATAATGGGATAATATTTTCCACTTTTTTTGACAAATTCTTTCGTCGGGCAGACTTTTGCAAATAAAACCCCTTTAGCGTTTCCATTATTATTTTGAATGAATAACCATACGATAAATTTTATAAGATTCATAAAGCAATATTGTTTTTGAAATGTTATACATTTTGTTTCACGATATGAATGTTTAGTATCCTACTTTGTATTATTGTACATAAACAAGATGTGTTTGTTAAACACGGATGCCCTCGGATATACCAAAGTTATGGCCAAGGTTAAAGTTTTCTGAATATTGTCCACTGCGGCAAGGTCAAGGTCACAAGGTCAAATATGATGACCTCATCTGAAAGGTCTCATCACAAGGTATAAACATGCCAAATATGAAAGCCGTAGCTCTGAGCAATCTAAAGTTATGGCCAAGGTTAAAGTTTACTGAAGATGTCCACTGCGGCAAGTTCAAGGTCACAAGGTCAAATATGATGACCTCATCTGAAGGTCTCATCATTAGGTATGAACATGCCAAGTATGAAAGCCGTAGCTCTGAGCAATCCAAAGTTATGGCCAAGGTTAAAGTTTTTGTGGACAAACACACAAACAGACAGACGGACAGACAGACAGACAGACAGACGGACAGGTGAAAAACAATATACCCCCGGAATCTTCGAGTCGGGGGCATAAAAAACTAAAGAGCAAAACTTGTATAAACATTAACTTACTGACCCTTTCAATGTGAATTTTTGTGATGTAACTACCGTTTTTTGTCATCGAAAACTGGAATAAATATATTTCTTAAACTGATACTTTCTTTTGCCGTTTACACATTGAAGGACAAGAAAATCGACTTTCATACCGAATTAAAAATTAAAAATATTAGTTTCACTTCCAAAATCGATAAAGCAAACCATTATTATTGTAAAGAAATAGAAATAAACTATCAACACATTAACCGTTTAACAGATAAAACGAAATATTTAGAAAGACATGTCAAAAACATAAAATAACAGAAAAATGAAATGTGAAGATTAATGTCAACACGCATATTTGAAAAGTAAAATTTTAAAAGTTGAACAAATAACATAAAACAAAACAAATGAATATGAACATAATAATGAAGAAATACGTACCGTTTCGTCGAGATGTTAACCTATCCGAGTGACACTGCGAGGGGTTGTACACAATGAACACATGGGTCGCTGGTGAGAACATCATATCGGCATTACAAGATCACATTACTTAGCGTACAATCAATCCTTGTGTTCGTAAAGGAACACTTTCATCAACCAGGACACATACATGTATATACCTACATGTCTTCCTCATTTATGTAAATCAAAACTTATTTATTAATAAACAGTGATTACGAACTGCTTGTCATTAAGATAACGAACGCAAGTACATATTTTGGACAACGCCATCTGCCGAGGTCACGGTGGCCTAATGAGTAAACTGTCAGTCTGATTAAAATCGACCTTGTTCCGAGGAATACAATTTGTAAAATTATGCATCAACCGGGATACGAACTGGTTATGTAGATTCCTCGCCACAAGGTCGGTTTGGCGTGGAACCTACGACTGATACGAGTTCGTATCCCGGTAGATGCAATATTTTGCAATTTTTATTCCACGGAAATCCGTCGATTTTAATCAGACTGAGTAAACTGTTGGTACAGTCAGTACCTACAATCTCGACATAGTACCGGGAGGCACAACCGATTCCTAGTTATATTGAAGAAATGGATGCAGTAATGCATTTCAACACTGGTTCATTGTGGTTTGTTTACAGTATTCGGTTTATAAAGTTGACATAAAGAACAATCTCAGAACTTTTGTTGTGCAATCATCGACGCCCTTGTAAAAGAAACAATTGTGAATCACACGACATAATGTTACTTTTGGAAACAGAACATTTAATGTTTTCTTTGAAATACGCGATTTGATTTTGTGAAAACAGTTGATCATAAACTTGGTGATAAATAAAGAAGACCAAATCAGAGACAAAACACTAACATAGTTTACATGTTATTTACATCAGACATATTTCATGGTCATATGCTAAAAAGCAAGACCCTTTATAGTCAAATGCTAAGATCTTTGAAGTCACTCGATCGACCAAGCCGACGAAAGCTGTATTTTCTTTGTATAAGAAGCAGGGATGCAATATGAGGTACCCCTTTTCCGAGCTAGAGGATTTTATTGGAACCGAAATATATGGCCTAATATAACAGAGGTTAGGTTTAGAAATCTGAAAGGGTTACCCTCTGTCATCCTCGGTTACCCATGGTTTTATATATGCTCCGTTATTCTCCACTATATCACCCATGGGGAACCTTATCAGGAAAATCTGTACTCAAATTACCCGCCCTTGACCGGCGTGACGAAGTCAGTAAGCAAAGAAAATACTCAATACGAGAAAGACGGAAATGGTCAAGGGAGATAACCGGTGACGGATGGCTAACAAAATGGCCTCGCGTGCTTTGCAATGAAGTGATATGAATTGTCATTGGCTCGCAGGTCCAAGCTGCTTAGCGGTTTGATTGGCTCACGCCGGCCAAGGGCGGGTAATTTGAGTATAGATAAGGTTCCCCATGGGTGATATAGTGGAGAGGAACGGAGCATATATAAAACCCTGGGTAACCGAGGATGACACTCTGTGGGAAGAGAATGAACTAACGTTAGCTGCTTCCACAAGAACGAAAGTCCTGACATGAGTAAAAGGATGCATTTATTGATGTATAGGTATATTTACTTAAATAATGGCATAACTTTTTCATCATATGATATCAATTTCACTTTAAATATATTTTGGGCAGTGGGAGGATAATGATAACTGACTTATATTTTACCTTTCACTAATTTTATCAGTCTTCCCTCTCACCCAAACCTCCGCGGCCTCCCAAAATTTAGAACCCCCACCTTCAAATTAAACGGCGATTAACGAAAGTATTTAATGACATATTTTACCGCCGCTTCTAAGGGTTATGTATTTCCTAAACCAATAAGGTTTTCGTTATATCCATTAAATTAAGTAATGTAAATACACTTGTGTCCGGTACCTGAGTACGTGAATCCCCCTTATGAAACGATTTGGAGATACTATTTCCATAAACCACTTGTGACAATTATGAATAATATGCACCGAACCCTTGCAGGATGATATCTTATACAGTGCCAGTAAGAGTTTCTAAGAAAGTTCTTGTTAGAAGCAATCCTTGCGTGCCTTAGATCTTAGACATCTCACTGACCAACTACAGATGTACCAACTTCAATATAATTACTTAAATGTACATCCATTGTGTTTTATAAAAAATAGTTCGCTTTAATACGCTCCAACTCACCATATGTGCTGTTTACAATAAAAACAAATTAAAAAAACAAACACTCAGCTTGCATATTCGTCGCCAATCGCCAAATATATCATAATTATTAGGTTCCAATTAAAATCGAGTAACACTATAATGCATGTGCAGAAATCGAAACTACACATCCCATTTACATGCACAGTAATTATATGTCCTATCTAACATTGTCAAACCCAATTTGTCTTTTTGTCTGTTGCAAATAAGATTAAAAAGTTACGTTTAACTCATTGGCGCGCGTCAATCGTGATGCATTGTCCGGTTTTCGATCAGAAATCACTACATTACCTTTGTATCGTCAATGTACAAGTCGACTATCATCAAAAGGGTAGTTTTCGGTAACAGTCGCGATCGGTATTTCTCGATAAAGTAACACCATTTATAACGTTTGGAATGCGTGTCCCCCAACAACACAATGGATGTACCTTTAATTATAGTGAAACTGAATAAGCATATATCCTTGTGTAAAATAATCCTTGAATTTCTAAAAACGTATCCTGTGATTGAACTTCGGCGTAATGGAATAGACAGAAGGGGTCACAATTTTTCACTGCCGATATCAATTTTCAGAGATAAAAAGTTCGTTATTTTTGCGTGGTGACCCCAATTTGAGTTCCATATATTGTCAAGTTCATATTTTGAAAGTTTTAAAAAATTCTAAATTTTGGAAATATGTTTTTGAAGATAATTCATTGAAATTTAGGTAAAAAAAACCCAAAAAACTATAGACACAATAAGTTGAAAAAATATTTTCAAATTTCATTTTTCAAAATTATTTTTGGATAAACTTTGAAGTATCATTTATATCTAACTGTAAGAATTAAAATTTTGCATTTATTTATAAAACATAATAAAATTTGCTGAAAAAATGAATTTTTTTATTTTCAGGTTTTTCAATAAAACAGGACAGTTTTTGACACATTTTTACTCGAAGACGAGCATAGTGACCCCCATTTTTTATTTGATTTTTTAAATCAGCACACTCAGTTGTACATATGTGCCAATTTTCAGAAAAATCTAAATATTTTTATTTCTGGGTAGGCCTAGGGTATGTCCTTAAACGAGGGAGAAAAATAATCACAGATACATTGAATGGGAATGAGGAGAAATAAAGATGCATGTTTGACCTAGTTGGTCACTTATATAATAATAATCCACAGAAGTAATAAAGATTGTAATTTAGAAAATAACCCCCCCCCCTCACTTCGAAAAGCTGCAAAAACTGTGAATGTTTACTGAGAGGTAAAAGATTAGACGGTGTTAAGGCAAAAATAAGAAGAATTTGTTTCTGGTTTCCCACGCCTCAGGTCTTTCTTTTTCTAGGTTTTAACAAAAGTAAGGGGCAGATAACTATGATTTTTACCCTCAGAAAACATTGGACATGGAAAATGTCACTCGTTTCTGTTGAGATGGACTGTAGGGGTGAGATTATTGACCATTTGGAATAGTAACACATATCTAAGAGGGTTTGTGCTTTATTTATATAAATAATTGTATAAATTCTGTTTCTTGTTCTCTTCATTAAAAAAAACCAATGTCGTAAATAAAAAACAAAAAATCGCGTCATCACATCATTGTTGTCAGCCTATAAAGACCAGAAAATGTTTTTTCTTATTTTATTAGATACATTAAACCGTCTTCTCATCAAGCGAAAATGCAAAATGATCAGTTGAGTGTTCATTGTAAGAGAGAGAGAGAGAGAGAGAGAGAGAGAGAGAGAGAGAGAGAGAGAGAGAGAGAGAGAGAGAGAGAGAGAGAGAGAGAGAGAGAGAGAGAGAGAGAGAGAGAGAGAGAGAGAGAGAGAGAGAGAGAGAGAGAGAGAGAGAGACACAGAGAGAGAGAGAGACAGAGAGAGATCACACAATTCTAGTTCAGCCGTTTTCGACACTCTATATTCTCATTTAGTAATTTAAACCGTGTAAGTTAAAATTATAACATCTATTGGTATTTGATAGAAGTATAGACAAAGCGTGTGTCATTTCCTGATAGACGGATGTCTCTGTTTATATTTCGGAAACGACACATTGAGCACGTGAGATTTTCATACAGATAAATATCAAGTTTGAATGCATTTGACAGATATAGTTTACAGCGTTATTGTACTCTCGAGGAGTGTTAAGCTCGGAAACGAAACACAGGAAAATATTCCCAAACAAGTAAGACTTTGTTGGTACATTGTTGAATTATTCTCAGTGGTTGTGTATCTATTGTTCCTTTACCTAAAACACACATTTTACAATTTCGTTTTTTGTATATAGTATACATTTTAAATTGTAGAGCCCCTATCATATACATACATTTATATTGTCTTTTAAAGGGGCAGTAGCACGTTTTACGCTCAAATTAGTTGATTAAATGAATTTGAAAAATAATGTCACCAATAGAAAAATCACTCATTATATTGCAATACGTATTACAATACAAGAAAAGCCTTTAAAAAGGCATGGTTGGAGGCATCTTGTTAAGGCTAAAATATATTATAAAAAGGATATGTATGTCATATGTACATATAGCAAAATGAAGCCTGCATTATGGTCACTTTGGGGGATAAAAGCTTTGATTACTAATCACACAATTAGTTATTCAATTCAAAAGTCGCAAATAAAAGAATTTTACCTCGATCATTTAAGTTGTGTATATGCTTTTCAATTTACATACATTGTTTATTCATAAATAAAATAAAATTATATATAATCTATCATTTGAAAATGAAAGTGAACATTCAACTTCCCCGATTTATTTTAAAGCGCAACTCCCGGGTGCTTTTGCTCCAATTTTGAAGTAGGCCTATATTATGAATTTGATCAAAACGTTGTTGACAGTTGTGTCATTGTTAGATTCGAGCAATAAGAATATGTAGGCCTATTTCCCCTGAAACACGCAGTCAACCATTTGTTAAACATTTGCAAATTTAAAGTGTACCAATTCGATTGATTATGAAGCATATTTCTGTTTATCTGTGGAAGGAAGGCATATGGACCTTTTTTAATTCAAGGATAATGACCCGGTATCCTCATGCTTGGTGCTATCAGTTTGGACATAAATATGGTTCTATCCCATATGTGCTTATACATGTACAAGCTTCACTATCATTAATTCAACAACAGTACATTGAGTAGGCCTACCATTATGCAAGTCTGATTGGCATTGAAAATATTGATAACTGAGTGGAAGGTTGGTGTGTTGATTGACAACCACTATTATCGTTTAGTATATGCTTGCTCCGCGCGTATAACATTAGCTTGTAAAGTTTCTTGGATTTTCCGAAACTGCAGTGCGAAATTATGCACTTGAATTGGTACATGTCTGCTCATGGAGGTGTAAAATGGCTTTGAATTGAAAAATCTTATGTTTACTAACATTCAGACTCAGAATAACACAACGGTCGTTTCTATTTTAGATGTTTAGACAAAATCTCTTTTCGCAGTAAAAGGGGATAATTATTTCGGATAACCCACATGGTCACGTGGTTACAAATGTGTTACAGCCGTGTTCGTTGGTCATATGCTTTTTCCAAAGTATGAAGAGGCCAAGCATGATTGGTCGAAAGTTTATTTTGAATATTCCAACAGTAATATAGCGTGAAATCCAACTGCGTATCAGGTTGGAGGCGGTTTGCGCCTCCAACCAATAATGAGTGAAATCTACTTTCAACTTTTATACTTCTGTTTGCAGTTTAAACATTACACATTTAGTAAAAAAACCTTTCAAATCTTTAGAAAAATATACCATTAGTCAAAATGATAAGTTAATTTTGATGGCATATATATATTTAGAATACATTTGTAATACAGTTGAACACATATTCTTGCAAAATTGAATTTTGTAACAGGTTAAGCTGGTTACTATGCCTAAAAACAAGGTTATGAATAAATGTCACTAAAATTTGTTTGGTGCGATATATTGCGATATGAAAAATCATATTGGAATAATTGTCTTGCAAGATCTGTATTGCAATGTATTGGTATTGCAATAATATTCGTCAGTCTTAAAATTAGTGTACATGTTTCGGTAAAGCAGGAATCGGTTTTGTGATTGGAAATAATAAAATGTGTTCACCATAAAATGGCCGCCATGCACTGTTTGCTTTATACGCGACATCGTTATTACCACTTCGGTTTGTGTAATAGATGTTGTACCCTCTTAAGTAAATTTAAATGACATACGCTATCATAATAAATGGGAAAATTGAAAAATTAAATTTTGCAAAAAACGTGCTACTGCCCCTTTAAAGCTATGCTGTTGATGCAGATAGTCAACTTAGTAAAGACAACCTTGTCTAGATCAAATTCATTGGTTATTTGTTGAAAGAGGAATGGAATTATACTCAACTCTACTTATTTAAGAAATAGATTTCATAATGTGTTTGTTCACTGGCTTATAAACAGTTTGAAAGGTGCAAGTTAAACTGGTATAAATGCCGGAGCTTGTCGACGGCATTTATACTACAGTTTAACTTGAACTTTCAAACCGTTGATAAGCCAGTGAACAAACACATTATTAAATCTATTTCTTATAAATTCAAACTTTGAAATTTAAGCGATTCTAATCAGTAAATAATCTTTTAAAAATAAAAAAAATCTCTGCAAAAAATGTACAGTGCATGATAAAACAAATCTTAGATCAGGCGCTAAGCTCCGCCCACAATAACACCGCATCACTAATGTGTCACCACACGCAAAACGTAGTTCACAGGAAATATGATTAAAGTATTTAATTTTTGGTTCCAACATGCTGTTTTAATCAAACTTTCAATAAAACTACAATTAGAATTCACTTTGTAAGGTTTTTAACAAGTTCAATCAAGAAAAGAGCATGTGATAGCAGTGTTATAATTGCCCAGTGATACAGTGATAAAGTAGTACCGCAGGTTATTTTTGTAAACGTCAGGTTATGAAGGTTATCCTTTTCAGCTGTCAATCTTGTGTTTATGAGAATGTATACCGGTCACATTACCTTGTTTAATCCAATCAGCAGAGAGCATATCGCTTAAATTTCAAAGTCTGAATTTATTGACACTTAAACTGAGGAATTATTGTTACTCGTATGTTGGTGGACTTCATGTTATCAATGTCAACTTAAAACAACAAAAGCCAATGTGGCGATATGTATTGATTATCTACTGTACATCTTTAATCAAATAGGATTGTAGGAAATATTTCAAATTGTATGAAGACACCAGAAGATGTGCCTTTTGGTATTGTCAAAAGTAAACCATTTATTTTTCTTGACCGGTCCATGTCACTTACAGACTACATTTCATCTTCACTAGCGGGAAAACTGTAGAATAGAGCCTTAATTTTTTTTATTATATGACGAGCAGTGAAATACTGGGTTGTATCAGTGAAATAAAATGTCTATTAAGCTACAGTGAAAACAACTTATATTTTCACTGCGAACGGTGACTGATTTAATTTGACGTCATAAAACAATGGTCTCACGCAGCGAATTGGCTTATGACGTTACAGTGTTACTGTGGTAACGTGTTGTTCCTAGCGGCCGCTCGGCGTGAAAACGACCCTTTTCGGACGTAATTACATGGATGATATCATATAATAAATAGAACATCCGTCAATTCTTGACAAATACCATGTTTATTTCATCTCGTGAGGTAGAAAAGTTGTATATTTTCACTCGTGGCTGTGAAAACTTGTGAAAATATAACCTTTCTACCTCACTCGATGAGATAAACATGGTATTTGTCAAGAATTGACGGATATTCTCAATATATCAGATGAAAAAACAGTTAGTAGTAAATATCACACAACTCGATTAAGACTTGCAAACAGTGATATAATTGAGTATCAGACATTGCGACCAGAAATACATCCAGAAACATTGTCCAACATTACTTATATTTCAATAGAATAATATTATGATAACCCCAAAAAAGCATGAAAATTTACCCTATTTCACTTGTAGATATATTAAATGTACAAAATATAATATTCAATAAATAATTGCTGTTACACGTTTACATATTGCTTTAAAATCAAAAGAAAAAGTTTTAACACAAAATCTAGTGAAACTCATTTTTCTGTCATGTTTTACTTTGTGTTTGATCATTTAAATGATGTTTTATATCTCAGGGTTTGTTAGCCAAATAAGCTTTTACCTTGCAAAACAATCCATGCATGTTGGTTAGCTTAATTTTTCAGGATGGAGAAATTCCAATTTTTATGTTCAACACTGATGCTAGTTTTGTTTAAAGAGGAATACATTTACCAAACTGTATAATGTCTTCCAAGTGTCTTGACATTGCGAGAATTTGTATTTGCAGAATGAAGAAATTCCTTTTCTTTTGTTCAACACTGGCACTAGCGTTGATCCTTCGAGGAGCTGTCTTACAATCAGTGTGTGGTCCCTGTGAGTGTCAGACTGACAGATCCTACGGTGGCGTCAGAGTAGTTTGCTCAAGTTTACATCTAACCAGCGTCCCAACCAGTCTTCCAAGTAACATCACATCCCTTCTGATGGACGGTGGCGCATTGGTACTTCTCCAAGAAGAACTTGCAAAGATGAATCAGTTAAAATACCTTGAAACTTCCCTTAGTTACCGTTCTGTATTAGATGAACATATCTTCATAGGTTTAAAGCATTTGGAGGTACTTATCATTGACCTTTATTTTTTTGTTTCAGGAGATGAATATGATCTTGTATTTCTGAAACCTTTAGATAGTTTAAAACTTGTATCTCTTCAAAATATCGATGCAGATTCATATTCATGTAGCTATTGTCCTGACACTTTGCAATCTTTATACATTGATTGTCGGAACTGCAAATTTGATTCATCATTTCTCAGATTAAAATTGTTGTCAGTACTTTTCTTAGGGGGATCTCGCGAGTGTTCCTTACCTTCATTGGATAATTCTACCTTTCGACATATGCCTTACCTTGAAACGTTGAGTTTAAGATGCCGTGTAGATTATGTACGTCCTGGTTATCTTTGCCCATTGACAAAACTGAGAATATTGGAAATGTCAATGACAATATATTATAATAAATTGGAAGCGTTTGTGGAGACAACAAAATCACTCATGACCTCCCCGATAGAATTTTTTAGATTTACATATTACTGCGGAAGTGAAATCTCATTTTCCTATCTTCGAAATACATCACTCAGAGAATTTCAGATCGTCTGTAAAGGCAAGTCCCATCCCCTGATACCAAATGAAAGCTTAGAAAACCTGCCAAAATCCCTCCAAGCTTTGGAGCTGAATCATGTTAAGTTTAGCTCCCACCGTGATTTCCTGTTGCTGAAACATATGCCTATGTTGAAGATTCTTGATTTGTCGAACCATGTATATCCAGAGGCAGAACCACAACGCAGAATAGATGATATACCTATGGCACTTGAAACATATATATGCCGTAACTGCCAATATGTTTATTTTCTAATGGTCCTTTATGAAAAACCAGAAGTAGGTCTTAAACTAAAACAATTACGTTTACCTGATAATGGAATATGGAATATAGATCCTTTTGTATTTGACATTATCCCAAACATTGAACTCATTGATTTAAAAAACAACGACTTGAACAGTCTTCCACCATTTCCCTTTAATAATTCAATCACTTTTCTAAATGTTGCTGACAATAATCTTGGACACGTCTTCACAGAAAATAACACATTTGAATCATTGTCACACTTGGAAACGTTTGATGTATCTGGGAATGATATCAGTGATCTGGCTGAAGATGTTTTCTCTCATTTGCATAGTCTAAAGGAACTTAATGTAAGCCATAATAACCTAAGAGTAGTAAATGTGAGACTTTTTAATTCAACTGGCTTGGAAGTTCTTGACCTTCGTAACAATAAAATCAGCGCTATTGGAGAAATAACACGAACTGATATTACACTCCTACCCAAAGCAAGACTTCATTTGGACGGAAACCCTTTGGTCTGTGGATGTGACGAGTTTGACTCTCTTCTATGGATGAAACAAAACATAGAACGAATACACAATCTCAATTCTCTCAAATGTCGTTCATCTACAGACGAATATGAGAGTTTGGAAAAACTTGATGAAATAATAACCAACCTGCAAACTCGATGCAATCCTAAGTATCCTGACAGTGATGCACATGTAGTCGAGATCTCAGTTTCAGTTTGTGTCACAATCTGTGTCCTGACCATGATCCTTGTTGTCCTGGGTTACCGTCACAGATGGAAACTGAGGTATCTGTACTTTGCTGGGAGACGTGGTTACAGACGACGATACAACAGGGAGCAAGTCGATCAGGAAGAGTATGAGTTTGATGCTTTTGTTTCATACGCTACCCCAGACAGAAGATTTGTAATTGATGAAATGAAGAAAGAACTTGAAGACAAACACGGCCTCAAACTGTGCATTCATCATCGAGACTTTCTACCAGGGGAGGTAATCTCTGACAACATCATCAATGCCATTCAGAACAGCAGGAAGACAGTGGTAGTTCTCTCCCCTGCTTTCCTTGAGAGCACCTGGTGTGAGTTCGAGTTCAACATGGCCCGGATGGAAGGTGTGTCCCGCAGACAGGACATTGTGTTGATGGTGCTGTATGAAGATGTACCCATGATGAATCTCTCCAAGGACATGGCCATGATGCTGAAGCACAACAGCTACGTGGAATACAACCATGAGTTGTTCAACAGGGAGATGTTCTGGTCTAATATAAAGGAGTCCATCCAGATCATCAGCCCGAGAGACTGAAGTCCTTGTTGAAATGTACATGTTTCTAAAGACTGAGTTGTTGATGAAGTGTAAGAGAACTTAACTTATTATAAAAGATTCAATCATGACGGTGCTGGATATCAATCAATTCTGATTGGGTGATTTGCCGAATTCACAATTTAATTTGCACTAATTATTGAAAAAACGTTTTGCCATACACTAATACACACACTGGCATTTAAAATTATCAGCCTGGCAACCTTGGCGCCGATATTCCGAGAATTCAGAAATAATCAACCACGTTAGTATTCAAACAGGTATCCAAATGTCTACAAAATAAGAAATTCAAATAATCAATCAGAGCAGACTTGTGCAAAGCATGGGACAGATCTTTCAAACATTCCATGACGTCATTTACTTGAACACATTCGTTATCCGTATCGCAGCGTCACCGTTGTTATTTTGTTACAAACCACTATTTCGTAATAGGGATGAGATGCATTTGATTATGGCACGACACTAGTATACCTTTCGGCAGTAGTTATAATGACTAAGTTGATGACTGGTTAATTTTTTAATTAAAATATCATTTTTTAAAGTAGACAGGGCTAAGTATTGAAATTAACACCAATATGACCCTTTTCCATGTTTAAAATGTTGTAAATGTGTGTAGAACGAGGCACATTTAAAGATTTTCATATAGATTATGTGTTAAATGTCGATGAACAGTTATGTTTAATCAAAATTATTTTGGGGATTTTTAAAATTTAAAATTTTTATTTTTAATTATTTTTTTCTAAAAACACGTAGAAGTTTTCTTTGACTGATTTAATTTTTTAGGGCTAATTTCCTACACTATTCAGATTGGGAATACGAGATGCAAAGTCGGGAAATTTGACATTGAAAATTAAACATACATGTATGATAAATACAACTGAGTGTTATACTTTCTTTTCCCCTTTAATTAAGTATGGGCGTAACAACTTTTGATGAGATATGACTTTGTCATTGTTTGAAAACAATTTTTAATCATGCAGTGTTAGATTTGACAAATGTGTTCATTTCTGTTTCCTGGAGTCGGTCAATTTTTGATAGAAGATTAGTTTGCGTTTCATTTGTCATAGAAACTTATCGTTATGAAATCAAAGTCATCTTATCCTTTAATTTGGCGGATTAATTGTGGTTAACCTTTGAATTTATACCTCACTCTCTCCTCCAAAGTAAGAAAAAATTATTGATGCTAAATTGCATTGTATTTGTATTTGTGTCGTAATATTGTTTTATTTGATATCGATCACCTGACGGTCTCGTCCCAAAAACATTACAAGTATATGTACTATTAAAGGGGCAGTAGCACCTTGTTTCGGTCAAATAATTCAATGAAATGAATTTGAAAAATAATGTCACCAATAGTAAAACACCCTTCCCTCTTCGGAAAATCAAATATAAAAATAAGTGTACATGGTTCCGTAAAACCATGGGAATCATTTTTGTCATTCGAAATAATAAAATGTGTTCACAATAAAATGGCCGCCATGCAATCTTTGCTTAATACGCAACACCGTTTTTCCCACTACGAAAAATTGGTTTGAGTAATATGATGTTTTACCCTCTAAAGTAAATATAAATGACATACACTATAATTATAAATTGGAAATTTGAAAAAATAAAATTTGCAAAAAACGTGCTACTGCCCCTTTAAATAAAGTGTGATCCCACATAACACTATTGTATGACATTGTGGTAATAATTTATTTTGCCTAGTGAAACAGTCGGGTTAATTACTTATTCTTTTATTTGTCGTTGAGGTGAAATTCTGTGAAGTTCACTTATGTAAATATTTTCAAAATAGACTTTTTCAGTTTTTTATTGTTGATTTGTATATTGTTTCCATATCTTTTTCGATTTTGTTACGTTAAAGGTAGGCATACTTGATGTTAGAAACTTTGTTTATATATTATGTGCTAGTGGGTTATTTTGTTATTCATTGATTGCATTATATAAAAATTTAATTTTGATATGATTGTTCAACAACTTGACTTTAACTAGTTTGGAGGTGTAAAGCGAATAACTCGTGGCATAGTAGGATATAGATCCTCAACTATAGAAGATGAGTTGGTGTTTTAAAAGTAGAATAAAACGACATAGCAGGGAACTAAACACACGAAGGGCGCAGCCCTAATGGTTTTATGCTCTCTGATATGTTCTATTCTGCGATAAAGCACGCCCACGAGTCTCTATTTCTTATATTAGGTGTCCTTAAACAATTACTCGCTTCTATGTAAAAACCGTGGAGATATTATGTTGTTTGTATATATTCTATATTTTGAAAAAGGTAATGCCTCCCGTCAAAGAACACATTCACTAGTAATTGAACAATCAAAGTGACGTAAATATGACGTCATTTGTTAGGCGACGCTCTAACTGATAAATCACAGCATGTGTTATTGTCTCATCAAGCACGCTGTCGGTCCAATTGACCGACTGTGTTTTATTGCAATGGGTATCGTATATACTGATATACAAGTGAACTGTATAGCAAAACATGATTGAAAACTTGAAAAATGAATAATTAGTGACATTTATCTTTATATTTGCTTGATAATATCTTTGTATATTTTGCTTATAATAAAAACTAGTTTACATGCCTTGTTTATAACCCAAAAGATATGCATTTAAATGTTTATTTCATTTTATTGGAATTGTTTCAAGTACTTTACTTCTTTGATATGAAGACATCATTCCACTTTACATATGAACGCTTTCATTAATTCAAGAATCAAATGATACGTCATACAAATCCACAGTTATTAGTTTCAAATAGTTAGAAACAATAAATGATAAATCTATATGGTTTACGATCTCTGGTGATGGCTATGTCAATGTTTTGACGATAGAATGATAAAAGCCAGTTGTGATTGCGGATGTCTTTGTTGATGCAGATAGTAAACATATACGTAAATAGATGTTTACATCCTTGTCTAGCGCACTTCAATGGTTCAACTATTGAAATAAAAATAAAATTATTTATCACCAAACTCTCTTCTCATTGAGACTGAAACTATGAACCGTTTATTCGAAATTCCATCGAGAGAATTTGATTGACCCAAAACTTGTCCGTGTTAAAGGGGCAGTAGCATGAGTGTTTGCTCAAATATGTTGATGAAATATATTTGAAAAATAATGTCACTAATAGTAAAATACCGTTTTCTCTCAGGAATATAAGTTTAAAAATGAATGTACATGGTTCGGTAAAGCCATGGAAATCGTTTTGTTATTCGAAATAATAAAATGTGTCCACATTAAAATTATACGCAACACTGCGGATAATGGGTTTCTGTAATAAAATGTTTGACCCTCTAAAGTAAATATAAATGACATAAACTATCATTATAAATGGGAAATTTGAAAACATAAAATTTGCAAAACGTGCTACAGCCCCTTTAATAAATGCGGTGGTTAAAGTAGTGCATTTGGGGCCTTTTTGGACTACAATGGCATTGCCAAACACCAAACATATGACCTTGATTTAAATCATTTGGCAAACTATAGTAATATTCAATGCTAAAGGGTTATATCTGCCCCTTATATATTTCGCCTTACCCCGCTACAAAAGTCATATTCGGCCGTTTATTACACATAGTTACCTTTTAATGAGATGACTTTATTCCAGTAAGGACGGCGTGCTACAGCGCATGTAATTCACTTATTTGGGAAATGTTAAGTCGTAGGATTGATTTGATAGTTGTTTGCTAAATGTAGTGTGTATTTGATATCAGAGACTGCTTCTATTCAATGCCCTAGCAGTACATATCAAATGTAAATGAACGTTTGCAATGAATGATGATGAAGTAAGGGGAATAAACAAAATGTACAATATGTAAAACATTAAATGTATCATGTATAACAGCCGTACATGTTTATGACAATATAATTTCAATTTAATTGACAATTGAAATTTAATATCAGATTTTCATCAAGGTTTATTTGCAAGAAGTTAAGAATGCTTCTTTCCGTATCGGGAGTAAGTATAGATATATAGCATCCATTAGGTAAATTGGCAGGAAACGTCTTAAGCGGACCACAAGCTGCAAACAAAACAATTGGAATTACGATTAACGTAGAGTATATTCATGTAATAAAACATTTTAACACATATAAATGATATCAACCTGGAAACAAATAATCTTCAACAAAACCATCCTGCTACATCTGTGTATTTGCATCCGCTACCATATCCTGATAACAGGTGCCCTGTAAGTGTCATATAACTATAAATAACCAGCCAATGAAAAAAATTGCATTCGAGCAGTGTATACAGTACCCGGATGAGAGGACCGATGAGCGGTCATTTACAATCATGACGTTTCATTGGCTGAAAAATGCCATGCTATTTATAGGGATGAGCAAGGGTTTAGATATCAGCTCTGCTGGAAAGCGCTCGTAAAATCTCTTAGCAAGCAAGCAAGATTTAGATAGAGAAACCGATCTACACCAAAACTCAGGGAATCAGGGTATTGTATTTGGTAGCGGATACAAATATACCGATGGAGCAGGATGTTAAACGATTAATGTGATACTTTTCATACTACAAGACAGTGTTATTTCGTTCAAAAGATACTTACCCTCTCGGATAGTGCGCATCAATAAGTATGATGCCATTACTGAGCTTATTGCATTATGCATTTTTTTGATTGTATATGTAGAACAGAACGACAATTTTAGAACCTGCGAGCTTATCAAATGCACAATCACTACGGCAATGCACACGCAAAAGGTATTATTTATAGCTCTTTATCTCATGTAGATTTAAGGTTTAGTAGTATTTGGATATTTGAGATGATAAACTTTCAAGAGCATTACTATATTTTATAACAGCTAACCATAACTTACCAATTGAAACAGGCCACTGGCATAATATCCCAAAGCATGATAGAACTTGCAAATTTTTTAATTGTAATGACATTGGTGATGAGTTTCATTATTTATTTATCTGTTCCCATTTTACAAATACAAGAATTAAATATCTAAAGTCCTATTTTATACCAGACCAAATTTTCTTAAAATGAGGACATTATTTAACAGTAAAAAGATAGGTACACTAAGAAGGCTAGCCTTGTTCTGTGACGTAATACTAAGTATTTTTAAAAAATGTCGCTAATTGTAACCTCAATTATAATTTTTCAAGTTAATCATGTATCTTTTTCTCATTCTTAATTAGCGTATATCATCATTTATAATACATTATTTCAAACATTTTGTGGACCTGTATATATGACAGTTTAAGATCAAATGTAAATGTATGTATGTATGTTTGTATGTATGTAAATAATGTAAAAATGTATCCTCATATGTCGCTGCCTGCGGCCTGAGTGTAAATAAAGTTCAGTTCAGTTCAGTATCGACTTATTGTATTCTGCAGGATGTTTTTGTCACTTATTGCTGATTGTGACGAAAGTTACGTTTTGAAATGAGCAATATGCAAATATGCAAATTATTGGCATTGTACATGTACCTGCATAATGGAATTGTATTGTGGTTTTACCAGCAACTTATACATATGTATTATTTTCCTTGATTATATGATTAAAGCAAAATACTTAGTTGAGAAAAACAGTTATTTCAATATATTTAGGGCCTTCACAACTGAATGAAATGATACTTAGATAAACTATTTAAAAAACACATTATATTTCAATATCCGTGAGTATTACAAACTTTTTTCATTATTTTGTTTCTTTATTTGTTATGTTATATAGCTATCGGCTATCTAAAGAGGATGTGTTTATCAGTCATATTTATTTATATGTTCTTCCAGTTCGACTAAGTGAAAATAAAATAAAAACTCAAATCGGACTTTTTACTTATAAAAGAAGAGTATAAGAAAGTATAATTGTAGGTCAATTAGAAAAATGTTAATTAACATTTCAATTTAATAGAATTAGGTTATTGTATAATTATTCAATCTTCTAGAGAAAAATAGTTTTTTACTTCGTTGAATAGATCTAGGTGTTGTCACTGGAGGTGATAGCGAATGAGATTGATAGATTTGTCAGTTCTACATTTCGGTAATTAATGATGAATGTGTATATATCAAGTTGATATTCTGATAAATGTAACATGTAACGTATATGTAATAACATAAGTCAAATATACGAAAATGAATAAAAGATGTTGTCCTTCAGATAACGAAATATTGATCTAGTTCTGTACATTTATTCACAACCATGGGCTTAAAAGGCTTAATTTTTTTAAATTTCCCATTTAGAATAATGGTTTATGTCATTTATATTTACTTTAGAGGGTACAACAACTTATTACACAAACCAATTATCCGAAGTGGTAATACCGGTGTTGTGTATAAAGAAAAAAATGCATGGCGGCTATTTTATTGTGAACACATTTTATTATTATTTCGAATGACAAAAAACGATTGCCGTGGCTTTACGGAACCATGTACACTCATTTATAACTGATTTTCCGAAGAGAGAATGGTGTTTTACTGTTGGTGACATTATTTTACACTTTATCGACTAAATAACAAGGGTGCTTAACACGTAATATAACAACATAATATAAGTAAAGGTTGCTACTGATACATACACAACCTTTATCCACTATTCTGTCGGCTGCATCTATGAGATATGTTGAGTCAGGATGTACACAACTGATGGCAGATTCAAACACGTCCAGAACTCTTCTGATTGGCTCTTCACCTGTAGCACGTGCACGTGGTATTCTGGTGAGGAAAGTCTCCAGGTATTCTTCTCCATAAGCTTCCTTCACTTCCAGACTTGCTTTGTCTTGAATTATTTTCGTGCAGAACATGATCCTCTCAACCTTAATGAGTAACATTTCGTATTTCATTTAAAGGCACAATCGCACGCTTTTCGCGCTCAAATTATCTACTCTAGGTCATATGAGTGCATATGCGCCCGCATTAGGTTCCTTTCTATGCGATAGAATACTTACCATTATTTACCATTAACCTAAAAATTATAATGAAAACGCTGAAACAACCGAAGTCACTATTTGATTTCACAAATCTTGAAAGTCACTTCGAAAGTACAAACTTCGAAATATAGAGTATTGAAAGCGACTGAACAAGATTTGTGTTCAGCTTACAGGTAAACCTTAATTTCTTACATTTTGTAACTGACAACAAACACTGAAATAGTCTTCAATTAGGTGTAGATCTGTATCTTCATCGATATCTAAAACACAGTGTAAGCATTGCTGTTGCATTAACAATAGTTGCTGCCGTTTTTGGTCTACAAGCTGTTCGTAAAATTCGAATATTGCCGATATCGTAGTTAATGCGGATTTAATGCAACGTTGCATCAATTATTACTTCCAGTCTTTTAGAATGAACTTTTAAACCTGAATATGTACATATTTTAAAAATAAATTATATGGTACATTCCCTCACGGCAGATCGCGTGTATTATCGAGAGATGTACATTATCTGTGCATTATTAATATTTTAAAACAATTGGCGTGAACCAGTGCCAGATGGACTGGACAGTATTCCTTTAAAGACCACGTACATACAATATATCGACACCATTTCAACAGGGGAGGTAACTGGTGAGCAAATCAAAAGTTCAAATAAAAACACGCATTTTCACTAAAGTTATTAATTGATAATTTTAACATGTTCATATTGTGAAAATGTACATATATGTAGCAGTTATTTCATCATGTACACTGATACATCATAACACATCGTTTAGTCTAGTCTAGTTTTATTCTTCTTCGCCAAAACAACACGTTCAATACTATGTTCAACATGACTGTTAATCACGTTTTCATAAAAATATGTTAAAACTGAAATATATCCTAGAATTTCCTCAAAATACTGAAGCTTGTCATAATTCCGCGCTTATAGCTTCGAGAGTTCTTGATTAGCTTCAGTCTTTAAATCCAAAGCGACCCTTGAATTAAGTAACGGAAATGTGCAAGTGATGGGAGGAGAATCAGATAGTTTATAACACGTATGGCATTAGTTACATTTTCAGGTTGGTACTGTCCCGTTACTAAACCATAGCCCCCTGGGCGTATGCTGATGACTTGAACTCCAAAAGGTTTCATTTCACGCCTTAGACTCTCTGAGAATCCTTCTGCAGCAAATTTGCTCGTGACGTACCCGGATGCAGAGGGAACGCCTAGCTCCGATCTCACGCTCGTCACATTCAAAACACGACCTTGAATAAATCAATCTCATTTTAATCAGATCGAACGTAACAATCGTACTTCGTTTGTCGATCTGAACACAATCCTGTAGAAGTCATGTCAGGTGACCTTGACTGTGAACTTTCACCTTCAATAATTTCAGCCAATCAGAGTTCTTACTAAATACGGCAATGAATGAGGTGTTCTGCATGTCAACTCAAGTCCATCCGAAGCTTAAATTCTCTGGGGTGAAGATGGGGTGAAGATGGGGGTGAAGGTCATCTGACTAAGATCGATCTACGGTGCAGCGTTCAGATCACATGCGCAGCGAGGTACAAACTGACTTAAAATGAGATAGGGGATAAATTAAAATATACAGACAAAAATAAATGTTATACAACTTTGATGCACTTTTTAAAACGTTAATGAAGAGAGATGTGTAAACATTATTTTGAAATGTGTTCAGATGTCACATGTTTTTTTTATATCGAATTGAACATTAAGTCGTGATGTCAGATTATCGAATCTACCTTAAGATGTTCGTATTGACAAAGTAACATTATCTTAGCGGTTAATAGGGTCCGATCTGAGGAACTCAAACTTCAAATTTCATTTGCTTACTTCATAAAAGAAAACTGTTAGTTAACAACAAATGATAGTTACAGGTAAAACTTAAAGTTGTTGCAAAATGGATATCGAGTCATGTACCTTTTCGTTTCACAACTCACGCAATGTAGTCAAAGCATGCAATTCATACGAAGCGAATGGAAGATAAACCTAGTTATTGGTTTTCATCTTACCTTTCCGCATCCTGATTAACGGTAAGAATGCTTTACAGACTTGAACCATTCCAAAAGTGTTGACATTGATTATTTTCTTGTATGTATCCATATCCAGTATTTCAACATCACTAGTGAGCATTGTGGCAGCGTTGTTCACTACAGCCCATAAACCTGCGAAATATTTATTTTGTAAATTTTGGTCAGTTTTTTGTCAACGAGACATAAAACAATGATCGTATTTGCACATACAAAAATCGGCAAACAGACTTCAGGACTGTGCAGGCAAATATCTGGGATGTGCATGTGTTTTACACACGCTGATATCACATTGTGTTTAAGCGAAGAGGCGACTTCGTAGTGTTTGCTCACCCTTTTCTCTACATATGATCTTGACCTTATTCAAACATACGTCAACGCTTTCTTGTGACAAGACGTCAAGAGGCAGAACATGCATGCGCAGACTTCCAGTTTCCTGCAGTTCACTGTAACCTTTACCTTGCTCGTCTAGACACGTTGCGATCACGTGATATCCTTTTCTGTCCAATACACGTGCGAGGTGAAATCCAAATCCTGCATAATATTGAGCTTGAGTAACTACATGTATGCATTTTGTTATTCAATTTAGGACTTCGAGCAGGTAATTTTGAAAACATCAACATGTTCATTTCACGTCATCCAATGTCCTTCCACGATATCCTGAACAGCAATGTCACAACCCCTTGAATATTTCATCCTTAATTTGACTATATTCTTGATTGGGAAACCTGCTAAAGCATTTTGTGAAAAATCAAAAACCTTTCACACAACCATGATTTTGTGGTTTGAATAAGTTAAATTCTTAAACAATCAAACGGTTAAAACAACTATCCCATCCATATCTAGCACTCTTACCAATCTAAGTCCAACATTCATTTAGAAACGTAATGACGATCTCATACTCATCACTGATTGAATTGCAAGAGCAGGAGACATGTTACCCGTTGAGCCTGGGTCAGAACTTAACGTAGCGAAATGAAGTGTTAGATAAGATGTGGTTTTAATGAGATTGCTCAATAACATACCTGTATCACAGCCGGTGATGAGCACGTGCTTATCATCCGGGTCCACACGCTGTTTTTCCTGCCAATTCTTAATGCCACGGTTGATCATGTACACAGTCAACAAGAGGAGACAACTCGATAACACAAGTTGTGGAAACGTGAAGAGGAAGAAAAACAGAGTCGCAAACATCATGCAAATATCTATGAAAGGGTAGTTAAGCTGGTTCACAAGGGTATACATCTGTAACAATACGTTTTCCGAGGAATACAAATTTAAAAAATAGTACATCTACTGGGATACGAACTAATATCGTTAAGAAGTTTCCTCGCAGAACCGTCTGATAACAGCCCGTAGACTCCCATGTTCTGACGCAATTCAGTTAACCAATCACAAGACGTCCAACAAAAGCTTTCGGTGTTAGAAGCTATGGGCAGAAAACTCCAAACAGCTATCCTTTCGTCTGTTCCGAATGATTCCAAAACAGCAGCCGTTTAAAACTATGTAAAAAACTGATTCATGAAATTCTAAGAAACTACCTTATCTGCCCAAAGGGACATTGTGATAAATAAAATAATCAGTTGTTTACCTTTCATTTTTAGTATTTCGTGTTTCAATTTGAGTTTATCGTGTTTTCTTCTAGGTTTTCAGTATTTTCAGTACAATTTTCTATGGCTTCAATGAGAGAAATAAAATAAACTATACAAAATAAATTATGTCCCTAATGGGCCACCGTACAACTCAATTATTTCATGTTTATGTTGTCTCACATTGACATTTCGCCGTTTATGTCGTCCAACTGTCAGATGATTGTAGAAGGTAGAAACATATCTTGCATGACATTGTGATTAATTTTCTCATGATTTCTGATTGCCGAATTATAGTTTCGTATAGAATTTACATAAATATTTGGTATCGTTATAATATCTATGACTTACCTCGACCTCAGGAGAACGACCAGTTCTATAATGTAATCTGTAGCTGATAAGGTGACAAACCAGTTGTAACTGGGTCAAAAAGTGGCATTATCTATCGAAGACAGAATGTATATGTTCAAATCTCATAAAGATATACTACAAAACGAAAGAAAGTACACACACACTTTAGAAAAGATAAATACACGTTTGTAAATTAATTTCAATTGAATAATTGTCACATTTATGAAAAGGAATGGTTTCTGGAGCAAGCGAATCGTTTTTGTCATTCGAAATAATAAAATGTGTTCACAATAAAATGGCCGCCATGCAATTTTTGCTTTACACCGTTATAACCATTACGGATAAATGGTTTGTGTAATAGGATGTTTTACCCTCTAACGTAAATTTAAATAGCACAAACTATTATTATAAATAGGAAATTTGAAAAAATATATTTTGCCCAAAAAACGTGCTACTGCCCCTTTAAAACAGCCTAGTAAGGACGAAGCCATTACATAATTATCAACACAAACTCTCTAATTTGGTAAAAGTTTACATGAAAAAATACCTGGTTTCAAAAGAACTTTCAATAGACTTTGAACCTATCCAAAGTGAAAAAGAAAGAAGGAGTTTTAATATTTTGAACATAAATAATTTGGTTCCTCTTTCAATAACTTCCAAATATACGTGAACGATAAAAGGATGTAACAGACTATTTAAGTACAGCTTAACTATCTGCATTAATACATACTTCCGCCGTCGCAACAAAGCATTGTTCTATGTTATCACTGATACTTTAAAGGGGCAGTAGCACGTTTTTCGCTAAAATAAGTCAATGACATATATTTGAAAAATAATGTAACCAATACTAAAACACCCTTCTCTCTTCGGAAAATCAAGTTAAAAATGAGTTTACATGGATCGGTTAAGCCATGAGAATCGTTTTTGTCATTTGAAATAATAAAATGTGTTCACAATAAAATGGCCGCCATGCAATGTTTGCTTTATACGCAACGCCATCATGACCATTACGGATAATTGGTTTGTGTAATAAGATGTTTTACCCTCTAAAGTAAGTATAAATGACACAAACAATCATTATAAATGGGGGAAAATAAAATTTGAAAAAAAACGTGATACTGCCCCTTTAAAAGCCAGAAATAAAGAGATCTCGCCATATTGAGAGGAAATATTACCCATTGCAAAACAATTCTCCTTCATCATTAAACATAGTTCTAAAACGAAATTGTTAAGCAACGCATGTCCATTTCCCATTTTCGAATAATTAAAAGGTGTTCACACTAAAATAACTGCTAGCAGCTTTCGTTCTATACGTGAAACAGTTTCCTAAGACTACTGAGATCATCTGGTCGTGTAATGGTCTGTTGTACAATTTTAAAGGAGTAGTAGCACATTTTTCAAATAAGTAGATGAAATGTATTTGAAAAATAATGTTACTATTAGTAACACATTTCTCTTTTTTAATTGTTTTTTAAATTATAAAATGTGTTCACATTAAAATGGCCGTAATGCAATTTTTGCTAAATACTCAACGCCTTTACTACCACCTCGGATAATAGGTGTGTGTACTAAGATGTTTTACCCCCTGAGGTAAATATAAATGACATCAAGTATCAGTATAAATGGGAAATTTGAAAACATAAAATTGGCAAAAAACATACTACAGTCCCTATACTGAACTCTTACTGAATGGCAAATTTGAGCATCTAAAACGTGCTGTTGTGCCTTTAAGGAACGTCAAATTCCCTTGACCCAGTTGTTCACTCCTAGTGTAATCATCGGCCTGTGGACGTGTGCTTATCAAGGATGTAAATGTATAATCAGTTAATTTATTACTCTCCGCAACAACCAGCTTTAACCTTCCATAGATGATGAAAAACTGTTAAGAAACTCAAACCTCAACCTCATTGAAATTGGTAATACTGTATATATAGATTGAGTCTTTATTATTAAGGATGTGAAACAATATCACAAGTGCAACACCCACTGCAATTCAGCGCAAGATACAATTTAGTACGTTGATGACAAATATACATGACATTTGTAATACTGTATATATAGATGGAGTTTTCAATATTAAGGAAGTAAAACGATTTCAATAGTGCAACACATATTTAATATTTAATACAACATGCCACTTCAGTTTTATTAGTTATGAAATTACATGTATTTGTAAAATTCCTAAAGACTCCTAAAAAATCAAAAGGTGGTCAACTGACCGAGTCAACTGACCAATCAACTGAGTCAATCCAAGACTCTGCAAGTGTGGATTTTTAGATTTTGGTCATAAGTCATTTGATTACTCTTTTAATGATTGTCACATAAACACGAACAAGACAATGATGACAACATACAGACAGGTTGACTATCTGCATCACAACATTTCTTAAACGCTTAATATACTGTTGACTATATAAACAAACGTTAATTTGGATATGCACTGTTGTGTGACGATTAAGTTGAGTCACAAATCAATTTAAGCTTCCATATGTGCGTTACGTTAAAAGGAGGGTTCTATCGGGGTATTTTTGTGGAAACGAAATTCGAGAGGATATTCCTGTTTACATATATATATTATTAATACATGATTAAAACCAGTCAAAATGACATATACTAATGAAGGTAAGATGATGACTTTATATTTCACAACTTATAATTAATAGACGGAAGCGCACATTTGTTGAAAAATAAAAACAATTAGTACTGAAACCATTCATCGGCACTGGGAGTGGGGAAAACTTTGCTACAGCATTACAGCAAATTGTTTATTAGTTTCAAGACATGTTATGTGTTACTATGTCAACACTCTATCAGAGTATGTCTTTAGTTATTAAAAAGTCGTAAAATTAGGTACAATATAGCGTGTTTCCATTTCACGTAATGCAAAAAATCCAAGATCGCGACAGAACTCTCCGAAATACTGTATCAAGGATTGAGTGTTTGTATGAAGGCAATAGATTACTGAAACAATTTCGGCTGACAGTGAAATACAAATTTAATGTGATAAAATCAAAATGATCCACAAGGCATGAAGTTTGATGGTTTTATCACAATCAAATATAGAAATACATTTACAAGCAGTAGTGCAAAATACACATTGAAAAAAGTTAGTATTTATATATTAATATTCAATCATACATATGTTAAACAGTGTTGTTTCCTTTAAAGTGGTTTTAGTACAGAATTAATACAATAAAATAATCTAGTAACTGAGAATGCATTTGGAGCAGTTGGTTCTTAACAATAATCAACCAACTCAAAATGCTCCCAATTCATTCTCCATCTAATCTATGAATGACGTCACAGAACATAAATATATGATTATTTCACATTTTAAACAATAAATTTAATTTTTTGGACATATTTCTTTTTACAAATTCCGCTGCTCATTCAATCGGATATGGTACACGAAGCTACGACTCTTATGAAATGGATTCTTCAATGCACGTGCAGTCCAAAATTTCTACGGGAAGTGATGTAATTGACAACACTCCTTCTGACTGGGACAGTTCATTTCACTTCAATTCAGTTGAGACAGTAAATGACAAGTAGATTCTTGAGAATAGTCCACTGTTGACTGACCTGATCACCATGGTTAACCACATACAAGCTAAATAAAAAATTGTCAAATCAGTTATGGCTGGTACGTGTTGCATATACCATTGATAACTAACTCACATTATCATTATGTCTAAATAGTGTACATACAAGGTTATCTCACTATAACATATAAAATGTATCTACATCACATTTACATTGATAAACATAATCACTACAAACATAAGTGTCTATCTTAAAAGTGGAAATTAAAAAAAAATGTGGAATTGTGTTTAAAGCAATTATATGCATGCATCCGAGGGACAATAAAACAGGACATTCAATCGAACCAAGATGTATGTTTAATCAACTAACATTTTTAACAAGCAAAACAAATCTGCAGATGCAGTGGCCCAACACATCATATTTATGGCAATTTTCATATTCTTTTGATAATTACAGCGACTTCAATTGTGAATTCGAAAGATTAACCAAAATTGAGTATCCAGCACATTAATGGTAGAATCTTATATAAGTTTTTAATTTCTCTTCACGACTCGCCGCTAATGGCTGCGATATTGCCGAAGCGGCGTTAAACAATAACTCACTCACTCACTCTCTTCACGACTATGAACAACCCAGCCTTCAGAAACACGTAGCTGAATTTCAACAACAATTTCGGTCTCTCGGTCTGACGATCTGAATGGACTCCTTTATATTAGACCAGAACATCTCCCTGTTGAACAACTCATGGTTGTATTCCACGTAGCTGTTGTGCTTCAGCATCATGGCCATGTCCTTGGAAAGATTCATCATGGGGACATCTTCATACAGCACCATCAACACAATGTCCTTTCTGCGGGACACACCTTCCATCCGGGCCATGTTGAACTCGAACTCACACCAGGTGCTCTCAAGGAAAGCAGGGGAGAGAACTACCAATCTGTCCTACTGCTGTTCTGAACGGCATTGATGATGTTGTCAGAGATTACCTCCCCTGGTAGAAAATCTCGATGATGAATGCACAGTTTGAGGCCGTGTTTGTCTTCAAGTTCTTTCTTCATTTCATCAATTACAAATCTTCTGTCTGGGGTAGCGTATGAAACAAAAGCATCAAACTCGTACTTTTCCTGGTCGACTTGCTCCCTGTTGTAACGTCGTCTGTAACCACGTCTCCCAGCAAAGTACAGATACCTCAGTTTCCATCTGTGACGGTATCCCAGGAGAAAAAGGATCATGGTCAGGACACAGATTGTGACACAAACTGAAACTGAGATCTCGACTACAAGTGCATCACTGTCAGGATACTTAGGATTACATCGAGTTAACAGATTGGTTATTATTTCATCAAGGTTGTCCAAGCTCTCATATTCGTCTGTAGATGAACGACATTTGAGAGATTGGAGGTTGTGAATTCGTTCTATGTTTTGTTTCATCCACATAAGAGAGTCAAACTCGTCACATCCACAGACCAAAGGGTTTCCGTCCAAATGAAGGCGTGCTTTGCTTTGGAGTATATCATTTCTTGTTGCTTCCCCAATAGTACTGAGCTTATTGTTACGAAGGTCAAGAACTTCCAAGTCCGTTGAATGAAAAAGTCTCACATTGAATATCCTCATTTGATTATTTCTAAGATTAATCGCCTTTAGACTATGCAAATGAATGAAAACATCTTCAGCCAGATCAACGATATTGTTACCTGAGATATCAATCACTTTTAAGTGTGACAATGATTCAAGGGTGTAATTTTCTGTAAAGAATTTCCCCAGATGATTGCTAGCAAAGTTAAGATAAGTAATTGAATTGTTAGAGGGGAAGGTTGGAAGACTAGTTAAAGCGTTGTTTTTCAGATCAATATGCTCTACGTTGGGTAGAATGTGAAATAGAAAAGGGTCAAGTCTTTCACGATTATAGTCAGATAGAATCAATTGCTTCATGTGAGGCCACCACCTTTCTATATAATAATCAATGTAAAAGTTTTCTATATCTATCATCCAGCAATTCACGCAAATAAACGTTTCCAGACTCTGAGTTAGAACTATTTGCAACGAAAGGGAGGTCCCGCCTGTGCCAGTTCGTGGAGTTATGTATGATATATCAAGGGTAGTTAACTTTGGGTTATTCCTCAATGGAGAAAAGCTACTGAGTGCGTTGACTGAAACATGGTTCAGTGTCAAGACTACAAGTGATTTTGGAAGTTTTTCTATGCTTTCTCTATGTATCAGGGGACCATACTCTCCTTTACCAATGATCTGAAGTTCTTTTAGGGATGTATTTTGGAGATAGGAAAATATATCAGTGTGTATTTCATTTGTCGAGTAACTTGTAAATCGTATGTTTCTGATTGGAGAAGACATGAGGGATTTTGCTGCCTCCTCTAAGGCTGTAAACTCAACATAGAAGTTCAGTGACATGTCCAAAATTTGAAGGTTTTTCAATGGATCAAGATAACCAGCGTGTACATCAGATAAATGACAACCAGTTAAATTCAAGGTTTCCAGATAAGGCATATACTGAAAAGTGGAACTATCAAGTGATAGCCCGCATATGAAAGATGCTAATGAAAGCAGAGACAACCTTTTGAGTTTGAGAAATGAAGAATCAAATTTGCAATGATCACAAGGAATGTATAAATATTGCAATCTATCAGAACAATAGTAACACGAATATGAAATGTTAAATAAAGTAATAACAAAAGGTAATGTGTGTATCCATATTAAAGGTTTTAGAGATACACTGGAATTAGCACCTGATAAATATATTCTACTGTGGTCAATTGTAAGTTTTACCAAGTGCCTTAGACCAATGAAGACCTGTTCATCTAATTTATAAAGATCATTATGTGACAGATCAAGGTATTTCAGCTGATCCATCTTTGCAAACATTCCACGTTGTAGATCTTCCAGGTCATTTCTGTCCATCAGAAGGGTTGTAGTGTTGCTAGGAAGACTCGCTGGGACGCTGGTTAGTTTGAGACCAGAGCAAACTACTTTGACACCACCGTAGGATCTGTCAGTCTGACACTCACAGGGACAACACACTGATTGTAAGAAAGCTCCTCGAAGGATCAAAGCTAGTACAAATGTTGAACATAAACAGTGGAATTTCTTCATCCTGAAAAATATAAATAGAGTTAGTCCACATAAAGTGTTTTATACAGTTTGACAAAAGATCGTCCTCTGGAGTTTTCATTTGTACATCTATCATGTTAGTTTACTTATCATTACTTTATTGTGTTTTTACTTTGGGGTTATCGAAATATATTGAAAAACGGATTGTATGTGTAGAAACTGATAACTGGTAACAATAATTTTATAATTATTATCCCTCTAAAAGATGTTTAAGTGACAGTATTTCGATAACAACATACAAACATTGCCAAACTTCTGTCGAAAATGATGACCACATAAATTCAAAGAAAAATTATAATCACAAATAAGCGTCGAGTATTAATTAGTGAAATATTTAAATTCAGAAATGAGTGACAAGAGCAATTTGCAACACTATGAAGTCGGGCGGATGCCTTTCCACGTGCGTTACCACAATTAATATGTATTTGACCGTCTTGCATTCTCGAGAACCCTTATTTGACATAAAAAACTGGAGAAAAAACCCTGTGTCATTACATTACAACCAGTGACGATGTACGAGACAGGAAAGCTGGCACAAGTGACGGCAGAACTGAGACGCTACAAACTTCGCATACTAGGAATCAGCGAGAGCAGATGGACAGGATCAGGCAGATTAAGAACCAGAACAGGAGAAACAGTGCTATACAGTGGCAGAGACGACAACCAACATCATAAAGGAGTTGCCATCATCCTAAAGAAAGGGTTGGAAAAGTGCCTGATGGAATGGAAGCCTATCAACAGCAGAATGATGAAGATCAGAATGAAGGGAAGGCTTATCAACATCACAATCATCCAATGCTATGCACCAACGAATGACAGCGAGGAAGAAAGCAAAGACACATTCTACGAACAACTACAAGCCGAGCTGGAATGCATACCAAAACATGAGATGAAGATTGTGATGGGTGACCTAAATGCGAAAGTGGGGAATAACAACAGCAACCACGAAAGGGCAATGGGAAAAGAAGGATGTGGCATCATGAATGACAACGGAGAGGGGCTGCTAGAAATCTGCACTGCATACAACCTTGTCATAGGAGGAACACTTTTCCCACACAGTGACATCCACAAGCTCACATGGTGCTCCCCAAATGGAAGAGACAAGAACCAGATCGACCACTTTATGATCAACGGCACATGGAGAAGATCCCTACAGGATGTCAAGGTCAGAAGAGGGGCAGATGTCAGCAGTGACCACCATCTTGTCACGGCATCTCTGAAACTAAAGCTAAGAAAATACGGGCCTGGCAAGACGAAACAACATCTGTTCGATGTGGGAGAACTACAAAATCCAAGAACCAAAACTGCCTTCAATCTTCAACTGAAGAACAAATTTCAAGCCCTAGCAGATGCAGAAAATCACATACCCATCGATAACAGCAGCATCAACACCATGTGGGAGCAGGTAAAAACAGCATACACAGAGACCAGCGAGGCATGGCTGGAAGCAGCCAAAAAAGAAAGAAAGAATGGATAACAACAGACACATGGAAAGCAGTCGAGAGCAGGAGAGCCCTAAAGAAAAAGGTCATGGACACCAAGTCAGAGAGAGTAAAGGAGAGATACAAAGAACAGTATCGAGAAGCCAACCAAAATGTGAAGGGGAAAATCAGGGCAGACAAGCGGGCCTACATGGAGGACCTGGCAAGTCAGGCAGAGGAAGCGGCCAACAAAGGAGGACAGGGGCTGGTGTACAAAATCACCAAACTCATCAGCGGCAAGTGCAAGGGAACAACCGACACCCCCATTGTAGACAAGCAAGGCAAGTTACTCACCACTGCAGGAGAACAAGAGTCAAGATGGGCAGAACACTTTAGCGAAGTTTTGAACCACCAGCAGAAGCAGAAATATGCGAGCCCGGTGCAGACCTAAATGTCAGCACAGCACCACCAGAAAGAAAAGAAATAGTAGCGGCAATAAAAACCCTGAAGAACAGAAAAGCCCCGGGACAAGACAGCCTTAATGCAGAACTTTTTAAGGCGGACCCAGAGTTTGCAGCACAAGTTCTTCAGCCCCTACTAACAGCTATTTGGAAGGAGAAAGAGCTACCTGACGACTGGACAGAAGGCATCATTGTAAAGATCCCCAAAAAAGGAGCCTTAAGCATTTGCAACAACTTGGGAGGAATCACCCTACTGTCTATCCCCAGCAAGATCCTAGCCAAAATCATCATCAGGCGGATTTCTGAAGCAGTAGACCAGCAGCTCAGACAAGAACAGGCAGGATTCCGGAAAGGAAGAAGATGCACAGACCAAATATTCACGCTTCGAAACATCATCGAACAGTGCACAGAATGGCAAAGACAGCTTAACATCAACTATGTCGATTTCGTTTGACAGCATCCACAGAAAAAGTCTTTGGCGCATACTCAGATCCTACGGAATCCCACAAGAGATTGTACTGGTCATTAAGAGCTTCTACAACAACTTCAAATGCAGAGTGGGCAACAGTGACACCAAGTTCAGCGTCAAGACCGGTGTAAGGCAGGGTTGCTGTATGTCGTCATTGCTCTTCAACCTGACAATAGACTGGGTGCTACGGCAAACAACAGCAGACCAACCACGGGGTATCAGGTGGAGCCTTTTCTCAACACTGGAAGACCTAGACTTCGCTGATGACTTGGCCTTGCTAGCACACACACATCAGCACATGCAAGAAAAAACATCCCGGCTCAGCATGTATGCTCAGCAAGTGGCTCTGAGGATCAGTCAGAAGAATACAGAGGTGATGATGCTGAATGTCTCCAACCCAGCACCAGTGACAGTGAACGGAGAAGAGCTGCCAACAACTGAAGAGTTCACGTATCTAGGAAGTACAGTAAGGAATGACGGTGGGGCAGGTAGAGACATCAAAAACCGCCTCAGTAAAGCCAGGAATGCCTTCAGAATGATGACAAATGTGTGGAAGTCATCTCAATACAGCATAAAAACCAAGCTACGGCTGTACCAGAGCTGTGTTCTATCAACCTAACTGTACGGCTCAGAATGTTGGAGAATGACAGAAAGCGACATCAACAAACTGTCCACCTTCCACACCAAGAACCTCAGAAGGATCCTTCGCATATTCTGGCCTCAGACCATCTCCAACCAACAGCTACTCGCCCGATGCAATCAAGAGAGCATGGACACCATCATCATGCGAAGGCGATGGAAATGGATCGGACACGTCATGAGAAGAGAGCCTAACAACATCACCCGCACAGCCCTTCACTGGACACCAGAAGGAAAAAGGAAACGAGGAAGACCCAAGAACACCTGGCGTCGGACTGTTAAAGGAGAACTAAAAAATCATAAACCACACCTGGGGGACCATTCAGAAAATAGCCCAAAACAGAACCGAGTGGCGTACCTTTGTTGCTGCCCTACATGCCACGGGCATAACGGGCAGTAAGTAAGTAAGTGATGTCTAATGGAGAGGATAGATGTCTTTAAAACAAAATTAATTCGGTTTGTGAGCATTATTTCCCCTATGTCATGTTAAAGAAAACAATTCTAGCTGATGATAAAATGTATGTTGACAAAGTAATTTTGTATTATTATTTGTATAGACTTTATCATGTCTATTTAAATGGCACACACCTTAGACATAAATCAATACTAACGTATTATTCAGATGATGAACAAACATACATCTGTTGTTTTGGTATCACACTCTCTACATTAGTACATTTTTTCCCGTTAAGATATTCGAACTTACAACCTCAGAGTAATGTTTTAATGTCAACTGAATGCTAAAGCTGTTCGGATGTGTTGACATCACAGTTGATTACCAGTCTTGTCGTTCCTTGATATCACTGCCCCACTGTTACCAGTGCTGTTTATCCTTGATATCACGATCTAACTGTAACCAGTATTGGCCATCCTTGATATCACAGTTCCACTCTTACAAGTCTTGTCTATCCTTGATATCACAGTTCCTCTGTTACCAGTCTTGTCTATCCTTGATATCACAGTTGATTACCAGTTTTGTCTATCCTTGATTTCACAGTGCCACTGTTACCAGTCTTGTCTGTCCTTGATATCACAGTTCCTGTGTTATCAAACTTGTCTATCCTTGATATCACAGTACCACTGTTACCAGTCTTGACTATCCTTGATATCACAGTACCACTGTTACCAGTCTTGTCTATCCTTGATATCACAGTTCCTATGTTATCAGTATTGTCTATCCTTGATATAACACTTCTTCTGTTACCAGTCTTGTCTATCCTTGATATCACAGTTCCTATGTTACCAGTTTTGTCTATCCTTGATATCACAGTTCCTCTGTTAACAGTATTGTCTATTCTTTATATCACAGTACCACTGTTACCAGTATTGTTTATCCTTGATATCACAGTCCCACTGTTATCAGTCTTGTCTATCCTTGATATCACAGTTCCTATGTTATCAGTCTTGTCTATCCTTGATATCACACTTCCTCTGTTACCAGTCTTGTCTATTCTTGATATCACAGTACCACTGTTACCAGTCTTTCTATCCTTGATATCACAGTTCCACTGTTACCAGTCTTGTCTATCCTTGATATCACAGTTCCTATGTTATCAGTCTTGTCTATCCTTGATATCACACTTCCTATGTTATCAGTCTTGTCTATCCTTGATATCACACTTCCTCTGTTACCAGTCTTGTCTATCCTTGATATCACAGTTCCTCTGTTACCAGTCTTGTCTATCCTTGATATCACACTCCCTCTGTTACAAGTCTTGTCTATCCTTGATATCACAGTATCATTGTTACCAGTCTTGTCTATCCTTGATATCACAGTCCCACTGTTACCAGTCTTTCTATCCTTGATATCAGAGTCTCACTGTTACCAGTCTTGTCTATCCTTGATATCACAGTCTCACTGTTACCAGTCTTGTCTATCAAGTGTACCAATTGGAGATATTATTTCCGTAACATGTCACGTGATCATCTCTGACATATCCGTTCTTGGTTATCTGCAAAGTCGCATGTCGCAGGAGTATTACTAAGTCCGACACAACTCAACAAAAATGAGATTACGTAATTATTTGCAATGCCTATTTACTTTAAAGGGGCAGTAGCACGTAGCAATTAAGTCGATGAAATATATTTGAAAAGTAATGTTTCTAAGATTAAAACACCCTTCTCTCTCATGGTAATAAAAAACAATAAAATAGCCCCATGTTATTACTTGTTATGAAATGATGGTAATGTATGACCAAAATGGGAAAAGAAATTGGACGACTGATATTAGAGAACTGTTGCACAAAACAGGCTATGTTTGCTTTGATCAGAACTTCCATGCTATGCTAATGTTATCACATCATTTATACAAAGAATGTTCTTTTTTATGAACAGGCTTAACAGAAGACGAAATAATTGCCCAGGCGTTTCTCTTCCTTATCGCTGGATACGAAACTACGGCCTCTGCTCTTCAGTATATGGCATATGCTTTGGCAATGAATCCGGATGTACAAGAGAAGGCCTATAAGAAAATTGTGACCGTACTTGGAGAGGTAATGTGTCATTTATATGATAGCTTTCTCTAAACGTGCAGAAAAAGTCAAACATATCAGAAGTGTAGAATATATTACGAAATCTTGAACGCCCCCATTGAAATGTAAGGAATGGCGTTGTTGGTGAAACCCATTAAGCCAGCATTTAATCACAGAAAAAATATTCTGCAAAGTTAAAACCATGACTCATGCAAGGAAATCTTGAAACGCCTCCAATAAACGTCCAAACCAGGCCCCATATCACTCACATTTTAAAATATCGAGCATATAAAGATGTAATAAACTATATAAAAATGTAAAGTAATCGCTTCGGCGTATAGGTTGCGAAAAATTAAAGGTTTCCACTTTCCAAGGACCAACCGTTTCATGGCGATATAACATACCCACGGTGGATTAAATGTGTGTGTGTGTGTGTCTGTTGCCATTTGTACATAGACTATAAATCATGATCGGAATCTCTACTCCTATCAACTAAATGTTAATTTTACAACCAACGGAAATCGGGTATATGTATCTCTCACCCGATTTCGTTGCTCTTCCCATGAAATATTTATTGAAACCGGCAGATACCTAGGTATACCAAGAGAGCAGAGAATATGTAAATTATGTGACCATAATGCTATAGATAATGAATTACATTTCCTTCTCATCTGCCCTGTGTATAACACTTTACGAACTACATGTACATGTAAGTACCTAAAACAATACTTTTATAAATACCAAAGCGAAAGAAAATAAATATCACTGTTAATAGATACTTAGAGAACATTAACCAACTCGGTAGAGTGATTATATGCACGAGTCGAAATGATGTTCACGCCATGGCGAGCGACTGAACATCATTTCGACGAGTGCATATGTCCCGTAATCACTCGTACCGAGTTGGTTATTCTATATATATGTATTAACCATTACATTCAATTAAAATACACATTTGCGAAGGACAAACGTTTCTTTTTTGAGACTGTAGTAAGTGACATTGATCAGCTGATTTGTATTTATGCGCGTGTTACACCGAACATCTCTCGTGGTCAAACACTATAAAAATAGTTCTTTAATACAACGACAAGAAATTTATATTGTTAGTCTATTTGGATAACCCATAACAAAGTTTTCATATATGACGCGAATTTACATTATAAATACATGTACGGATACAGTCTCAAATTTGTTGATAGGTACATCATTTCGCCTTACTGCCACATCAACCGATATTGAAAAAAACTGTCGATTTATTAAAATGACAACGGTTGAAAGCCGTATTTTTACGCAGTAAAAATAAATTTTAATACAACATATGATACAGGTAACCTCCTATTGCTCCGACGCTAGTAGCGATAGAGTTACCTCCCCTAATTCTAGCTTTCCCGCCTAGTACGGCGTGCGACATGCAACAAATCTGCAAGTCTGGAAGTCTTGGAGCAGCCCGACGTTAAACCTAAACGACAAAATGCGGGGATAAAAATGATGGAGGCGCTTCAGTCATTAAAACCCTCACCGCGAACATCTATCGAAGTTCTCTCTCCACAGACTCGTCACGTTAATGCGTCGGCAAGCCCGCCATCGCGTCACGCATCGGCAAACGACATGGATCGGGACACACACGCACTTGAAGTGGAATGTGCCGAGTTAGAGACAGAATTGAACGTCTGAGTTTCGAAGCAAAGCGTGTTACGCTTAAAAAGGAAGTTGAACGTCTCCGGAACGAAGTAGAGGTCAGCAAATCAAGCCGTCGACGTTTTGAAAAAAAAACAAGAAGGCGGCCAAAATGAAGTCGGCGGTTTATCGTTTCAAGGTGCAGGCGATCAACACGCTTCGTCAGTTGTGTCGAGTAAGAATCCTAAACTGAGAAAGCTTTCAAACTACACATGGGTAGATTCTCTCGTTCCTCTGACAGAAAAGCTATTCGTATTGGGAATGGTGTCACGTTAAGCCTTGGTCCCAACCCACCGTGCGTGTTTTTGTCCGTACGTTTTGTGGGGAGGCCACGTTTCTGAAAAACGTGGGGAGGAAGTGGGAAACGCAGGGAGGGAGCATAATCAATGCACGGACGTCACACGCAAGGTGTAAGTACGTTTCCCGCACGAAATGCCTGGCCGTGATCTGCTACATGCATCGTACGTTGCGCACGTGGTAAGTGCGTTGTAAGTGCTTACAACGTACTTGCACCTTGCCTGTGACTTACGATTGCCACGTTAACGTACGGATACCGTACTTACATGTGCTGCACACGCACGATGTCCTTACTTACAAGCACGGTGTAAGTGCGTGCAAGTGCCATGAACTTAAGTTTTTCAGGCCGATTTCAGGCACCCAGGTGGTAGGGGTTCTCTCTCAGTGCCATTCAACTCAGAGACTCCCGCTTCTGATGCTGTAAGAGCAGCTTCAAAAGACAGCGATTGATAACTGCAGAAATCAGTGCGCACAATGTATGTTGTAATTGCGGAGCACGTACTTAAGCTGGAATTCCATGTGTTCGTAGTCGTGCGTTAGGCGTGTCACGTGATGCGTGTTGCGTAAGTCGTGATGCGTATGGGCAGTTTCCATATGTGCGTGAAAAACGTATGCACATTGCAGCGTGATTATCTTGACCTTTTTGTATATGGACCCGAGATGGCTATGTCGAATAAAAAGAGTCTTCAGAGAGAACTTGAAATTAAAGAAGATATTTTGCTAATTGTTGGATTTTTATATTGTTATTTAAGGGAGAAAAAAACAAATGTTGCTGGTTTAAAGGGTATCTTTATAATCCTTCCTTGAGGAATCATAAAGAGATGGGTTTTCAAGTTCTCAAGAATATAGTCAGGTATAAAGTTGGGAGACAAGTCGACACGTGCAGTTTGTTTGGAAAACCGCGTGGTCTGTGATAGGAAAACCCCAGGGGAATCCCCACTTTTGGTGTCTGTATAGACGCGTATTGCGTATTCGGACACTCTTGTGAGTGTCCCGGGGAACACGTACTACACCCTGCGCATCACGTTTTCCGCATTACGTGTTCATGGAATCAACTACTACTATTTTTTGTGCAAAGTGTTAAATACGCATTACGTACTACGCATTACGCAGTACGCACTCCGTACACATGGAATCCCGCCCTTACTCGGCACTGGCAACGTGAATGTTGCATGCTCATTTGTCAGTTGAAGCAGAGTAAGCACGGACGACGCACTGGCAACGCAGTTGCAACGTGCGGAGCACGCAAGTGCTAAGTGCGTCGTCCGCGGAGTATGTGTCCATGTGAAAAACTTAAAACACTCATAGAGTCTGTGCGTTGTGCGCACAGTGTCCGTAGAGTACGGAAGTCGTACGTTTGAAAACGCAGCGAAAGTTCTACATGCACTAAAAGCGAAACGGCGGGTCTGCGTGCTCCCAAATCCGTACGGTGTCGGTACTTATAACGTACGGCTACCACTATTTTACCCACGTTTTTGCACGTAGACAGCATCCTTATACCGTTATCAAGCATATGGAAGAGATGGTGAAACAGCACTGTTTCACCATCTCTTCCATATGCTTGATAACGGTATAAGGATCTATACCGAAACGTCGCTATTGTTAATAAAGAAGTTGATCATCCATAAATATTTCTCTTCTTCGATTCAATCACAGTCGTTGTTTACACGGAGAGTGGTGCAGGCTCTTGCACGTGTGCAGCATCTGTCAATGACAGGTCAATGACAGGTCATTCAGCTCATCAACACAACCCAGGTGCCAAGATGTTCAGAAATGGTATGTCTTCTTACAACAGCGGTAACTCAGAAGGAAGGATGACTGACCATCATGAATCAAAAAAACTTTCATCAAACCCAATAAACACTCTAAAATATGAGTCATGAAATCTGATGTTATCGCAGGATGATCCAGATAGATAATTCATTTTATCAGGTGTAAAATGTGGATTTAAATTGGCGGATTTTGAACATGTTACTGTACGCCAAGTGTTTACAAATAATCATAAATCAGCTTTAGAAAATAGTCATGATACAGAGAAATAGATTAAGGAAAAATTGGCTATGGGAAATTATGTGATAACCGATTCCAAACCAACTATTGTGAGTCCTTTGGGAGCTATTCTAAAAACAAATGGTAAAGTTCGTTTGATACATGACGGAAGTGTTCCAAATAATGCAGGTAAATAATGCAGATCTGTCAACATACACCCCAGCAATTACAAGTTGACGGGATTATACTGGCGCTTCGATGGTGATACTGACATAACATACATGTATGATAGAAAACTTCCTTTCGGCAACTCCAAGAGTTGACGAATTTTTCAAACCCTGAGTGCATCTGTGTGTCGAATGATGAAACATCATTATAATGTAGACTTTATTGCTTACATCGACGACTTTCTTATTATATGTGATTCATTGGAGGAATGTTCTCAAGCCCTTGCTCGTTTCATAGGGTTGTTACGCCATATCGGGTTTATGATCAACTGGACAAAAGTTGATGGGCCCTGTCAGTGTATTGTCTTCCTTGGAATAGTTATTGACACACTCAGCGGATCAGTGTCTCTTTCACCTGATAAGCTGCAGGCTTTCTACCAGGAAATTGAATCCTTCTCTAAGAGAACCAGGACCAGTAGACGCCGACTTGACAGACTTGTTGGACAATTAAGCTGGGCAAGTATGGTTATACAGGGTGGGCGAACGTTCTTGCGCCGTGTAATAGATGTGACGAATGGTATCAAATCTCTACAAGGGAGGTTCAAACTTGATGATAATTTTCATGCTGACATTGATTGGTGGCTGTGCTAATTAGAAAAATACAAAGGCACTACTCAGTTTTTAGACAAACGCCCTGTACACAACGTTTTCATGGATGCATGCAATGAAGGTGCTGGGGGCTGCTATAAGGGATACTTCTTCTACGTTAACTGGAATGCGGACATACCGAAGAGCCGCGACTTTCACATAAACGTTAAAAAGACCCTTGCCATCATTCTGGCAGCGTGTAGGTGGTGTGTAGTAAAGACTGACAACCAAGTGGCAAAAGCCTTTATAAACAAGGGGTCATGTAAAATACCATCGGTTATGAACTGGTTACGCTTTCTGTGGTGGCTATAAGCGAGCTTTAACTTTTCGCTATGTGCAGATTACTTTCCAGGTCACAAAAACACTTTAGCGGACTCAATCTCTAGAATTCATGAGCCAGGTAGATTGTCTGAAGTCTTCAACTTGTTACCACATTATTGTTTGTGCGAATTTGATGTACCTTTATTACGTCAACACATGTCTAAAAACTTTCTTGTTTCCAGGTGGGGGCGCTGTGAAAGTTCGACTATAGGAAACAGTATCTCGCATAATGTCACAGGGGTGTTCGGAGTCAACAAAGCGCACGTATAATACTCAGCTAAAGTGTTTGCTCAACTCTTGTGATCTTACTGGTGTGCAACCAGTGCCTATGACTTTTGAATATGTGTCTTTTTATGTGGCGTATTTAGTGGATGTCAATAAGTTAAATTCTCCACTATTAGACAGTATTTGTGTGCAGTGACAAATTTGCATAAAGCAAATGATCTCGAAGATCCAATGAAAGCTGATTGGCGCATAGCACATCTTTTAAAAGGTGTCAAGCGTGAACTAGGAGACTCTCAGTCTGCTGCTACTCCGATCACCCCAGAACATTTGTTAATCATAAAAGAGAGTCTGAACTTAACGACTTTATTCAGATTATCTGTATGGGTTTCATGTGTTCTGGGCTTCTATGGAATGTTACGCCCAGGAAACTTCTTGTGTGGGTCAAAGTTTGATCCTGTTAAACATATAACTGTACATGATGTGTTTCAAATGCAGAGTGGATACCGTGTGTCACTGGACAAAAACTCTGTAGTTCCGGGAGAGATTGTTGGATGTTTTTCTACCTGACACTGGTCAACATCCCTCGAATCCAGCTGCAGCTATGGAACTCCTGTTGCGACATCATAGCGTTTCCTCTCAGACACAGCCGCTGCTGTGCAACGAGGATGGGTCTCCTCTAGCATATCAACCTTTTATTGACACTATTCGAGCGATATTGCGCCGTCGGGGACTCTCCGCAAGCATAACTGGACATTCATTCCGATGTTGAGGTGCGACCTGGGCTTTTGACATTGGAATGCCTGGAGAGTTGATTCAGGACATTGGATTCTGGAAGAGGTCAGCATATCTGCGTTACGTTGAACTGAGCTCTCAGCGAAAATTCAATGCCTTTTGAATTTTGGTACAATGTTACCTGAATCTTAATTCTATCTTGTATTTTGTATTCTCCTCCTTCAAGCTGTAGGATTTATTACCGTTACCAAACTTTTTCCTCTATTTCACAACCCTCTTTTCTTTGTAACTTTCATACTTTGGAGTGTGGGGTATCACTTAAGTGTCTAACTTTACCTGCCCCGAATGTTGGCACGTAATCTTCAAAAACATAGTGACACTGTAGATTAAGTTACCTATTATACTTTCGTATATAGAACGTTTAATAAACTTGATATTAATATATTCTTGATCTGTTTTTATTTTAAAAATCGAGATGTGTGATAGTGAGTTCGGCATGTTCTATTTATCAATGAAGCAAGAAAGTAGTACCGTCAACCAATCGTCGTGTCATTCTCTGGTTAATGACCAATCAGCGTTGAGAATCACTGTCAGGAATAACAACTTTGTGTTTCCATCATGGGTTAATTTCGTCAGGTTACATCGAGCTGGCTGGTTGCATACGACAACTCCCGGTGCCTAACAATCAAAGGCGCGTAACTCTAATATGCTTATAGCTCTTGTCGTTAAGTAGGGATTTTAAGGCCACTGCAATACCGTGACAATCACTAAAGAGAACATGTGCGAATATCACAAAAATAATGATCTGTGTATCCTAACCCGTATGGTTAATATTAACACAATTATCACTACAGAATCTTGCAATGTATATATATTTCGCAAAGGATTCAAGAAAACAAATTGTAATAGAAACTACTCATATAAATTGTAAATGTACTACAGGTCCGTGGCCTCTTCAGTACTGAAATTGATTAGATTGGATTAGTTTAATTAGATTAGCAAAAGTTTAATTATTGATTTCTAAGAACAAACTGCGTCAACAGGTCAAACGTAATTTTGAAAGCGTATCTACAACTGACAAAACTACAATTTTGGGTTGGTAATGTTTAACATGTTATATAACTAATGTTTATGTAAATCAGACGTGTAGTTTATTTTTATGCACATGTGTAAGTGGATTGCTCGATTTTCATTGGGAACACGTATATATGTATGTAGTGAATATGCAGTCAACAATGGTATTTTGACAACTACCCAGACCAAAAAAGATATTATGAAAACCACTGGATGTACCTATAAGCATTGAGGGAAACTGCATTCATAACAGGTAAAATGAAAGACAGATCCAAAGTTCAGTAAAAAGAGAGAGGCATGACACTGAGAGGTTTCAGTACAACAAACATGGAAACAGACACGACACTGATAGGTTCTAGCACAACAAACCTGGGAACAGACATGACACTGAGAGGTTCCAGTACCACAGACCTCGAAACATACATGACTCTGACAGGTTCCAGTACAACAGACCTGGAAACAAACAAGACACTGATAGGTTCCAGTAAAACAAACCTGGAAACAGACATGACATTGAGAGGTTCCAGCACAACAAACCTGGAAACAGACATGACACTGATATGTTCCAGTACAACAACCCTGGAAAAAGATATGACACTAATAGGTTCCAGTACAACCCAACTAGAAACAGACATGACACTGAAGGGTTCAAGTACTACAAAACTGGAAAAAGATATGACACTAATAGGTTCCAGTACAATAAACCCGGAAACAGAGATGACACTGAGTGGTTCCAGTACAGCAAACCTTGAAACAATCAAGACAGTAAGAGGTTCCAGTACAACACACCTGGAAACAGACATGACACTGATAGGTTCCAGTACAACAAACCTGGAAGCAGACATGACACTGAGAGGTTCCAGTACAACAAACCTGGAAACAGACATGACACTGAAACGTTTCAGTACAACAAACCTGGAAACAAACATGACACTGAGAGGTTCCAGTACAACAAACCTGGAAACAGACATGACACTGATAGGTTCCAGTACAACAAACCTGAAAACAAACATGACACTGAAACGTTTCAGTACAACAAACCTGGAAACAAACATGACACTGACAAGTTCTAGCACAACAAACCTGGAAACAGACATGACAATGAGAGGTTCCAGTACCACAGACCTGGAAACATACATGACTCTGACAGGTTCCAGTACAGCAAACCTGGAAAAAGACATGATAGTTATAATTTCCAGTACAACAAACCTGGAAACAGACTTGACACTGAGTGGTTCAAGTACAACAAACCTGGAAACAGACATGACACTGAGAGGTTCCAGTACAACAAACCTTGAAACAAGCAAGACACTGAGAGGATCCAGTACAACAAACCTGGAAACAAGCAAGACATTGATAGCTTCCAGTACAACAAACCTAGAAACAGACATGACACTGAGAGGTTCCAGCACAACAAACCTGGAGAAAGATATGACACTGATAGGTTCCAGCACAATAAACCTGGAAACAGACATGACACTGACAGGTTCCAGTACAACAAACCTGAAAACAGACATGACACTTAGTAGTTCCAATAAAACAAACCTGAAAACAGACATGACACTGACAGTTGCAATACAACAAACACTTGTACAGACATGACACTAAGAGGTTCCAGTACAACAAACCTGGAAACAGACATGACACTGATAGGTTCCAGTACAACAAACCTGAAAAGAAACATGACACTGAAACGTTTCAGTACACCAAACCTGAAAACAAACATGACACTGAAACGTTTCAGTACAACAAACCTGGAAACAAACATGACACTGACAAGTTCTAGCACAACAAACCTGGAAACAGACATGACAATGAGAGGTTCAAGTACCACAGACCTGGAAACATACATGACTCTGACAGGTTCCAGTACAACAAACCTGGAAAAAGACATGATAGTTATAATTTCCAGTACAACAAACCTTGAAACAGACTTGACACTGAGAGGTTCCAGTACAACAAACATGGAAACAGACATGATAGTGACAATTTCCAGTACAACAAACCTGGAAACTGACATGACACTGAGTGGTTCAAGTACAACAAACCTGGAAACAGACATGACACTGAGTAGTTCCAATAAAACAAACCTGAAAACAGACATGACACTGACAGTTGCAATACAACAAACACTTGTACAGACATGACACTAAGAGGTTCCAGTACAACAAACCTGGAAACAGACATGACACTGATAGGTTCCAGTACAACAAACCTGAAAAGAAACATGACACTGAAACGTTTCAGTACACCAAACCTGAAAACAAACATGACACTGAAACGTTTCAGTACAACAAACCTGGAAACAAACATGACACTGACAAGTTCTAGCACAACAAACCTGGAAACAGACATGACAATGAGAGGTTCAAGTACCACAGACCTGGAAACATACATGACTCTGACAGGTTCCAGTACAACAAACCTGGAAAAAGACATGATAGTTATAATTTCCAGTACAACAAACCTTGAAACAGACTTGACACTGAGAGGTTCCAGTACAACAAACATGGAAACAGACATGATAGTGACAATTTCCAGTACAACAAACCTGGAAACTGACATGACACTGAGTGGTTCAAGTACAACAAACCTGGAAACAGACATGACACTGAGAGGTTCCAGTTCAACAAACCTGGAAACAGACATGACACTGAGTGGTTCAAGTACAACAAACCTGGAAACAGACTTGACACTGAGAGGTTCCAGTACAACAAACCTGGAAACAGACATGACACTGAGTGGTTCAAGTACAACAAACCTGGAAACAGACATGACAATGAGAAGTTCCAGTACAATAAACCTTGAAACAGGCATGACACTGAGAGGTTTCAGTACAACAAACCTGGAAACAGACATGACACTGAGAGGTTCCAGTACAACAAACCTGGAAACAGACATGACACTGAGAGGTTTCAGTACAACAAACCTGGAAACAGACATAACACTGAAAGGTTCCAGTACAACAAACCTGCAAACAAACAAGACACTGAGAGGTTCCAGTACAACAAACCTGGAAACAAGCAAGACATTGATAGCTTCCAGTACAACAAACCTAGAAACAGACATGACACTGAGAGGTTCCAGTACAACAAACCTGGAGAAAGATATGACACTGATAGGTTCCAGCACAATAAACCTGGAAACAGACATGACACTGACAGGTTCCAGTACAACAAACCTGAAAACAGACATGACACTTAGTAGTTCCAATAAAACAAACCTGAAAACAGACATGACACTGACAGTTGCAATACAACAAACACATGTACAGACATGACACTGAGAGGTTCCAGTACAACAAACCTGGAAACAGACATGACACTGATAGGTTCCAGTACAACAAACCTGAAAAGAAACATGACACTGAAACGTTTCAGTACAACAAACCTGGAAACAGACCTGACATTGAGAGGTTCCAGTACAATAAACCTTGAAACAGGCATGACACTGGAGGTTCCAGTGCAACAAACCTGGAAACAGACATGACACTGAAAGGTTCCAGTACAACAAACCTGAAAACAGACATGACACTGAGAGGTTCCAGTACAACAGACCTGGAAACAGACATGACACTGAGAGGTTCCAGTACAACAGACCTGTAAACAGACATAGCACTGACAGGTTCCAGTACAACATACCTGACAGACAAGACACTTATTGGTAACAATACAACAAACCTGCAAACAAACATGACACTGAAAGGTTCCAATACACCAAACCTAGAAACTGACATGCCACGGAAAGGTTCCAGTACATTAAACCTGGAAACAGACATGACACTGAGAGGTTCCAGTACGACAGACCTGGAAACAAACATGACACTGAGTGGTTCCAGTACAACAAACTTGGAAACAGACATGACATCTTCCCCCGTAAGTCATTACTCGCACCAATCTCTATCACTGGCTAATGCAAGCCTTGCTGCATCGCATTGCCTTTTCGGTACCATGGATTTTTGATAGCACAAGAAAGTTTTGGTGATGCATGCATGTTGGTTATGAACAGGCTGAAAGAAGCCATTTACAGAGACTGGCAACACTTATACCGTGACTGTTATTGTTTCACGTTAACGTAGAAAATTTGGTTGGCTTCTCATATACTCAATGGGTGGAGTTGCAGATTTTAGTGATAAATAATGTGATTCCTCTTTCAATAAATGACCAATTGACGTGAGCTAGACAAGGATGTAAACATATATTTATGTACATGTTTACTATCTGTATCCCCACAGATATCCGCAATCACATCACAGCTTTCATCTTCCATGTACTCGTTATGGACCGTTGACACTTTAAGGCGCGTCAGTGATTGTGGATATTCAAATTCGGATGACAAGTAATGTGATTTCTATTTAGAAAATTGTCAAATTAACGTGAGTTAGACAAGAATGTAAACTTTATATTTATGTACAACTTCACTATCATCATCAACACAGTCATGAGCCGTAAAGATCGTTACCCTTTTATAGCGTGGTCATTAATATTTTACGCAATAGAAACATTACTAAATGTGGATTTGTATGAGGAATAATTTGCAGGATATTGTTATGAATAATTTATTTCGCAAATTAATGAAAAATTCCATATTTTATCTAAAATAAAGTGGAATACTGTCATTATATCAAGGAAGTAAAATACTTGAAACCAATTCAATTGAAATGAAATACAAAATTTATATCATATATCATTTGAATTATAAACAAGACAAGGCGTTTCACGATTTTATTACAAGAAAAAAGGATACAAAAATATTAACAAGTAAGTCGTGAGAGTAAATATTATAACAAACGCCCTGAATTATGTTTATATCTATAGTAGATGTGTACATGTATATCTATTTAGCGAGTAATAGACAGTTGAGGATCATATTATTCCATCATCAACGTGGTCTTCACCTCTTTTTTAGTTAAAATTATGTTAGAGTACTTTAACAGTCAATCCACAATTCAATTTTAAATGAGGTATCTTGGATAGGAAATTGAATTATCTTTCATTTGGGCACCCTTAGATGGTGGTGCAAATATTTCTTGGTACCCTCAGACTAGTTTGATTGTGAAAAACTCATTACAGAGCTAATATGTATACTACCTAGTGACGTTATTTGGCATTTTACGGTATCAGGTCCCCTATCAAACATCATGTAAGATACCTCATTGGATAGGAAATTGAATTATCTTTCATTTGGGCACCCTTAGATGGTGGTGCAAATGTTCCTTGGTACCCTCAGACTAGTTTGATTGTGAAAAACTCATTACAGAGCTTGTATACTACCTAGTGACGTTATTTGGCATTTTAAGGTATCAGGTCCCCTATCAAACATCATGTAAGATACCTCATTGGATAGGAAATTGAATTATCTTTCATTTGGGCACCCTTAGATGGTGGTGCAAATATTCCTTGTACCCATTTAAATATTTACTTTCCCTTTTGGCTTGATTTTACTAACCCCATCGCCATTATTTCGTAATTTACGGTACACTCTGATTTTTTGCGAATCAAACAGCATAACTCTTTGGATAGGAAATTTAATTTTCTTTAAAATGAGTATACTTAGGTTGTCATAGATTGTTCCAAAGTGCTTTTTCAGACCATTGTTTTGAATAAGTAACTGGAAAAATCGAATGTCCAATGTCCAATGTCCAATGTCCAATGTCCAATAACGAATAAGTACCAACTTCACACTGCCGGATTGAATACGGATATGACATGCATGATGACCAGCATCCGAGTAACATCAGCCCGCAGTTCTGATCCTTCGTTGTTGCAGTTTCAGTCTGGTATGCTGGTAATAGACAAATAATCTATTTCATTTGATTGTAGGATTTACATGTAACACTGACAATAGCTGAATGGTACATGTCAACACATACAGTACCTAGCGTGTACCAGACAAGTGGAACCCTCAAAGTAAGTAGTTTGATAAATAAAAAGTATTTACATACAGATGTATATGTTTTTAATCTACATATTCTGTATTTTATGTTCTATTTAAAATTATCATTGCAGTACAACGTAAACTCGAAAACAATCCACCTACAGCAGAATAACATGAACTTGTAGTAAGGATTGTGTAACTTAATGGTATTGAATGACCTTTGTTATTCATATTGTGATGTATTTCTGCTTATCTTTAAATTGATCATACGACGTGGCCTATTATTATTGATATCACATGATATGAATATGCTCAAGGTCAAGGGCAGTAACTCTTCCTAGACTGTCCAAAATAGCTGAAAACCCCAGTCTTGAGGGTACTGTTGACTAAACCATCTTTTCAAGCTTTTATCACGAAATTACGCGCTAAAACTGACGTGCATTATGATCCAGGGTAATAGGGCCACGTGTAATAGCTGTATTTTGCTTTTCAGCTCCTTTTCCCGAGTTGATACATATAAATATATTTTTCAATTTAATTTTTACTTTTGAAAACGAATTATTACGCCTCTAAATCTTAATGTATTTCAGACTTAAATCTTTTAGGATAATTATCCCAATATTTACAAAATTATTTAGGTGGGATACATGCATTTTAAAGATTTTTTTGTAAAACTGGTAAAATCCATTAGCGGTCTTCAGTGAGGTCAGATTACCTCCCTTTGTAAATCTCGCCCTCAGGACTTAATAGCTTAGGTCCATTTTTCATCAACAGTGTGCTGTGAGAAACATTAAAAATCCAATTACCTTTGGATACTTATAAAGAAAGGTAATGGTATTATGATTGTGTGAAATAGTTTATGTTTTATGGTAAAACAATTATCTGTTCTACAACCTTTTATAAATGAATTATGTAATAAAAATCAAAATTTTCCAAAGAAGAGTTATCTCCCTTTGCCAATATTTTTGATAATATTCAACTTCAGCATCAAATTACTCAGAAAATAGGTCCGTGACATATATTTTTTATTTTCTATTATTCTTCAGCTGTATGTTTTCCACAAGTATTATCATGTTTGAATTATTTTTCATTTATTTTTTATTATTGAACAGGACTTTTGAAGTTATTTCTGCAGAATCCAGTGTTGACATTGCATCTTATCATGTAAGGCAAATGAAAAAAAAGCAACATACAAATGAAGAAATCACTTTTCTATTCTAATAACATTCCATTTATGAAATAAAACAACAATAAAGCTCTGAATGATCATTTTAAAGTGACCTTAACAAAAATTAAAAAGAGTTAACCTCTTCTTGAGACATTACCACAAAAAACATCATTTTGCAGAAAAACAAGCTCCGTGCTACGCACTTTTTCTTTTTGAATCTCGAATAATACATATTCAGCTTGCATCATGCCAATTTACAGCATTTTTTCATTTGATTTCATTATTGTTTGGAACCTCTTAAGTTCAGTGTTTAAATAGGTAACAACAAATGATTATCAAGTATAAATGCATTTTAAAACATACTTTTAAAAACCTTTTTATCCCATTTAGTATAATTTACCAAATTTTTAGCTTTTACAAATATAATAAGAATTTTTATATGAAAATAATAAATGTTATCTATTTTAGGTTATGGAGCTATTGACCAAATGTTTTTTCTTTGTTCTTAGTTATGTTTTAATATTAAATACATATTTTAAAAAAATAACTGGTTATTTACTGACAACTGTGTGGTTATTATTCTGTCATATCTTAACATATATTAATGATAATGCCTATCAGAAATGGTAAATGGCAGTGTGTTTGGGTTCAATACTCATTTCCGCCTATGATTTTCCAACTGTTTTCCAATTTTCTAAAAATATTATGAAGGTATTTCACCATAAAAGTTATTAATTTGCATCAGAAATGTTGGAATGCTATTTTTGGTTTTGTAATTTTGTAGATATTGCCAAAATTAATTTTGTTATGGATCCCAGACACCTTTTGCTAATTTCCTGGTTTCTGAAAAACAGACGGTCATGTACTTTGAACATTTTTCACATCAAAATATTGGAAGTAAAAAAAGTTTTAAAAATATTATTTTCTTTTCTATACATTAAGCTACACAAAACATATTTCAGAATAATTTTAATATTTTTTTTCAAAAAAGCTTGAGCATAGCTGATATATGCACGTTAATCAGTAGTTTGTCACAAAACATTTTGATATTCGCATATCAATGAACAATCGATTTCTAGATTATTTGTTTCTATTGACTAGGAAAAGTCGATAACCGACGAAAGATACAGTTTTCTCCAATGCTACCTTTTTTCAAATGATGTTATTTATGTAAAAGTGACATTTTAATAAATTGTATATCGTTTTGTTATCTACAAACTTTTCCAAAATACCGTTTAAATTAACCAATTACATATTTTAAAATTTTAAATTAATTCTTTACTTCATTATCAGTTTCTCAACATCTTCGTTTCAAGCGTTATTATCGCCATCTTTCCACAGCAAAGGCGATAAACATGTATGTATTTGTATCATGCATAGACGACCGTGATTTCCTATTTGTATAGACTTAGCAATAGTCACCCTGCTAGCTTTTCCCGACCCTTTAAAACCGTCAGGGAAACAAAATATTTAAAAAAAACAATATCAACCCCCTCAACGCCTCGATGTGTCTCTGCCGCATACTTATGATGAGGATGTTTAACCCAAGAGTGCATGTCATTGCACGTTATGCAGTTTCAGAATCAATGCGGGGGTAGTAATTGAGTGTTGAGAAGTTGTCTTTTTCATCACACCAACTTCTAGAACGCCTCTCAAACAGTAGAGAATTAATGTCTGTCGAGAATATGCAATATCATGTAAAACAACATGTGACACATTAATAAAGTAAATTTCTTTCTTTCTTCTTCATATTGACAAAGAGGATGTTTAAATCAAGAGTGCATGCGTTAAAGCACGTTAAGCAGTTCCGGAAGCATTTGACATTTATAAGTACCACATCGTGACATGTTAGACTTAGATGTTCCCTGTTCATTTCAATATGTTACTGTCATGTAATAAGTGAAGATACTTTAATTTCGATCGATTGGCATTTATTCTGTTAAGTTTGGGTAAATTACTTTATAGAACCGATTGGAAAGATGGTTATTTTGATATTGAGATAATACGATATTGAATAAAATTTCAAATTGCAATGTGGACACCAGCCGCCGTCGTTTAGTTCGCATTATCAATTAGCGTAATAATCACTGATCGTGAACTACATGTAATTGATTAAAGTAACAATGTACAGAAATAAAAAGTGTGCATATTACCATTAAGATAAACCTGGCGTTTTTTGCAAGCCGTCGTATATGTAATTTATATCTGTCAACGTATATCAAGACTTCTGCTTCAGGTAGGACAAGATGATTCGTCTACTCTTAGTATGTGTCACAGTAACCTGTCTAGCTGTACGTGTAGGTGAGTAGTAAATACCCTTCTTACTTGTAATGTGTCACAGTAACCTGTCTAGCTGTACGTGTAGGTGAGTAGTAACTACCCTTCTTACTTGTAATGTGTCACAGTAACCTGTCTAGCTGTACGTGTAGGTGAGTAGTAAATACCCTTCTTACTTGTAATGTGTCACAGTAACCTGTCTAGCTGTACGTGTAGGTGAGTAGTAACTACCCTTCTTACTTGTAATGTGTCACAGTAACCTGTCTAGCTGTACGAGTAGATGAGTAGTAACTACCCTTCTTACTTGTAATGTGTCACAGTAACCTGTCTAGCTGTACGTGTAGGTGAGTAGTAACTACCCTTCTTACTTGTAATGTGTCACAGTAACCTGTCTAGCTGTACGTGTAGATGAGTAGTAACTACCCTTCTTACTTGTAATGTGTCACAGTAACCTGTCTAGCTGTACGAGTAGGTGAGTAGTAAATACCCTTCTTACTTGTAATGTGTCACAGTAACCTGTCTAGCTGTACGAGTAGGTGAGTAGTAACTACCCTTCTTACTTGTAATGTGTCACAGTAACCTGTCTAGCTGTACGTGTAGATGAGTAGTAACTACTCTTCTTACTTGTAATGTGTCACAGTAACCTGTCTAGCTGTACGAGTAGGTGAGTAGTAAATACCCTTCTTACTTGTAATGTGTCACAGTAACCTGTCTAGCTGTACGAGTAGGTGAGTAGTAACTACCCTTCTTACTTGTAATGTGTCACAGTAACCTGTCTAGCTGTACGAGTAGGTGAGTAGTAACTACCCTTCTTACTTGTAATGTGTCACAGTAACCTGTCTAGCTGTACGTGTAGGTGAGTAGTAACTACCCTTCTTACTTGTAATGTGTCACAGTAACCTGTCTAGCTGTACGTGTAGGTGAGTAGTAAATACCCTTCTTACTTGTAATGTGTCACAGTAACCTGTCTAGCTGTACGAGTAGATGAGTAGTAACTACCCTTCTTACTTGTAATGTGTCACAGTAACCTGTCTAGCTGTACGTGTAGGTGAGTAGTAAATACCCTTCTTACTTGTAATGTGTCACAGTTACCTGTCTAGCTGTACGAGTAGGTGAGTAGTAACTACCCTTCTTACTTGTAATGTGTCACAGTAACCTGTCTAGCTGTACGAGTAGGTGAGTAGTAACTACCCTTCTTACTTGTAATGTGTCACAGTAACCTGTCTAGCTGTACGAGTAGATGAGTAGTAACTACCCTTCTTACTTGTAATGTGTCACAGTAACCTGTCTAGCTGTACGTGTAGGTGAGTAGTAACTACCCTTCTTACTTGTAATGTGTCACAGTAACCTGTCTAGCTGTACGAGTAGATGAGTAGTAACTACCCTTCTTACTTGTAATGTGTCACAGTAACCTGTCTAGCTGTACGAGTAGATGAGTAGTAACTACCCTTCTTACTTGTAATGTGTCACAGTAACCTGTCTAGCTGTACGTGTAGGTGAGTAGTAACTACCCTTCTTACTTGTAATGTGTCACAGTAACCTGTCTAGCTGTACGTGTAGGTGAGTAGTAACTACCCTTCTTACTTGTAATGTGTCACAGTAACCTGTCTAGCTGTACGAGTAGATGAGTAGTAACTACCCTTCTTACTTGTAATGTGTCACAGTAACCTGTCTAGCTGTACGAGTAGATGAGTAGTAACTACCCTTCTTACTTGTAATGTGTCACAGTAACCTGTCTAGCTGTACGTGTAGGTGAGTAGTAACTACCCTTCTTACTTGTAATGTGTCACAGTAACCTGTCTAGCTGTACGAGTAGGTGAGTAGTAACTACCCTTCTTACTTGTAATGTGTCACAGTAACCTGTCTAGCTGTACGAGTAGGTGAGTAGTAAATACCCTTCTTACTTGTAATGTGTCACAGTAACCTGTCTAGCTGTACGTGTAGGTGAGTAGTAAATACCCTTCTTACTTGTAATGTGTCACAGTAACCTGTCTAGCTGTACGAGTAGATGAGTAGTAACTACCCTTCTTACTTGTAATGTGTCACAGTAACCTGTCTAGCTGTACGAGTAGGTGAGTAGTAACTACCCTTCTTACTTGTAATGTGTCACAGTAACCTGTCTAGCTGTACGAGTAGATGAGTAGTAACTACCCTTCTTACTTGTAATGTGTCACAGTAACCTGTCTAGCTGTACGTGTAGGTGAGTAGTAACTACCCTTCTTACTTGTAATGTGTCACAGTAACCTGTCTAGCTGTACGAGTAGGTGAGTAGTAACTACCCTTCTTACTTGTAATGTGTCACAGTAACCTGTCTAGCTGTACGTGTAGGTGAGTAGTAACTACCCTTCTTACTTGTAATGTGTCACAGTAACCTGTCTAGCTGTACGTGTAGGTGAGTAGTAACTACCCTTCTTACTTGTAATGTGTCACAGTAACCTGTCTAGCTGTACGAGTAGGTGAGTAGTAACTACCCTTCTTACTTGTAATGTGTCACAGTAACCTGTCTAGCTGTACGTGTAGGTGAGTAGTAACTACCCTTCTTACTTGTAATGTGTCACAGTAACCTGTCTAGCTGTACGAGTAGATGAGTAGTAACTACCCTTCTTACTTGTAATGTGTCACAGTAACCTGTCTAGCTGTACGTGTAGGTGAGTAGTAACTACCCTTCTTACTTGTAATGTGTCACAGTAACCTGTCTAGCTGTACGAGTAGGTGAGTAGTAACTACCCTTCTTACTTGTAATGTGTCACAGTAACCTGTCTAGCTGTACGAGTAGGTCAATAGTAACTACCCTTCTTACTTGTAATGTGTCACAGTAACCTATCTAGCTGTACATGTAGGTAAGTAGTAACTACCCTTCTTACTTGTAATGTGTCACAGTAACCTGTCAAGCAATTGATTATAGGAATATTGGTAAACAACAATTTAGCCTGACAGAGTAAAGAAGTTTTAAAGTTTGATAATGTCCTCGACTTCTTATTCTCGACTTGTCAAGAAGAAGAAGCAATGTTGGATATAAAAAACCCACACCTGTTTAATAACATATTCCAGCAAGTGACTGCAACTGTATAACAGGATGTGTCGGAAATCCGTCAGGGAGATGTTCGTCGTGTAAAACTGGCTGGTATGGACCTTACTGTCAAAAAAGTGAGTAGAGGGAAGGGTGTAACATGGAAATAACTCTTTTGCAAAGTTCTTTTTGTACTTATTTTTCGGTGAATTGAAATATCATATGTACTGAGCGTAACTGGAAACCTGACACTGTTCAAATTTGACCTCACAAATTGAATACTGGGTGTATTGCTATAAACCTGGTATGTAAGGATAGGGAAATCATTTGAGAAGAAATACAGATTGACACGAGTAGATTTCAGGATCACTTTATTGCGTAATAACGTTTGATGTCACGTGACCCCACAAAACGAACTTCACATCATCAGATCATGGCACATTCTGAAGTCAATAACGCGTGTGACCGCCTCGTACAGCCACCACAGCCACACAACGTCGTCTAATCGACCGCAGAACTCCCCTGAAGACCCGCACCGGAAGTCGCCGCCATTGGTTGACCAGTTCCTGTCCAAGAGCTTGCAGAGTCTGGGGTGGGTTGATTTGCTGCCTTAATCGTCTTCCCAAATCATCCCAGATGTGTTCTATGGGATTGAGGACTGGTGAACGAGATGGCCACTCCATTACGTCGATACCGGCGTTACGCAAGAAATAGCGCGTCAAAATCGCTGTGCGGTGTCGCATTATCATGTTGAAAACTCAGCCCTGGACCATGTTGTTGCATGAACGGTATCAAAACTTGGTCCCTGTATTGTGCGGCAGTAAGGTTGCCCTGCACGACAACAAATCGGGAACGACCATTCGAACAGAAAGATACCAAAACCATGACGCTGCCGCCGCAAAATCTGTCCACCTCCCGAACACAACACTGTGCATATCGTTCTCGTGTTCTACGCCACACTCGTACCCTACCATCAGCAAACGTAAGTGTGTAACGTGACTCGTCACTAAAGACAACGTTATTCCAGCGATTCTGATTCCATCTTGCGTGTTGTCGGGTCCATATCAGACGTTGGTGACGGTGAAATGGCGTCAAAATGGGTCCTGTGTAGGGCCTCCTGGCTCGCAGACCAGTAGCCCGCAGTCGATTCCTGATTGTCGATGGTGACACCCGACCTCTGAACAAGTGTCTGGTCGTGGACGCAGACGTCTCGAATCGATTACAGAGATGACGTAACCTGATTTGGCCATCCTCTCGGCGTGACGTCACACGCGGACGTCCTGGCCTCGGACGATCCGCAACCAACCCTGTCTGTTGCACACGGCTCATGAATTGTCTGTCGGCTGCATAGAAATGCGCAGCCTCCCCATGTTTTTTCCGTTAATTTTAATGCGTTTTCATGTTACACAGTACATGTGCGATTTGATTTGAGGGCATACGCGTTACCTGTGTTGATCACGTGACCCTGTGCAGGTGAATATCATATTTTCGTCCTTGACGTGTAATTTTCACGTTGCCACCCGCCCCGTCCGTGCATCATCATCGGGTATACCTCTATCATAAATTATATAATACAAGATTCGATTTATTTCTTCCCCGAAAAAGATTACGATAAAAAAATATGAGTGTCAGGTTTCTAGTTACGCTCAGTATATATGTACTTAAGATGGATAGTTTTTCTTCATGTACACGACTCATGTCTGTAATGTATGAATAAAATCGATTACATTTGATTCTGGCATATTTTGTATGCGTTGACCATTGGTTTAATCCATCAATTTACATGGCGTTTGGTACCAAAGTTTGCATTAAGTGACCTTAAGGTTGTTTTTAAGCATGGTTAAGTAATAAAGTAAGTAATGGAACTAGTATTCTTAGAGACAGAGCATCTCCATTTTCCCAAAGAGAGGTATGTCTCTGCCTACTGTTTGAATCCAAATTGCCAACAATCTATATTCAACATTTATAAATCAGATGAAGTAACACCAGTAAGAACTAGAATTGCCTCAGGGCAATACTTAGGTTTTCAAGACTGCCTTTTGACCTTGAACTCCATGTTTGACTTAAATTCCCCTTAATTAGTTTTTCTCTATCTTCAGTAATTTTTGGATAAAAGTTCTCCAAAGAAAATACCCCTCTGAAAATGGAGAAATGACGTATAATTGGTCCCCTACATATGTTCTTCAAGGTTAACATGTCCACATTAACAAGTAGTATAGAACATATATATTGTGCTTTCATTTCAAATAGATGTAATCATTATTTAGGTAAACGTTCCTTCAAAGTCAACGCGTTATGTTTTTCTGACCATTCAAGAAATTTGTGTGGATCTTTAGACGACATTGACGATGTTTGAAGCTTAACTATCGACTTTTTTTATGAAAGGGTTCTCAATCAACAGAACAGCTGTTGTCTTTGAAATTGTGCATAAGTTTATGTCAAATGTCAATAGTATACACTTTTAACAGTAATGATCCTTTGAACATTAACTGAAATAACAATTGGCAATGTGCAATGACCTGTCACACATAAATTATGACAGATGCTTGAAATTATTGTCCCTTATAAAGTTATGTATCTGCTTTAAAATTAGCTATCAACCATTTTGGTATCTCTAAAGGTAAACTGACAATAGTTCTTCAATATGAGAAGTGAAGTATAGCTGCATGTATTGCTTTTGATGAGGAGAAGATTTTCAAAGACGCGTACCCTCAAAACCGCGTAGCTTTGCCAAATTTTTGTTTTAAATTTCGAAAAAGCAAAAATATAGTATTACGGCCGAAATCCACACTTGTCCTAATCGATGGGGAATGTTGTCGTACACATAATGGTGGAGCTTTGTTTGTATTTTCCTTCAAGGAGAGAGAACTTACGGAAGTCGAAATAAAAAAGTGACTTGACTCAAATCAAGTTTAGGTCAGAATCTACCAACCTTGAAAATCAGCCAAGCCGTTAAGCGGGATTCCGTCAGACAAAAAAGTGTCAAATAATATACTTTTTTTTAGATAAAACAAACATACGATAATAACAGTAGGTCTTTAGACCTTCGTCTTGAAGACCTAATGGGTTAATATTATACATACACAATATGAACAAGGATGGACAATGTGAACACATTTGAGTATATATACTCGACCATCATCCAAATGAACATACACATTAATCAATAACCTCGTGCTATTCTGTTTGCAAAATGTTGATATCTATATTTGGAACATTAAGCTCCCCGCCGACAACACCACCTGTTTGAAGCCGGCTTTAGATCAATAACATAAAACATTATGTGCACTGTGTGTCAGAAAGTTAAACGTAATCAACATGAATTAAATTTTGCTTTTCTGCCTTAAAGATGCATGATCAGCTTTGCATGATATTTTATCTCAAATTGGTTCTAAAATGTGCCAAATTACAATAGGTGCTGGTTTTGGTTTTATCTTCTTTCGCGACTTTCATATTCAACCCCAAATGCATAAAAATATCAAATATATCTCATGCATGTGCAGTAGCTAACAATCATGGCCCTATCTCACGTATGTTCTTGTTATAAGACCTATTAAACGCTATTAGAAGCAAATCTGTCTTCCTGTCTACTTTATTATGGTTTCCAAAATAACGTTTGACTTAATGGCTGTAGCAAGCCAACGTCCATTGTCCGGTTTTAGATCATGACACAACTTTGAATGGTTGTATTTTCGTTATACTGAACTGATTGACGTTAAACTGGTTATTTTCGGTTGAAGCATATAGTTCTCAATTATTATAACATCGGACATATGTGTGACCTCACTAAACATGATTATGCCCCTTTAACTCCATCGCCTCAAATCTGATTTTCACATCGGCGGTACTGTTCTAGAATGATTTGAGTCGTACCTCTCCTCCAGAGATCAGTGTGTGCTGATAGACCGCCATCGCTCTACCCCACTCCGTCTTGCCTGTGGAGTGCCACAAGGGTCTGTCTTAGGCCCAGTACTCTTTACTCTTTACGTGAAAGAGCTGGGCACTGTCGTTGATGACTATTATATCAACCGCCACTATTACGCTGATGACTCACAACTGTATAACAAATTTTACCCGACCTCTCCACATGTTAATACTCTTGTACAGGAACTCAGAGACTGCTGTAATGACATCAAGTGTTGGATGAATGACAATAAACTAAAACTCAACAGCTCAAAGACCGAGTGTATCATCTTAGGCCCTGTGAAGAGACGTGAAACCTGGAATTGCGATAGTTTCGTTTTTGATAATGCAGCCATTTCGTTCTCAGATACCGTTAAAGATCTAGGTGTCATTGTGGACTCAAACTTGTCACTCGATGACCATGTATCTCAGCTCGTGAGAAGCTGTTTTGGACAAATCCGAAACATTGGTCACATTCGTCCGTGTCTGACAATTGATGCTGCTGAAACCCTGGTGGTATCCTTAGTTATTAGTCGCATAGACTACTACAACTCCCTCCCTGCCGGTGTAAAATTGAAAACGTACCCGCGTTGAAAACATACCTGGAGGGTACTTTTTCAACATTGAATAATGACCCGGGGTCACTTTTCAAAGACTCTGGTCTTTTTTCAACGTTGAATAATTACCCGACTGCTGTTGAAAATTGACCCTTGCACGGATTGAAAAGGTACCGTCGTTGAATAATTACCCGGAATGTTTCCAGTCTGTAAACTTTTTAAAAATGTATGATAACAACTCAGATTTTCGAAGAGAGACATTGTCACTTTAGAAATACGGTATCCCAGTATAAATGCGCCCCTGTATATAATAATATAATATTGTTTAATATACTTGTGATATACACATAAACTGTACAAGTACAGAAGAAAGTACAGACCTCAGTTGATTTTATCATATGTTTGATTTTCAATTACAATTATAGATGTTTTCAATGTCGTCCTATATAACTGAAAAGAGCAAGTGTTTAGTCATTAGCCAGAGAATACTTCTACAGGGTACGTGGTTATTATTTGTTTTTAAATGAAATTTAAGATTAAAAAATCCTTCCAAAATTAATTTGGATAAAACACAACTGTTCATCGACAAACACAACATCTTCTATGTGAAAATCAACAAATGTGCCTCATTCTGCACACATATACAACATTTCAAACATGGTAGGTCATGTTGGTGTAAAGTTCATGTCATGCCCCTGTCTACATTAAACAAGGATACTCTAACTAAACGTTAACCAGTCACCAATGTTTTCATTCGAACTACTGCAGATCAGTGTTATTGTATTGTGCATAATTAAATGCATCTCATTTCTTTTAGAATATTGAATTAACCGAAAACAACTTAGGTGTGTACTTTCTTTTGTACTTAAATTTATATAGTTAGAGGGACAAATCTATACCGGGTGCGATGTACAAACAATGAAAGAATTAAATTGTCGTTTTGACAACTTTTAACATTGACATTCATGGTATGATAATGATAATTTTCATAGTGTACAAATGCTAGTTGTCAACATGATAATGAGCGTTGTTACTTTGACTTTGACTTTGACTTTGAGCGTTTATACCAATAACGTCTTTGAAAGACACACATCGACTATATACCTTCATTACAGCTACATTTAACGACAAATATGCGTGTTGTAAGTTGACAAGTGTTCATTGTCATTCTGACAACCTAAGAGTTGTCAAATTGTTGGCGCATGCGTTTTCGTTACTTCATTTCCCTTCAAGGTCAACAGAAACGTAACGAACAAATCAATGGTGAATCAGAAGAAAATCGTTGTCAATGATCATTGATATATATTGTAATTGAAATCCCTTGCATCCATAAGCAATACGAAAAATATGTATATTTGTTGTCATTTAAAGTCCAGTGTCATATATATCGTTGCATTGCAAACTTTGTTTTTAATTTGAAAATATGTATACCTAAATATTCTATATGCTTCATCATGAATAAAAACATGAATACGAATTTTTTTCAGTTTGTTCCTCTACCTATTACTTCATTAAATGATTTCAGTATGCTTTTTCTGTGACCGTTATACTAATTAATTTCATAATATTTATGTCAACACTATGAATAAATGTGAACCTGTTTGATTGTATATATGTGATGTGATGATGAGTTATAGCATACAATAAATTTGGAAAATTATAATGTGAAAAAGGATCAGCACACGAATAAGTTTATAAATACATTTGTCGAAATAAATTTAAAATACATACACATGTGAATACGGTACCGTACTCTATGAGAAACAGTTGTCAAAACGGTATCATTTATTATATATATCATATATTATTTTGGGAAAATAATGTTTTTACAAATCATAATGTATCATATAGGAAACTAACATTTTCTTTAAAAACTAACGGGCAAAAGAAAGTATAACACTCACTTGTTTTCGCTTAATTCAATATTTTAAAGGGGCAGTAGCACGTTTTTTTTGCTCAAATAAGTTGATGAAATGTATTTGAAAAATAATTTCACCAATAGTAAAACATCCTTCTCTCTTCGGAAAATAAAGTTTAAAATGAGTGTGCATGTTTTGGTTAAGCCATGGGAATCGTTTTTGTAATACAAAATAATAAATTGTGTTCACAATAAAATGCAATTTTTACTTTATATGCAACACAGTTTTTACCACTACAGATAATTGGTTTGTGTAGTAAGATGTTTTACCCTCTAAAGTTAATTTAAATGACATTAACTATCATTATAAAAGGTAAATTTGAAAAAATAAATTTTGCAAAAAACGTGCTACTGCCCCTTTAATATGATGTATTTGATTATGGCACGATACAATAACACCTTTCGGCAGTAGTTTGAATGACTAAATTGGTGACTTTTAATTTTCAACTAAAATATCATTATTTAAAGAAGACAGGGGTAAGAAATTAAATTTACACCAGCATGGCCCCTACCATGTTCAAAATGTTGTAAATGTGTGCAGGACGAAGCACATTTATTGATATTCACACAGAGTATGTGTTATATGTCGATGAACAGCTGTGTTTTCGCAATATTAATTTTGGAAAATTTCAACAACAAAATCTTTTGAATTTTTTATTTTAATTTTTATATTTTTAAAAAGCCAGTTTTACAGTTGGAAATGGGCTCAATGGGTATGGTGGTCAAGCCAATACAGATTTACAAGCGTAACAATAGAGGTACAATTCTTGTAAACATTGAAAGGTAGATTTAAAATATATCAATCGTTGAACAAAAAAAGAAATGTCGACCAGAAGTTGTAGAAGTTGTCAATTCTAGAACTTATCTTTGTTGCATACTTGGTTAAATGATAATACTGAGTATTATTAGCTTTTGTTGCATGAACTGAAAGGTTGGCATACTTCTGGATGTTTTACGATTAAAGATTATAGTTTTGAAAAGAATTAGGACCACATTAAGTGGATCGTTATTTTTATCCAAGAAGAATCTGCTCTCTTGTGAAATTTAAACTCAAATCCAGTTCATTACTTAGTCAATCTTGGAGTTTCTGCCAATTATGTATCACCATGTTACAGTCATAATAGCTACATAGGTAATGATCGATATATTTCTTTTTGTGAAGTCTATTGTTTGTCGGTAGAATATGATGTAACCGTTTGTATTGGAACCATTGGAGATCTGTGTCTTTGGTGCAGCGAAAAGGAATATGGTTGTAGAGGTTCCGAGAGCCTATGTCAATGCTAGTGTCGTTTCCTAAAACTATATTCCATTTAATACAATGTTGATTTCGATTTGTTTTTGTTTCCAATAAAGCCCTTTAATACAGTTGTCTACCAGTGTTTTGCCTTAACAAAAGGTTGAAGATATATGGTTGGATTGGATTGTGTTTGTTATTGTGTTTGTTTTCGAACTGTACGTTTTTGTTTTTAAAGAATGTTTTAACTGCGTTAATGACTCCAAAGTATTATAAACAGTTTTTATGTTATAGCTTGTATCAAACCTTTCCTTGGATAGAAACTTGCCAGTGTCATCGAGAAGATCATTTATGAATACTACACCCTTTGCCTGCCAATTTGCATAAATAATAGGTTTCCTATCTATCAACATGTTTAGATGATACCAAATCATTTGGGAAGTAATGTTTAGTTCGGAATGTATGTCTTCCTGCGTAGACAGTAATACCCACCATGAATTCAGTAGATCAAATAGGTTATGGTTTTTGGAATAGTTTAGATAGTTACGTCTTATAACATATAGTTTTTGAGCCTGAATCACCTCCTTTATCTTTGGGGCATTCAGACCCCCGTCTTTAACCGTGCATATAAGTTCGTCACGTTTAACTTTATCGGGTTTGTTTCTCCATATAAATTTGAAGCATGTTCTTTGAAAGTCTTCTATCATTTTGTCTGGAGGGTTTGGAAGGGAGGCGAAGAGATGGTTTAATTTTGGAATGATAAGAGATTTAAGTACAGCAATTCTACTCAAAGGAGTGAGACTTCTTAATTTTAAATTTTAATTTTATAAAATTCTAACCGCGTAGAGGTATTCTTTGAGTGATTTAATGTTTTGGACTAATTTCACAAACTAGTCCGTGTTTGAATACGACGTCGAAAACTCGAGATATTTGACTTTGAAATGTATACATATGATAAATACAACTGATCCATATACTTTCTTTTGCCCGTCAGTGTATATTCAATGAATTGATGATTTGAATAGGACCTTTTCTGGTTAGAAGTGGTTCTGAGTTATACATAAAACACTGTTCACAACATTATGTATTGCATATGTACCATCACTATTGTATACATTGAAACTGTGAATACAAAAAATAAATTGTAAAGCTCATATGCAAATTTAAAAAAAATATAAAACAAAGTTAGGTATATAAAACATGTCCTCGTAGCTGTAAAATTGCATTGCACATTTTGTCAATAAGCGTTACAACACTGGGATTGGACGGGATTCAACAAATGTTCACAATATAACATTCATTTTTTAGAATCAAACCACACTTCATTGCATTTGTCTACGAAGGTCATGGACCTGTGAAGTGTTGATAGGAAAAGAGTTGTCTTTAAGAAAGATACAAGCAATTTGAACACAGACCAGTAATGTTCATTTTTAAGACCGTGTACCGTTTTTAAGAACGTGATCTGATATGACGGTTATCGCCTTGTAACAATTGTTTGATTTATTATAAGACAATTTCTTTCAAGAAACATGCATGTTCTCCTACAGTTTAAACAACATTAAATTCGTTCAAGATGTTTAAATGGGGACATCCCATATACACAACATTCAACTACGTTTAACCATTTGTTTGAATGCCTGCATGTCAACAGAGAGTCTAAAACACAGACCATGCAATGCTTATTTAATTCTAGATTTTGTTATTAATGTCATTTATATATAATGTCAAAACTTATATAATAAATTATGTCTTTTAATTATTATTAATTATGCAAATTGTGTCATTTTATGTTAAATGCGGTACCTGCATCTGCATGACTAGCTCTTATGTAAACTCGGTTATAAAATGAATAAATACTATATAATTATATTGCTACTCTTCTGGATTAGACCCGATTACAATGTAGTTATATTCCAAATATTGTATTGTCACTATACATATAGTATACATTTTATTGATTAAATATGTATTTATATCCAGGTACATTATCCCAGTTTATTAATTATGTTAGGTACATGTCATGAGATGATATGTGAAGCCATACGTGGATAATCTGTATTTACTTAATGAAATATTCTTGACATTCAACTAATAATATTTCTTAGTGATTGCCTCTTTGAATGAAATTACCCTTGTGCATATTTTACATACATTGTGATTTGAAAATATACCATTGGCTCTGTAGCTGATCAGGCTATCAGGCTTAAAACAATTAATTAAATAATCAAAATGTACTTCTTAAATTCGTGGCCCCTGTGATCCATATTTGATGCGACAGGGTCACCAAATATTTAGTTTCAATTCCACATTGGCCAATGGGTCTCAACACAACATTCCATCTTTTTATAACTTTCATACTGTATAACAGAGGATGAAAACAGCTATAATGCGGTAATATTTGGGGTCACAGCGTCACCAAATCTACAATTTAGAAACCCTATTGACTCTATAAAAAATATCTCAGCTCTCAATAGTCACTGGTTCTGGAGAAGTCGGAAAAGAGAACATTTTACAGACGGACGGACGCCAGGAGCAATCCTATACCACGAACCCTAAAAATCAAATAATTGTTCCAACTTCTGTCAAAAGCAGAGATTTCATTTTATGAATAATATGCCTATTTGTCCAATTACACTATACCTTGTGTTTTTCACACAATAAGTCAGGTTGCATGTCAGATGTTAAACATTTCTCAATGTGTATGTTGAAAAAATACATGTTTTATTAACGTATAAGCATATCTTCATTAAGACGAGTAACAGTTGCAGAACCCATCGTTTGAGTAACATTATTGCCATTCCTTTGAAATAGTATTTTAAGTAGGTATAAAGTTACACCAGAGGCACAATTGATTTCTTTAAAAATCTACATGACGTTATCACTGAGAATGTACAATTACTTACATTTGATGTTAAAAATTACATTTGAAGTGAACAGTTTTTATTCTAATGTTCCCACAAATTGGGACTAGAAGCATTCAGATTTTTGTTGGAAAACACCCAAAATTGATTCCTGATAAATGAGCTGAGGATTTTATACTTAAAAGTGTGAAATGTACTGAACAATAACGTTTAGTTATACGATGGTGTATATTGCCAAAAAATCAAAGATACAAAAAAAGGCCCCTACATACGCAGATTAACTACTTTGATATCAAGGAAATAAATAGGGTAAGCAAAGGAAAGGAAAGGAAAGATTAGGAAGTAAAAAAATTGTTGTTGATTACTGGCGTGTGGAGTTTTAGACGACGGCTTCATATTATGGCCATTTACAAACGGTTAACAAGAGACATTCCTTAAATGCATCATATTGTATTTCCAATGGAAATACGTGATAGTGAAATTTCTCTCCAGGACATTGTTGAGGGACATTTAGAAACGGATATATTCCAGAACCTACTGATACTAAACACTATGTAGATGTTTCATCATGTCAATCTCCAGGTACGACGAGAATTAACCCTGACAAAAATGTGTATGTCATTAATAGAAGCAGAGTTTAACATGAAAATCACTGAAGCACGACGTTGTTACTGTAATAAAGTGTTCACGCGAAAAAAGAAAAAATGTGTTACCATTACCTTAATTATAATAATCCTTCAATCAACAAAAATGCTTAAAAAGTTAACATACATGGTACGGTCAATTTCCCTTCAAGCGGCCGTTATATCGTGTTCACATCAAACTGGCCACTCGTAGGTACATTGTAGTTGAAGTAATCTGACTAATGGAGGTATACCTAAACACTCAGAGTAGAGTTTAAAATATGGCACCATAATAGAATAGGCAACCATCTTGCCGTCTGAACTCTCAGATGAGAGCTACAAATCTACCTCTCACACTTTCCAAAGTTCCGAAAACATTTCGAATTTTACGTCTTGCCTTATTTTAGAAATAGAGATGGCCGTTTTCAATGCATACATCTTATCATGTTGTGTAATGAGATGTTTACCTTCTACCGTAACAATATATAGTACTTAAATTTAATAATAAATGGCAAATTTAAAAAAATAATATATAAAAAACATGTTGCAGTGCCTTTAACACAATCGTTAATTAATGCTGTGTGAACCATCAAAATCAAATGAGACCTACAGATCTAACTCCCACATATACATGTAGGATATCAATCAAATTGTTGCTTCATACGGCGCACCATGTTCTACCAAAACTGAAAAACGTTGTATGGATAGGCTTACGTTTGATCGGGTCGTGGTGTTGAGACACTTAATCCACTAACGTAACAATATCTTGTAGGAACTTCAATAATAAATAGCAAATTTGAGAAAATATTATATGCATTAAACGTTCTGCAGGGCCTTTAAAACAATGGTTAACTGAGACAGAGTTTTAGATGTACTAGTCCTTCTGACTACAGAGTATCAAAATGATACAGAATAATTGTGAGATCTGTCCGTTTTTATTCGAAAATAACACTTCATTTTATAAACAGAACATGTCATAGGATAAAGGGAGTGCCTTCCTATGCCTCTCTGGATCTGCCCCTTCATATCTGGCTGACTCTCCGACTCTCCACATACCATCCAGAACACTGCGTTCTCAGGACAAGAATCTTCTTGTGCCTCCTACAATACATCCACCTACGGACAACGATCTTTCCCCTTCGCGGCATCAACAGCCTGGAATCAACTGCCTCAACATCTGCGTGATTGCCAAGAACTGTCCACTTTCAAGTCACAACTAAAGACTCATTTCTTCAGAACTGCCTTTCCTTTTAATTCTTTTCCCCTTCTTTCTTCTTATGCGCTTTGAGCATGTATAGCACATGGATATATGCTCATTATAAGTATGCTATTATTATAATAAACACAGAGGAACGTCAATAAGAAGAATTTTTAAACATGTGAGAGACATCTACAGAGCCCGAGCCCGAGCCTACTGGGTCGAGTCTTAAGTAGATTCCATGTTGTAGTCCGTTATATTGTGTCAATTTTGACAAAACACTTTCTGTGGTTGTTTTCACCAGTCGTTGTTGTGTGCTTCCTCTTTTAGGATTGTCGCATTGTTTGACTGTACTCCGTGTGAAGAGTACAAACACACACAATATAGGAGACATGCAAGCTATTATTAAACCATTTGATTTAACAATTGTGAAGTTACTCTGTACTTCTCTAATTCTCCATTTTAAAATTTAGCATCTTGATTATAGCTCAGATTTATACTTTTAAAGAGTACATTGATCATCTTGTAAGTTGAAATTATTATAGTAGATCCTGTAAAAATGTGCCGGTTTTGAAGGATCTTGTGAAGGTTAAAGGTGTGTAAGGAAGATCTTCAACATTAATTGTTTAAAAGGAGTAGAGTTATTACATATGAAAAATGGATGGATGGATATATTTTTAATTTAAATATGGTATTAGACATTAGCTCATACTTGTAAGTCATCATGGTTATGACAATGGACATAGTATGAACAGACAGCGGCAGTATTATGAAAACAAAGTCTGCATTTGTCCATAGTATGGATGTCTTCATAGATACACTTGTAAGAGTGCTTTAGAAGAAGACGTCGAAAAACTGAGAAATTTTGAATAAAATATGCAAAGAAAGAATGAAATGTACGAAAGGCAGGTGATTATATGTGTATAAAGATTCTAAACATATGAATAATTAGTGTCTAAGCTATTATTGGAACAAAAGTGTGAATGGCAAAGTCAATGAGGGCATTAAACATACAAAAGGCAGGTGTACACATTATTGTGATTATGTATCCAGTTTCAAGACATTTGAACAATGATTGTCTGAGTTATGAATTGAACAACATTATGTCAAAGTCGGAAAACTGAATAAATATGCATATATTATGCAAATGAAGGCATGGAACATACAAAAATGCAGTATCGTGATATTTTAACAAGTAGTGTCTAAGTAATGAGTGGAAAAAAAATTGTGACGGACGACCGGACGCACGGACGCACGGACTTAGTAGTGGGGGTATATTTAATGTATTTTCAAGAATGGTAGACACTGAACGACACATATCTGTACTGTACATGTAGTAAAGTCTTGTGATCGGGTTGAAGGGTTTAAATGTATTAAAGGTGCATTCATTGTGTTTAATAACATTTTATTTGGGTTTAATACGTTTCAACAAACCACCTGTGCTGTTTACAGTACAAATAACTTCCCTCAGCTTGCATATCCATCCCCAATTGACAAATATATCATATTACAAGTTTCCAATTAAAATCGAAAAACATTAATAATGCATGTACAGAAACCGAACCTGCACGTCCCATTTACATGCACAGTAGTTAAATGACCTATTCAACATTATTAATCCAAATTTGTCATTTTGTCTGTTATAAATAACAATGCAAAATTACGTTTGACTAAATGGCGCGCGTCAATCGCAATGTATTGTCCGGTTTTCGATCAGAAATCACTACTTTTCCCTCCATATCGTGAATATACTAAGTCGACTATCATCAAATAAGTAGTTTTTGGTAACATTGGGTACTTCACGATAAACTAACACCATTTATAATCTTTAGAATATGTGACCCCCAACAACAGCAAACTAGACTAGACTTGATTCTATTCCTGCTTACTTGCTGTTTTTGAGAATGCTATTTCATTGCAGAAAATGTCGCCTTGAATGGTATCGCCACACAACAAGGAATTTGGAATTTCCCAGCTGAGCTTGCTGTTGATGGTAACACTAACACCGAGGCCAAACGAAATAATTGTGCCCACGCTGACAGTAGGAAAAACTCCTGGTGGAGCGTTCAACTAGGGGACAATGGAATCAACCAGATTAGAAACATGAAGATCTTTAACCGAAGGGAGAAATATGAGAGTAAGTAACACAACGCATTGAATAGAATAATATACACGTTTTTTATGCTAATACTTTCAATTGTTTTATGTTATACTAGCTTCATTTTCAAGACAATTCATATATAAGGCCATCTATGTAACATAGCTGGACCAAACTGGACTATGGCGTTTCTATTTATAACACCCTAAAACCTACTCTTATCAACTCCCTTAATTATATTCAATAGGAGTCATTAAAATTAGCAACCCGCACTCAAAAGGGTACATCCCTCGAAGCAATCAAAGCCCTTACTGGTGAAATTCCCCTCGAAATGAGACGGGACCAACTCACCTTAAACTTCTGGGCTGAAACTTCAGAGGACCCCCGTATAAGGGAGTTGCTTAGCAGCAATACCTCTAAATTCCATACCGCATTATTCAATAAATACCCTCTCCGCGCACCCATCTTTCCCCGCATACAATCACTTACTTCCGAAGCTAAGATTGGCCATATTCAACTCCCCACCAAAACACGGTGCATCACCCAATTCCCCCACTTCCGGCTCCCAAAATGAATCTCCATCTTAGCAAAATAACTTCTAAACAAAACCCTAAACTCGCGCAAGCAACCGCACTTCACTACATACAGGAACACTGGTCCGAATGTCAATGTGTCACTTATACACAGACGGGTCTAGGCCGGCCAGGGACCCAGAAGCACAGGTGTAGGCATACACTTCCACAACCCACAACCCTCCTCTAACTCCAATAGGCTTCCTAATGACCAATCGGTTTACATGACTGAGCTTATAGCCACCGCAATTGCTTTAAGCCATCCCAAAAAAATGACTCACTCAGTGCTTTAGAAGCACTCAAAACAAATCCACTAAAAACCGTCCTGGTTTAATTTCAATTATTTTTAACAGCATTCAATCACTTAACAATCAAGGAAAGGCAGGAAAACTCCTATGGGTACCAGCCACATTGGCATATTTGGCATCGAAAAAGCCGACAAATTAAGCAGCAAAGGAGGGTCTTAAACTTCCAAATTCTCTGCCTTTCTACCATTCGAAACAAGAGGCAAAAAGCCTTTCAAAACCATATGTTAAGCATGCATGGCATCAGCAATATACAAACTCCACCAAGGCTCACCACACCAAACATAGTCTCTCAAAACGACTAGGCAAACAAAACATCTACTCCAAAAATAAAATATTGATAGGGCAATAATTAAGCTCCAAACGGGGCATACTAAACTAAATTCTCATCTCCATAAAACAGAACTAAAAGGTCCCCTGCGTGCCAACACTGCCCGCAAGCAGAAACAATTCACCACATTCTCACAGAATGCCCACAGTATGCGTCCTTCCGCCAAATACTTAACGTAACATCCCACCACAAAACATTCATCTAATTTTAAACTTAAAAAATAACCAAAGTACCTTTCAAGCGTTAGGCACTTATCTTAAGGATTCAGACATCCTGGCCCGAATCTAAAACCTAAACAACTCAACTCCAAACCTTCACAATTTGTTCACACCGCTCGTAAAATATCCAAGAGAAGAAGAAGACATAGCTGATGAACTGGTATACTGACCTCTAAAACATTCTAGGTTGGTAGTGGCATTCAGTACTCGCACATTTTGATTTAAAAGATTGTCAGTGGCGAACAAGGCGAAGTGTCCCTATACTTGTAGATACGATGCTCTTTATATCCTTTATGTGTTGAAGTCTATAGTACAAACGAATATTTAATTTGAGTATTTACATTACAAATACAGAAAATTTACAACATGTTTCAATTTGCTCACAGCAGAGCTAACATTTATCACTATATATCTCCACATATCACAAGGTAAAGTCTTCGCCGGAGACAGGTATGTCACCCGATAGAGAAAAAAAATATAGAACATCTTCTTCGTTATTCCATAATGTAGCAGGCATTTTAAAATCTAATATATGTATATATTATATTATAAACAAACCACTCTTTCAATTAATTGATAGAGCATATTGTATCAAACAATGCAAATGTGCGGCGTAAATAAATAATAATAAACGATGTCCCGTTTGATAACATTTTTATGTGAATGGTTGTGATATTTTAAAACAAGTTAAATATGGATGCCATTCACGAGTTTCATAAACATGTTATCATACAGGACCGTGTTTAGAATTTTATCTATAACTCAATGATGTAAACATCGCTGAATTGCAAGAAAATCGATGTTAGTGACGCTCACTTGTAAATAGGTCACCCGCTATTGCAGTCGCGCGGCCAACATTGTGATGTCAACCAAACAACTATGACGTCATTTGCCGATTATGACGTTACGACAGCACGCGGTAGTATCACACATGTGTGTAAGCAACTCATTGTTATTTAATGAGTGATCTCGCCACGGTTGATTAATATTAGTTCTTAAAATATAACACAGGGTTAATTTAACAGTTAACAACAAAAGTATGATCGACTACCAACTTTACAATATTTACATTCATAGCCTAATTTCAATAAAGACGACGGTTTCTACCTGATCTAATGGACAAATAATATGATAGAGAAAGTCTACATTCGAGTTGAATAAGTGCCTTATTATCTGCAGTTTTGATCTCACGGAAGATTCCTTTTATAAACGTGATTGTCATAACGAAAACGTCACAATAAAAAAAACATGTCACAAACGTCACAAAGACTTGATATCTCTCACAACAAACTTAGATTGCCTCTCAATTTGTATAAATTTGGATCGACAGTTTCAATTCATATTAATACAGTCGATTGCAATAACATGATACGAAATTGTCGATCATAATTTATTTAAATTCAATGCCTCTGAGACTCAATACTTTTGTGCAGATCTCCGGAGAAGGAAGGGAATGGAAATACTTATAGATGGAAAACGATGTAAAAAATGGCCGGAATCGGCCATTCCTGGAACTATTGAAGATGTGACGTGTAGCGAGACTCTGACAGGACATAACCTGACAATTACAGTACTCGGACAGTACTACAGTGTGTGTGAAGTGCAGGTGTTTGGTGAGTATAAAGTACATTTTGTTGAAAAGTAGAGGACAAAACAGTTTCAAACATTTTGTAGGCAAAATTATAATGTATGATTATTGTTTTAAGCACAACAGTCATAACCTTGCAGAGATCCGTCGGTCATGTAGAATGGATCCGTTGAAATAAACTGTGTCTATGTGAAAATTATCATTCGCTTTAGCCGTTCACATTCAAACTCGTAAGGACTGGGCCATGGATCCGTACTTTGCCCTCCATTATTTGGGTTGTACAGCAGATACTCAGTAATGTATTCCAATGTCTTTTATCAACTTTATGCTGATGTCAAGTTGTCAGACATGTGAGTGTCGGACATGTAATCTCAACAATATTGAATTCGAAACATGGAAACCTGCATGCACAATATACAATCATGGATGATGTGGTGTATAATTCCATACAGTGCGAACCGGATATATACACTTGGAAATTAATTAAGCAACACCCAATTTTTTTAACGACAAAAAAGTTCTGATTCGAAAGAAGACAATATGTCAGGAAAACAGTTAGTGATTTTAGGTAAAACAAACATTTAGCAGTGTTGAAACGAAAGGTCACTCAGATAATCGTGCACTGTCTTTTGGATAACGGCTGTTATAATAATTTGGTATTTTGGTGTCAAAATTCAAGTTCCATTATGAAATGAGATGAAACTCAATATTTGTTTTTGTAAATCGATTAGTGACACTTTCATTCTTTCAAGTGAGGTGATTACACTTTACAAACTGACTTTTCAACAAAATTAACCCGTTAAAGTAACCCTAGCCTCAAGGGGTACGTTTCGCGGAAATGATTCTGACAACAGTAAAGAATACAGACACAAAAGTATTGGATTAAAAATCTACCCAAAAATGGAAGACAAATATTTTTAAAAAAATACTTCATTAACACAGCCGCCAAACGTTTCATTAACCAATCAGCGTCTAGCGGAGGTGTGATGTGTTTCTCAGGAGTCATGCCCTAACGAGTATCTGCCTTAGGTTATTTTTTACATTATACATTCGTAAAGCCATCACGTATTTTTCGCTGATTTCACTTGTCAAAACAGCCTCAAAGTGATCAAAGCTTTTGGAAACAATGTCGGCATATTCTGTTCAGTCGTTTATTAACTTTGGCTGTTGTACACATGTGTTTAGATTGTTTAATCTCCGATAATTCCGAGTGGATCCCAGCGTAAATCTACTGACATTGTCTTTTCTTTGTGTCATTTTGAAGTCTCAAATCTATAGTGTACCTTCGTGTGTTTTTCTATCACTGACCATTTTCCGCTTTGTCAGACTATGATTCTAGCAATAAGATCTCGCTTTGAAAAAGTTAAGTCTAGTTAAAACAAAGATTTGTATGAAGAATTATCTATAGTATTATTTAACATTTGAAATGAAATGAAAGCAAATAGGTATGATACTATCTCAAAGTATTATGTATAACTATGGGAATTGTTTAACTTAACAATTTTAAGAAAGAAAAATAAATAAAATCCTACTATAATACGTTCTCATTCAATGGTAATCCGTTGTCATTAATCATTATGGACATATTTGTTACTTACTTCTATGAACTTTTTGCACTTTGGAAATTTCATTGGTTGTTTGCTTTGACCAATCCATTCTAAACTCATGTTGACATATACCAATCAATACACTACCAATTTACTATTAGTTCGTTAACACAACATCAATCGTGTCACCGTGTTCATGACATGACATCATGATTTAAATACCTATCTATTGACTAGACCTACTTTGCCTAGAATCCCACTGCACGGAAGCGGGTCAGTATGGGAGAGCCGAGACCAGCGACAAGCCCTGAGTGTAAGCTAACCTACACCTAGTCCTCCACCCTCTGGTGAGGACAAAGTACAGCCCGGGAGACACCATCTCTACCGCTAAGCAGATCGAAGAGACAACCGAGCCACTCAACTTCTGATTAACACACTGCCCCCGACCATTATGGGGAGGGGGAGGTCAAACAAAGCAAAACAAGTGATGCGATCCTAAGTTAATTGCATGGAGCATCGAATGAAACGCGAGACTATCCTTCTACGAGAACTGTCCCCTTCTGGGTCTGTAACCTCACCTACGAGTCCTCCACACTGGTGAAGCAAGGTTCAGCCAAGCGGACCAAAGAGACAAAACAGCCAAACACAAGACTATCCTCTTAAGAGGACTGTCCCTCCTGGGTCTGGATTTGGGTACCACCTTCGCCTGAGCGAAATCCTGTGGACCCAGTCTAGAAATGCCTTCGAGATCTGCCAGAAACTTTCTGAAGAATGCCAAAAAGACCCCAACATGAATTCCGAGACGGTGATGTACAGTGGTAAGCCATCGTGGCCGTGATCGCTCAGTTCTCATGCGGTTTGGAGCGTGACGGGCGTGGCAGGTCATCAGCCTTGTAATAATAATAATAAAATACATACATACATACATATAATATTGTATAGCGCCCTATATGGCTTAACAAAAAAAACCACTCTAAGGCGCTTCACAGAGACAAGGGATGAGAGACTATTGATGATTTGTATAAGCCTTCTTGTACAGATGAGTATTGACGCCCTTTTTCAATGTGGCAAATGATTCCGAGTCTCTGATTGTGGCTGGTAGATTGTTCCAAACAGATGAAGCTGTTTTGTCAAAGCCCCTGTCGCCATATTTGACAGTTCTGGTTTTTGGTACGGTGATGAGTAAAGCTGTTTTGGAACGGAGGGATCGTGATGGTTGGTATGGGGTGATGAGCTCCTGGCGGTAACTTGGACCTGTGCCGTGTAGTGCCTTGTATGTATGTGTCAGGATCTTGTGCTGACATCTCATGTGTACTGGCAACCAATGTAAGTCTATCAAAATTGGTGTGATATGGCTTCTTTTCCTTGATCTTGTTATCAGACGCGTAGCGCAACTCTGCACTCTCTGAAGGCGAGATTGGAGCGACTGGGGCAGTCCACACAGGAGGGCATTTCCGTAGTCCAAGCGTGAAATAACGAGGGATTGTACCAATATTTTGCAGCATTTCTCTGTGATGTAAGGCCTGATGGCTCCAATGTTCCTTATTTGGTGGAAACATGATTTGCTGATGGCATTCACGTGTTTCTCCATTGAGAGTGTGCTGTCGAAGTGGACTCCAATATTCTTAACAGAGTCGGTAGCTTGGATAGTGCTGGTTTCAACATTCAACTCAATTTCCTTCGTGATCTGGCTCTTGGGCTTGAAAACAATCACCTCTGTCTTGTCTTTGTTGATCTTCAACATGTTTGAGCTTGTCCAACTTGCAACCTCACTCAAACATGCTTCCAGGTTCTTGGTGGCTGAAATCCAATCAGTAGATGGGTGAATCACTTTGTGCATCTGTTTGTCATCAGCGTAGACGTGGTATGGAAGGTTGTGTTGCTGACATATTTCACTCATGGGTTTGGAGTACAGACAGTACAGAACTGGTCCAAGTACTGAGCCTTGTGGCACACTGTATTCAAGGAGCTTGTCCATTGACAGGGATGTTCCTATTGCCACTTTCTGGGTTCGACAGCGCATGTAGGATTTAAACCAGGAAATAGCCTTGTCTGAAATTCCATAGGTGTAGTGAAGCCGTTGAAATAGTATGTCATGATCGATGAGGTCGAATGCAGCAGATTGGTCTATCATCACCAATATGATGGAAAACTTGTCGTCATGATGAACACGAAGAAGCGCCGTCTCTGTTGGATGTCCTATTCGATAGGCAGATTGAAAGTTGTCCTGTAGGTTATTAGATGTTAGATGATGTTGAGACGAAACAACCTTTTCAAAGACTTTAGACTTAGGAATGGTAGGTTAGATACCGGACGGTAGTTCTTCATTGTCTCCTTGTCTAATCCTGATTTCTTGAGAAGGGTCTGACGATAGCTTTCTTGAACTGGTTGGGAGTTGAGATTCAGACAGTGACTTGTTTAATATTGCTGTGATGAGAGGAAGAACATACTTCAGGCATTGCTTTAGTAGCCATGTTGGGACTGGATCAAGCTCACAGGATTTCAGTGGTGCTTTCAGGATCACTTTCTATACTTCCTCCTGGGTAACCGGTGTGAAATGTGTCAGACGTTCTCCAGAAAACTCCCTGTCAACTGCCATTGACGTGTTATCTGGGACATCCAAACCAGAAAATGGGATATTGTCTTTTATTGTGGCAACTTTGTTGGTGAAAAAATCGCTGAACTTGTTTGCTTGAGTTTTATCAGAGGAACATGATGGTAAAGGAGTCTTTCCCGACTGTCCCATAAGGTTTTTTTGTGAGTCCGAAAAGTTGTTTATGATCAGTCTTGCTTTCAGCAATTCGCTCAGAATAATGATCTCTCTTGGTCTTGATTAGCAGTTTACCATATTCCTTGCACTTGTCCTTGAAGAGTTGTTTGTGCACGCAAAGTTGAGTTCTTCTCCACTGTCGCTCTGCAGCGCGACGAGAATGCTTCATCTGTCTGAGCTCGTCTGTGTACCATGGAGCATTTGGTCTCAGCGTGATGGTCTTTGTTTGCAGAGGGGCATGTTTGTTAATCAGAGAATCAAATCCGCCGTGGTAGGCTTGAACAAGCTTTTCCAAGGAACCGTCAGTGCGCTGAAGGTCAGTTGACTTCGCCATGTCCTCACGGAAAGCTGGGATGGAGATAGCTCTGTATCTGTGGAAAGTACGTCGTTGTCGTGTCGGTTTTTGTTTGGAACAATTCAGGGATGAGTGTATTGCCAGATGATCGCCAGATGGGTTTCCCTTAGTGTCAGTGAAGCAGGGATCCACTATCTTTGGTGGTTCATCCAGGAGTTGGCTGTCCTCTCTGATTATCAAGACATCTAAGGTATGACCATGGGTGTGAGTAGCTCCTTCAACATGCTGAACCAGTCCATGAGATTCCAGTATTCCAAGGAAACGCTTTGCATCCGCATTTAACAAATCTTCGAGATGGAAATTCAGATCTCCGCAGACAACTATCTCCTTTGGTAGAACAACCAGACAGTCCAGATAAGTAGACCACTCCTTGAAGAAAAATTGGGGGGGGGGGGGGGGGGGGGGCCTTGATCGAGCATTCAATATGTTCGAAATGAGTGAAAGTTTGTTCTGTACAAGAGTTCACTATCAAACCACTCTTGTGCAGTATAGCTACGCCTCCTCCGCGTCTGCCGATCCGAGGAATATGCTGTATCTCGTATCCAGGTGGAACAAGTTCTGCTATCATATGCTTGTTGATTGTTGTAGGATAAAAAGGATAAAAAGTTTCCCTGATATGTGCAGTGTCCCAATGGAGTCATTGACGCATGTAAGCTAGATGAGGTGAGTGACAGTCGAGTCACTGACGAGGTACATCCGTAGTTTAAGTAGAGCAGTGTTCTACACTAAGTAGCAACTCTACCGATAGCTAATTACTCCAAAAACATCAAGTGTGTAAACTCACAAAACGGAGACAACGAGACGCTTAAGTGAGAAAATACGCAAGGCTAGATGACTGAGGCAATAAGGGAGGGCTGAATACCGGAGGTTCTGAATTGGTATTAGAAAACCTAACACTGGATGGTTCAACTAACGTCGGGTCAGCCCACCGGAGAATACGAGTATAAAGACGAGTTGAGTATAAAGGCCTCTCACCGGAAGGTCCGATAAACAGATACCATTCGGAGGGTCCGACTATTGTAGTGTCAAACTGCTGGAGGGTCCGAATATCGGAGGGTTTGAATATTGGAGCACCCAACTAAACTCACGGGCAAAAGAAACGTCTCCATACAAAATACAAGATATTTCAATCATCGGGCGATAAATGCGACTGAAACAGCGTTACGCCATGTCTTCAGAACCCAACAATACTAAATATGAATTTTCAAAACATTATCTATTCATAACTCTGAGAAACACAAGTTTTAAGAAATTGTCGTTTTGGAATCTCCTTAACTAGACGAGATAGAAGCCTCAAAAAGCCAGTTTTGGCTTGTTTTGAGACGTCCTACAGTAAAGACGCATCAACAAATTTAAATCAAAGAAGGTTATTTATGTCGTGGATATCTTAAGTTAATTAGATTTCTACTTTTTCAATGTTTTAAACTTAAATACTAAATATTGTGGGCCAAAAACATCTTTAAAAAACGATTTTAGCACCCCATGTCAATTTGAACAGATGTAAAAATAAAAATTGCATACTCTGATGTATGAAATTGTGAATATTTCTTAAGAAAACATGTGGCTACCAAATACATACAAAATCTATTTTCTCTGACATCAATATTTCATTTTATACTGTTTTCAAAATGTGGTGACGTTTCTTTTGCCCGTGAGTTTATCAAAGGCTTCGAACCGGAGGGTTCAAAGACGAGAGACTAGTATCAGTCGAAGGTGAAAGCCAACCGAAGCAGACGATGAACTTTTGGAAGACCCACCTGACACTAGACGACAAATGAACTGCGGTAGGACAAGAACAATCCATACGAACCAATCAGTCACACGACAAAGGCGGGAGAAAATAAGAGACACGAGTTGCACATGCGGTGCATACAGCTTCAAGCTTGGTAGAACAAAATCTAGCACATGTGAACAAGGTCATTAACTCAATCAACACCTACAATGAACAGACTTTCTAAGACAACCTGTTTACGACGAGTGGTAGATTAGGACGTAGAAACAACCTCTTATAAATAAAAAGAAGCAACGTTACCAAAAGCAGCGAAGAATAACGCTAGAAATAGATTGAAAACATAAGCGACTGTCTTGCCCTGCAACTGAAAGGAAAGTGTAGGCTCATGGGAGTGACTACTGACTTACCGTCCTTTGGTAGGGATCCCCTACTCCACTGTGTGAAGTTTCGTCTGTGATAAGGTTGAAATAAAGCATGCCTGTAGGAGGCAGGGATAGTAGGTCTAGTCAACAGATAGGTAAAAGAAATAATAAGAAATTGCATGATCGTTTTGATTTTTGATTTTTTTCAGTTATTCGTTTCAACACTCCACTCGATTTAGAAAAGAACAAATCTAAAATCAGCAATGGAATATCCAAAAATGCTCCAAAAGTTTCGAAAGTTCTACCTATAGAACCACAAATACCCATTCTATCAGAAACTTGCATTGTCAAAAGTTGTGATTATGTTTTAAACGAATAATCAACGAAATCGACAAATTGTCTAAGGTTTTTTAATGAAGGCAGCTCTTGAGTATGATGTCATATCGCTAACGAATGCTATGCTATACTATAAGGAATGCGGGAGACCGTATCAGATATCAGATAATTAGCAGGCCAATTTGCTCACCTTGAACAGCGATATCTTGGTAAATAGGTCACGCTTCAAAATAATAGTTTGTGTTTTGTTTACTTGAATGTATTGTCTATATGAATAAACGAATTCACATTGAAGAAAACAGAGAGATTACATTTTCTTTAAAGCAGAATGCTCCTTCAAACTCACAAACTTACTAAACTGTCAATTTCAATAAACTATTTAAACACAAATTATGAACAAATACGGTCACTACTTACGGTATTGGCTTATCGAAAGTGAGAATAAGTGTTTAGTGAACAGATTGAACTCAAATAATCTCAAATTAATTCACAGATCTTATGGTTGTGGGCATTTTCCCAATTATCGTTAAAAAGGGAATTGACGTTTAATGTCTCTCTAGTATCATGCATGATAAAAGATGTTTTGGTGTGTGAATGTCAACTTGGTATAAAAAATGTTGTGTACAATAAACAAATTCTAAAGTTGGAAGTAAAGTTTCTCTTCTACGACAATAGTTAGCAGCTCCGACTTAGTTTTTGCGCAGTTTCTGTTGCCGCCGCCGCGGCGTTTTGTATTCACTATTACTTTTTTCCTAGAAGGTTTTGAAAACTCATATAAATAACTTCTTACTTATGCCCCTGGGGAATTTTTTTGACATTTTCACATTCAAGGTCAAAGGTCAAGGTCACCAGTTATGAAATCGCTAAAAAAAAATCCTTGTAAACACGATAACTTGAAAATATTTGTGCTATCAGGCTCTTTTTGGTGTATATCAACTATGGAGAAAGGCCAAGATTTGAAAATGTTTCTGCTAACATCCGTTTAAGGTCAAGGTCATAGCCAGGTCACAACTTAAGCATGCTTTTGCGAAAATGTCTTATTTCAACTATTATCACTTTGAATCATTACATGATTGTGATACACAATGAAAAGTGATCACGGATTGTGTGACCTTGAATTTTAATGGTCAAGGTCACGAGATAGGGTCAAGGTCACCAGTTCTGAAATCAATAACGTTGTTGCATGAAGCTATCAACACCTCATATATATAGCTTCTTTCTTGTACAACTGGGCAATTATTTTGACATGATCACATTCAAGGTCAAAGGTCAAGGTCATGAGTTCTTAAATCACTACAAAAATCCTTGTAAACACGATAACTTCAACAACTTCTGTGCTATCAGGCCCTTACTTGGTATATATCAACTATTGAGAAAGACCAAGATTTGAAAACGTTTTCGCTAAAATCTGTCCAAGGTCAAGGTCACAGCGAGGTCACAACTTAAGCATGCAGTTGCGAACATGCCTTATTTTAACTATTAATACTTTGAATCATAACATGATTGTTATACACAATGAAAAGTGATCATTGATGGTGTGACCTTGAAGATCAAAGGTCAAGGTCATGAGATATTGGTTAAGGCCATGTTAATCCTTTGATCCAATTTTGATATCAGAAATAGGTTTTAAGAACAAACCTGTGAAAAGTGACCCCAGACTTGTTAGAATAACTTGAATAATGAAAAAAAAATTGTCAAAAAAAATTCCCATTTTATTTATTGCTGAGGAGAAGGCGGAACAGGGAAAGGCGAGACCCAAAGTTTCGGAGCTGCTCTACTTTTGCGGTGACCAGCAAACGCTCATCTAGTTATTTTAGGTAACAATTCAAAACCTTCACATTTTCCCTAACATTTTCCCTCACATTTTCATGAATTTTGCATATGTTCGATTTTGATTTCAGTGAATGAGTCGCTAAATACCCAATTGTTATATCTGGTATTATAAAATCGTTCAATTTATCATAACAATCACATAGTACCATATTTCAGTTTACAAACTAGGGTGTTGTTTAATTATTTTCCAAGTGTATAGTTCGCTGAACGTTCGTTAAGGGGTCCATAGCTCTATCAAGTTGTTGCTGTTCGTTGGATCAAATAGGTAAGTTTAAGTCATTATGCATCATTACAACGTATGCAAATAGGCTACGGTTCATCAATTTGTGACATGCATACAAGTACAGTGAATAAGTTCTTGACAAATAGCTGTATGTTGATGAAAAAACATTATTTTCATTACAAACGCATCGAGCCAAATTTGACAAGCCCATGCGTTTTCGATTTTATTCATTTATACAATCATGCTGCTAAAAAACTATCTGCTTATTGACTTCCTAATAGATTGTACCATGTGTGTGTAGAATTCCATGTTTCAAAACTTTTTAGATATGAAGGTATCTTTAATGACATATTAACCAACATTTAACGTGTTAATATGTTGTCCCAGTATATGTTCAAGAGGTAACACACATCATTACGAATTATATACATTTTCTTTCCCAAGCGGGCACAGATAAGACGGCAATTAAAGTTGCCATAATGGTCATGGGAATTACAGTTTTTCTAAATATAACAATTAACTTGCACTTTGATTGACGGAACTATTGTACACCCCTTCATCAATTGCTCTGCTGTACTATTTTAGCAAAATCACATTAATGATCAATTCAGAATATATCTATTTCAAGTCATAAGTCAGCTACACATGTAGTAAATAGATAACCATGGTTAATCTATGTTTCCGAGACAGTATTTACAGTACTAAATCTGCTATTCACACGAGTGACTCAGCCTTTCGTCGAATTCTTACACCAATGCAACATTCAGTTTCTAATGTATTTTGACGATGGACTCGCTCACGACCGTTCTCGAGGCACAGCTCAGGTTCACAATAGACCTGTTCCGTCGGACTTGGTCACGGCAACTCGTCTGGAGTTCTTAGGGGCTATCCCAGACACTCAGCTGTTCAGTGGGTTCGTCACGAGGGAGCGTATGGCTCGTTACGATCACTTAATGGATCGCGCCCTCGATGCGTCGCTTTCCCTACGTCAGTGGCAAAGAGTGTCGGGGTTGCTAACATCAGCTCAGGACCTGACCTGCCATTCAACACTGGCTGGTCCGCTTGCGAGGCCAGTGCCTACTAGTCCATACGGACAGTTCAGTGGCTCCTTGGTCGATAAACAAGCAGGGGCCGAGTCCCTGCTACGCGTGTCACCCCGACTCTTCGAGCTGGTGGACGATGTCGACCTGGACATTCGAGCAGTCCACATTCCAGGTGACAAGAACATCTTGGCGGATGCGCGGTCACGACAAGATGCCCCTCCCCCGACGGAGTGGCAACTGAAACCGGCGGTCTTCAGGGGGTTGTGTCTCCAGTTCGGGACCCCCCTGATAGACCTGTTCGCGAACTGTTCCTCTCCAGATCTGCTCCTCAGCAGGCCAAGCAGAAGGTTACATGAGAACCCTCAGGTGTTCTGCCTTCACGCTTGGCTTGTATAAGAGAGGGTTTAGGAGCAGTGGTTACTCAAGTTGCGTCGCCAATGCAATAGCTACCTCTCATAGGAAGACCACTAGGAAACTCTATGATTTTTCGTGGCAGGCCTTCGCTTCCTTCTGTGCTCAGCGGGGGGTTTGTCCCGGCAGAGGCCTCCGTTCCTCAGGTGGCAGAGTACACAGTGTACCTACGCAACACCAGGCATCTTAAGGCGTCATCAATTAATACCAATATGTCTGCTATCCTCTCCATACTCAGGAAGAGGTCGCCAGGTTCAGATGTGTCACTTCTCAAGGGCCTCATTAAGACGTTCCGTTCTGTGGACGGCAGAACTAAGCTTCGTCCACCTGAGTGGGACTTAGCCGTCGTGCTCAACCATCTTCGCTCCGATAGGTATGAACCAATCTCCGACGTTCCCCTCCTCCCTCTCACCATCAAGGTCTTTTCTCTCGTATTTCTGAAATCCATGCGTTGCAGGCGGCCCTTCTACGTTTTGAGGTCAGGGGGGGGGGGGGGGGGGGGGGGGGAGGGTCATCCTTACTTGGTTTAGCTCCCGACTTTGTCTGCAAAAAACCAAGCAGCTGATGAGGCGGACCGTACTTTCTCTATTCCTGCACTGGGTTCTGACTCGGGAGAGATAGATCTCTCACTGTGTCCGATTAGGGTGTTGAGGGTGTATGTGCAGCATACTTGCAGGCTGAGAGATGGCAGGCGTCGTCTGTTCTTGCCTCAATCGCCGACGAGCACGAAAGAGCTGGACAAGCGAGCGTTGAGTGTATACCTGAGGTCGGCAATCATAGATGCATACAAGGCCGCTGACCTGCCACCTCTATCGCGTTTCAACCCACATGAGATCCGAGCAGACACAGCCACGATGGCTTACAACTGTAACATTGCGGTCTCACACGTCATGATTGGGTGTTTTTGGCGTCTTCAGAGGTTTTCGCCAATCATTACTTACGAGATGTCTCCACAGCACATCTCGAAGGCATCTCTAGGCCGGGTCCACAGCTGTTCGCTCAGGTGAAGGTAGTCCCCCCCCCCCCCCCCCCCCGACCAGAACGAGAAGGGGACAGTCATCTTAGGAGGTTGGTCCCGTGTGTCTTACGATGCTCCTAGGTCTTGTTGCTGGTCTCGTTTCTGCCACATATCTACTGACACGTGGGATTCTAGGCATAGTATGTCTAGTCAATAGATATGTATTTTAATAATTGTACGTTTTTGTTTAACGTAATAATTTATACTTACCTGTTGACTAGACCTACTCGCTAAGCCCACCCATCCTCCCCGCTTGGTGTGTCTTGTCCTTTTTGGGGGCAAGATAGTTAATACTTACGGTGGGGACGTCACGAGACCTTGCCGACTTACCGCCCTTGGGAGAGGGATTTTTCGCATCCCCTACTCCACTGTTTTAAGTTTTGTATGTGTTAACGTTGAAATAGAATACCTAGAGAGGAGGTAGGCATAGTAGGTCTAGTCAACAGGTAAGAATAAATAATAACGTTTAAAAAAAACGTACTAATATGAGAGCATTTCAACATTATGTGGGGGGTGTTAAGCGGAGGAGCAAGATCGGCAATGTGATTTTGATATGAGAAAGTTTTCAGAGGGTCACGATTCAATATTGTAGTTAATTATTGTGTATAAGTATAAGAAGAAGTATTTTGCAAATTTGTGTACGTGAATTATACTCTCAAAAATAGAAAACGAGAAAAAGCAGCCCGTGTCAATATAGCTATGAACCGATGAACGAGCGTACAGCGAACTATATCCGGTTTGCACTGTATGGGATTATACACCGTGATGTTGAATGCAGACAAAACAGAGCGGTTCAAGGGGTGGGTGGATATATATATAACCTGATAAGTGTGAAAAAAATTAACATTTATGAGTAAATGTAATTTTTTAACTTACCTGGTTGAAACACCAACGCACGTCAGTTCCCGCCCTACCTCCCCTCCCAGGTTTGGGTTTTAATGCTAGCTTGCACTGGGAATGATGACGTCAGAGCCGTCAGGTGGCTGTAGCGTCCCTTTGTTATCTGTGCGATGTTGAGAAACGCCTCAGATGGCATTTACTCAAGTAGAAGTAGTAGTAGTAGTAGTAGTAGTAGTAGTAGTAGTATAAGTAGTAGTAGTATAAGTAGTAGTAGTAGTATTGGTAGTAGTGGTAGTAGTAGTAGATATTGTTGTTGTGTCATTATTGTTATTATTACAGTGTGCAGTGATGGCTGGTTTGGGGAAGATTGTGACAAGAAATGCAACTGTGTAAACCATAGCGACACATGTGACAAAGTGACCGGGAGATGTAAGCAGGGTTGTAGAGCCGGATACAATGGAGATGACTGTCTTACACGTGAGTAAATTTTTGGTTTGTGACTGGGAGATGTACGCTTGGATGTCCAGCTAGATACACGGATTGTGGCTGCCAAACACGTGGGTAATTTAGTAAGTATTACTTAAACGAAAATCCCCTAAATTAAGGCATGATCATTTCACCTTTCCTAAAAGGTCCTTATCTGCTTGTGAATTATCAAACATCCACATCCGATAATTTCAAGCACCCCTTTTATCAGGGGGTATGTTTCGCGGAAATAATTCTGACAATATTAAAGAACAAACACACCAATGTATTGATTTTCAAATCCACATCAAAATAGAAGAAAAAACTGTAAAAATATACTACATTAACACAGCAGCTAAATGTTTCATTAGCCAATCAGCTGCTAGCGAGATGTGCGACGTGTTACTCTGACGTGTTAGTAGGACTCAGAAGTGTTACGCGGCTGTAGACAAGGCGATCCACTATTTCCGGATCTATTTATCATATGCGCTGAAACTGTAAGTATTATGATCCGTATTATTAAAAAATAAAAGGTATAAATATTGGTGAAAGTGAATATCTCATTTCACAGTTCGCAGACGATACATTGCTGACATTAGACGGATCAGAATCATGCCTACACAGTACACTACAAACATTAACACAATATGCTTCCTTTTCGGCCTTGAAAAGTAATACAAACAAAACACAAGTTATTTGACAAAACGTTTACTTACAATTTGACAGAAATGGTAGAAATAAATTACAAAGATAAACTGAAAAACAATTAAAATAACAATGAACCAATGGCTCGGTAGAGACATTACTCCACTTGGAAGGACACCTGTCTTAAAAGGTCTTTTCCTACCAAAGTTAAATCTCATCTCTAGTATATGATTAAGCATATTGAAAAGATGTAATAATAATACTAAAATATTGAGGGTACTTATAATGCGCACAACTCCACATTACACGGAACATGCTCAATGAGCTACAACATAAATTAATAAAAGTGCATGTGAGTAGGAATGTCTGTGTACAACAGTAAAGAAGAGATTATTATTTTTTAAACAAGACGGTTTTTCAGGAGTCCTTTGAACACGTCTAGGGAAGATGCAGTTTTAATGTCTAACTGAAGCGAGTTCCACAGATGTGCGGCTGAAAGATCTGAAAGATCTGCCACCGAAGGATTTGAGGTTGTAGGTAGGGACTTGAAGCAGGTGTTGATAGTTTGAGCGAAGGCTACGAGACTGGGTGTAGGGTGAGCCAAGTAACTGTTGGTATGGTTGGGGCTTTCATTTCAAAATAAAGCGTGAAATAATAACAGAAATTACAATGAAGGAGGCTTTAGAGTACCACATATACGAAAGATGTTATTTTCACAAAAGATAAGCTGGGTGAGAAGACTTTTCAATGCTGATGGCAAATAAAAACTTAGGAAACTGTTTAACTTAAATGTATCAAGAACATACACTAATGTTATCAGTGTGACGAAACATCAATTATCAAAGATGTCATTACTACAAAAACTAATGCATTTTGAAAAGATGTATTATTTGCATGGGAACGCTTTATAAAACAAAAAGGAAATACTGCTGACACCCCATCCTTTCACAACCAATAAGCAGAAATGTTAATATTAAAATAACCAACAAGACGATAAACAGCAGAAGTATGATAGATTCAGGGATTCACTTTCTTAATGACATCGTTAAAAGTGGTAATAACGTTCTCGTATATGAAGATTTGATTCAAATGTATAAATGTAGAATAAAGTTTTTTGATAATGCAGGTATTGTTCATTCAATTAAGACATATCTTAAAAAAGCAAACTTCACAATAAATGGACTCTCCATTCCTTCCGTATTTCATTGACATTGTCGCCAATAAAAAAGGATGCCGAGTTTTCTATGATATATTACAAAAAAAACATCAAGTCAAGTCAAGGAAAATGCGATAAAGACCTTGGATGCTCAATATGCGAATCTGAATGGATAAACATACATGAAGTACCCTTCATATCGAACCTAAACTCAAAACTTAAATGGTTTCAATATTCCAGTGTACATAGAATCCATCCAACATATGATCTTTTACGCAAGATGAAATTAAAAGGGACAAACAAATGTAACTTTTGTGAAAATGAAACCGAAACCATAACACATCTTTTTTGCGATTGTCAATACGTCACTAGTATTTGGAACAAAATCAAAGAGTGGTTAGAAGAAATTACAAATGCAACGATTGAGCTTACGAAAAGGAACATCTGTTTGGAATATCCAGAAAATAGAAACAAAGTATTGAATTTGATTATAGTCATCGCGAAATATAACAGCTTTAGATCGAGGCATCTTGGAATAAAACCAAGCTTCAATTATATACGGCAAAATCTCCAAAGTGCATACAATATTGATAAATATAATGCATATTCAATATGTAACTACACAAAATCTATGAAATTCTGGTCAATTTGTCATTTACTATTCCAAAGTGATTAAAGTTTATTTCTGTATTTATACATCCCTGCTCCCCTGTAGCTAGAGACTCAGTAGCTGTTGGTTCGCTTTCGAAACCAAAAGAAAGAAGATGATGCTTTTATGTTTTTAAACTGAAACCTGTTAAATATAATCACTTATCTTATCTTTGATATCACTTTATCGTTTTGTTGTCAGTTGTAAACAGATCGAAAAACAAGTTTCGATGTTTACGCCAGCCAGTGTGGCAATATCTTTGTATACCATATTGTACATGTGTTACAAAAATAAAGAAATAAAACAAAATTAATTATTATGGACATATCCGTAAGTTACTTCTATGGATTGTCTACACTTTGAAAATTGCATTGGCTTGTTGCATTGACCAATACATGCTAAGCTCAGTAATGTTTGATATAGTAAACAGTACACTACCAATTTAGTTTTATTAATTTAGGACAAGCTTCCAACCAACTCGAGGGAAGGTTTAGTAATCCCAATTTCTAAACCAAATAAACCCTCCGGGGACCCCAATTCCTATAGGCCCATCTCCCTAACCTCAAACCTCTGTACAGTAATGGAATCGATAGTAAAACATCGCCTCCAATCTCACCTAAACACCAATCCCTTAAACACCGACCAGAGTGCCTAGAGCAAGATATTAAACTAGGCCAAAACAAAAAGCACTATAAACTCGCAATCTTCCTGGATTTTTCCAAAGCTTTCGATATGGTGTGGCATAACGGCCTCATCCAAAAATTAACTAGAAAAGGCCTTTCAGGCAACAAAATTAATTACATTCCTACCCAATAGGCAAATAACTGTCGGGGTCGAAAACCAAAAATCTGAAAAATTTGCTTTGGAAAATGGCACCCAACAAGGCAGCATCATTAGCTCCACTTCATTCAATATCATGGTGGGTGACCTTTTCTAAGGCATCTCACAAAAAATTGCAGACGACGGGCACGTTGTAACAACCTCCATACCTCTACCACCTTACTCCAATCCGCATTAAATAAAGTCGACCAATGGGCCGACAAATGGGGCTTTGAACTAAATGCGGAAAAAATGATAGGGGTAGTATTTAAACATAAAAATACGCGCCCTACTCCAAGTCCTAACTGGTGAAATTCCGCGCACCAATCTCTCATCGCGTAAATTCTCTTATATCCAAAGCTGAGATGGGCCATATTAAACTCCCCACAAAATAAACGGCGCTTCACCCTATTCCCCCACTTCCGGCTCCCAAAATAAATCTCCATCTCAGCAAAATAACTTCTAAACAAAATCCTCAACTCGCGCAAACAACCGCACTTCACTACATACAGGAACACTGGTCCGACTGGTGTCACATTTACACAGACGGGTCCAAGGACGGAAGCACGCACAACAGGTGTAGGCATACATTTCCAACATCCTAAACCTTCCTCATACTCCAATAGGCTTCCCAACGACCAATCGGTTTACATTGCTGAGCTTATGGCCATCGCAATTGCCTTAAGCCATCACAATTTAAAAAACCAGGACAAAATTCTGATCCTCTCACTCAGTGCTTAAGAAGCACTCAAAAACACATCTACCAAAAACCGTCCTGGTTTAATTTAAAAAATTCTTCATACCATCCAATCTCTTAACAATCAGGGCAAGGCAGTAAAACTCCTATTGGTACCAGCCCATGTCGGCATATTTGACAACGAAAAGGCCGCAGCAAAGCAGCAAAGGAGGGCCTTAAACTTCTAAATTCACTTCCTTTTTACCTTTCAAAATATTATGTAAAGCAGGCATGGCATAAGCAATATTTAAACTCCACCAATGCTCACCATACCAAACAAATTCTCCCTCAACCACTAGGCAAACGCAAAATTTACTCCAAAAACAAAAATATTGATAGGGCAATATTTAAGCTCCAAACGGGGCATACTTAACTAAATTCCCATCTCCATAAAATCAAAATAAAAGCTTCACCCACATGCCCACACTACCCACAAGCAGAAACAATCCACCACATTCTCACAGAATGCTCACAAGTATGCGGCCTTCCGCCAAATACTCAACCTAACTCTAAGGGCCAACAACATCCCACCACAAAACATTAATCTAATATTAGATATATAAAAAATAACCAAAATACCTTCCAAGCATTAGGCACTTATCTCAAAGATTCGGACCTCCTGGCCCGAATCTAAAACCATAAACAAACTCATTTCAAACCCAACAACTCATACCTCCTCCCCCTGATTCCCCCCTCCCCACCGCCGGCTCAACCAAAACTAGGCTATTCTAAATTTCAAAATTTCAAAATTTTCATTAAAAAAACAACCTTCTCGGTCGTGGCATCAAAATTATTCAATTTTGGAAACCTTTCGAAACTTGTTTAAAGGCCCTAGTGGCCCGAGTGGGAAATCAGCTCTGCTGGAAACCGCTCGTAAAATCTACAAGAGAAGAAGAAGAAGATCAGCAATGATTTTCCATAAAAACATTGTTATGTAATGATGGAGTAATTATTTCGTTTTCATGGGAATCTAAGTAAGTAAGTAATCGTGGTAAATATAAACCTGTTTGTAAATTACCTAATCTTAAACTGATTGAAGATAAATACATATTCTCGTTTTACTATAAAGCCTACCTAAACATATACAAGTACATTTCCTGGTATATATTTTGATTTTGGACCAAGAATCTATAATATCATACTTACAAAATTATGTCACATGCGTAGTCCATCAAATTATGATCTCTTTCGTGTTGGTATTGTCAACATGCCAAGTTGTTCCTGTGGAAATGTTTTTGAAAATTCCTATACCACTATCTATTAGAGTGTAAATACGCAGTATCACCACTTTAAACATAAATTGTGGTACTTCTACGTTGCAATGCAGATCTGAAAGTTCATGAAAATCAGAAATATTTAAATCGTTCAAACCTACATTTGTCAATCTATAAGGTTTTCTTAATTATTGTTACCGTTCCTGTGTTTCCCCTTTTAACTGTTGCCTTCTGTCTTTCTTGTGTAAAGAATGTAAATAATATATATATGAAAATACTTAGGAGAGGGTGTTCTAAGTTGTATAACGTGTACCCAATCCTTTTCTTATGAATAAATATCTTTGAAACGAATCAGTTCCTGGTAAATATTTGAAATATCTCAAATCAAAATACAGTATTCTAAATCTGAGTTCCCAAACTAATGTAAATGTTACAACTAATTTATGCCTTTTTATATCATGCTAGGAAAATGAGAATGCAATGCTATATCTAATAAACGATCATGTTAGGTAAGTGGTTTTACACTGAATCTAGGTAATTGTAAATGTACAGGACTATATATTTAACGATAGCCCAAATGTTTTTTTCTAAAAACTGTAAACCAGTTACAATGTTGAAAATGATATGACTTTCTTAATTATAATGCAATTATTCTATAATCATTTAAAAGGTCGCCAATAAATAATGACGCAATAGTCCTCAAACTATAGGCCTCTTCAAACACAAAATCAAGCACAAAAAAGTAAGTAATAATGACGTTTATAATAATAATAAAAAAAATGCAAGATCAGTTTTAGTTTTTAATTGTCAGTTATTCATTTCAAAACATATTGTAGCCTATAAATTAAAAAAGGGACATGACTATAAGATGAAACGTTGCATACATACTCCTCATCCATTGGTCATTATAAATAGTAGATTTGGTGACTTTTCTCTCCCTTATAAGGACCGCAGAAACAATGACCTAAAAGCCATTGTAGTCTTTATTCCGGAACCAAAAAAAACTTAAAACATGTGTACATACTCAACGGTCAATGAGGTGTACACTGTAGATTTAGTGGCTCATGCGACGCGCCTTGCAAGCTTATTTTTCATTTATTGTTTCATTATGATTTGGCCGGATATCATAATTATGTTTATATACTTCCAGCATGTATGGATGGAAGATATGGGCCGGGCTGTTATGAAGAATGTGGTAGATGTGTCGACAGAGTTTGCAACAAAGTCACTGGCCACTGTCTTGGTGCTTGCGTGGATGGATGGAAAGGGGAGAAATGTGACGGTGAGACAAAATAACCACACTAACTCACAGTTTGAAAATTAGTGAAGTGTATTTCTGGTTATTGAATTCGATATTTCTTAAATTTGATGATAAAGTATACAAAAGTGTGTAACAGTACATACATAGTTGATAAAACATTTACACTAATGTAAATAATCAATGACGGTTCTAATATTCATGTATGCAATTATCAGGAGAGCGTCATGATAAAACAAGAAACGAGTTCATCTGACCTCTCCATGCCCATGTCATGTCATCTACTTTCGATTTGAGTCACATGACCCTGTACACTGTAATGTAAATTTATGTAATGTATCTTCACAGCGTGTAGAAGAGACAGGTATGGACCAGACTGCACGTCTACAGAGTGTTCAGACGGGAGGAAACGTGATGGTAAGAAACATATTTCTGTAGAATGAATGCCAGAACTAGTTCATCATCCAAACATGCATCACATAGTGCTTGGAAGCAGATACACAGCAAAAACATCTTAGTCATCATGTCAATATGTGCTTCACAATATCCTTAAATTAACTGGTTATTCCGTTTTCTGACTTCATTTATTGATCCAATCCCTTCAATTTGTATGTGAACTTTTTTTCTTGCACTCGGTTTCTTTCTCTAGTGTGTACAGATGGAAGATATGGACCGAACTGTTCTTCTGTATATGGTCAGTAACAATCAACCATGTAACAAGACTACTGGACACTGTGCTGCTGGCTGTGAAGCGGGATGGAAATGGATTAAGAGATTGATTAGGAATTTCGTACATCGATATTCATTTGAACGCGTCAGTGACCACATTAGTTGAATACATCTGTTTCGCTATGACTAAACATTTGTTTCATGCACCCTGTATATCATTCCAGTGTGCCCAGATGGAAGATATGGACCGAACTGTTCTTCTGTGTGTGGTCACTGTGCTAACAATCAACCATGTAACAAGACTACCGGACTCTGTGGTGCTGGCTGTGAAGATGGATGGGAACAGGAGAGATGTGATAGAGGTATGGGATAGAAATGGAATTATTAGGGATATAATATTCACATGAGAAACAGAAGTGATTTCATGAAGTTTCCTGACCAGGATACTCCGAATTTCAGTATCAGTATACCATAGGATACTCGGGGTATCCAAAAATATCCTGTTCTGGATACTCCGGGTTTCATGATTCAGGATACGTCAGAATACTTCAGGATACTTCAGGAAACTATATTAAACTATCGGAATTTGTTAGAAATTTAAAAATATTACACTTAACACTGCAAATTATACCACAGACGAACGAGGTTTAACCCTGTCATACAGTTTTGGCATTAGTTGTTTCTGTCAGACGACATTAGATTCATGTAGACGCTTTTTATTGAGAAAATTATACATTGAAGCATGTGTAAAATCACGTTTGAAATGTGATGCTCGTTGTCATTGTTGCTTCCCTATCATATGTATCAGTATCAAATGCATAAGTTACCTGCATTAAAGTTCTTTTTACAAGTTCTTTTATAATTGTTGTCTGGATCGTGATTGATTTATGAAAAACCTAAAACTCACCTTTTAAAAAAGCGTATCCGAAAGAACACTATGAATATCAAAATCAAATACAGGTATTAACACGACACAACATGTGTATCCATCATTGATGAAACTCTTAGATGTTTACACGTGTAGTAACTCGAGATAAATGGTAAACATCTTGCCCAATTGATTATCCCGGATTTCAGCTCAAATCTCATTGGTGTTTCACTTAACAGTTACTGATTTCATTGGATAACTCAAAACAGTATATCATCCATTAGCTGTGACGTGATTCTATTGACAGGCAACATAAGGCCCATAAGCCACCCGTGTGTGTTTTTACAGGTGACTAGTTCACACCTGCTTAGCTGGTCACAAATGAATTACTAGTATTGTCTGAGTAGCTTAATTGACACTTAACGAAGACGTCTGCATTTCACGGATGGTATTCACAGGAGATGAACACAATGTTAAATAACAAACAAAGAGCCCGTTTAGTTTGTACACCTCAGAGTGTCAACAAGATTCACCCAGACGAGGGATTAACGAGGGATTAATTAGTGTGGTCAATATGGGTACCAACTTGAGGCAAAGCTCATGTCTCTTGATAGATGATTACAGCTCTCCTGTAAATGTTTAAATAAACTGATTCAGATTTTATATGGTTTTAACAATATTTATTCATGTACTCAGGGGAATCAACAAACAGGTTTTCCCTATATAAATGTTTATCCCGAAAAGAACATAAAACAGGATAATTACATCATAAATATAATCGTACATACATTAATGTAGAAAAACACAACATCATTTTAAAATATATTTCATGAGAAGCGTTTGCTATGAGAAATGAAGAGCCTGGATTATGGATTATTTGTGTATTAATATGATTTGACAGGGTCTTGTTACCAAATAGTACAGTATTCAGGTCGGAACCATATACATGAAAGAAGCTTAAATGGCGGATATTTGTTTAATTTGGACACATTAATAGATAATGATGTGCATTAATATCCATAAAATGTACCATATCCAGACTATGACTCCAGACTATCTGAGCGATCTTGACCAAGAAGGGTATTTGAGCAAAGTAATTATAATCCAAGAAACCGTTCTTCCATTTAAGCAAATAACTATAGAACTTGGAGGTATTCTCAGTCTTTCTTGCCAAATACCATTATGCTGTGGAATTCTAAACCAGACGAAGTCATCAACGCTCCTACCCGTAATCAATTCAAAACTGTTAAATGTTAAACCAAACAGAAACTCGGAATTCTTTTAATGTTAATTTAGGGACTAAATTATGTCAAATCATCCATTGTCGCCTTAAGGTCGGTTGTAGTTATTGAAACGCCCACCGTTATAATAGTACGTTTTTGATTAAACGTAATTATTTATACTTACCTGTTGACTAGACCTACTTTGCCTTACCTCCCAGGGGTAATGCTATTTCAACCTTAATACAGACGAACTTGAAGAATGGATGAGGGGTGCGTAAAATCCCTTATCCAAGGGCCGGTAAGTCTAGATGGTCTCGTGACGTCACTACCGGTTCATATCACTCTCCGAAAGTCCCAAAGGCAAGACAGACCAAGTGGGGAGGATGGGAGGGCCTAGAGCGTAGGTCTAGTCAACAGGTAAGTATAAATAATTACGTTTAATCAAAAACGTACTATTATTTAAATACCTATCTGTTGACTAGACCTACTTTGCCTAGAATCCCACCGCAAGGAGGCGGGTCAGTAGATACATGGTAGTGACGAGACCAGCGACTAGCCCTGAGTGTAAGCTAACCTACGAGTCCTCCACCCTGTGGTGAGGACAAGGCACAGCCCGGGAGATACCATCTCTACCGCTAAGCGGATCGAAGAGACAACCCTGCCACTCAACTTCCGATCAACATACCGCCCCCCAAACCCCAACAGGGAGGGGGGGGTCAAAACGAAGTTAAAGAAAAAACCAACAGACACGAGAGTAAGCAATGTAACCCCTGTTTATTTACAATAAGTCCCAAACGCGTCTAAGAAGGATGACCCCTTCTTGGTCTGGTTGGGGGGACCACCTTCGTCTGCGCGAAGACCTGTGGACCCAGCCTAGAGATGCCTTCAAGATCAGCAGTGGAGACATCTCGCAGGTAATGGTTGGCGAAAACCTCTGATGAACGCCAAAAACACCCTGCCATGACATCCGAAACCGCGATGTTGCAGTGATACGCCATCGTGGCTGAAACTGCGCGGATCTCATGAGGATTGGAACGCGACGGCGGAGGCAAATCAGCGGCCTTGTACGCATCAATTACCGCCGATCTTAGATACACCCCCAACGCTCGCTTGTCTAGTTCCTTGGTGCTCCTGGGTGAGTGAGGCAAGAACAGACGACGCCTGCCATCCCTCAGCCTGCGGGTACGCTGCGTGTACACCCTTAAGGCTCTTACTGGACACAAAGAGAGATCCACCTCATCTGAGTCCGAACCCAGAGCTGGGATAGAGAACGTACGTCCCGCTTCATCCGCTGCTTGGTTCTTACAGACAAAATCAGGAGCCAACCCCAGCGAGGCGGAGCCCCCCTCCCTGACCTCAAAACGTAGCAGGTCCGCCTGCAACGCATGGATCTCTGAAATCCGCGCTGCAGAGGCCATGGCCACCAGAAAAATGACCTTGATGGTGAGAGGGAGGAGAGGCACGTCGGAGAGCGGTTCATACCTATCGGAGCGCAGGTGGTTGAGCACAATGGCTAAGTCCCATTCAGGTGGGCGAAGCCTGGACCTGCCGTCCACCGAACGGAAGGTCTTAATTAGGCCCTTGAGGACCGACACATCCAATCCTGGCGATCTCTTCCTGAGAACCGACAGGATGGCCGACATGTTGGTGTTAATTGACGACGCCTTAAGATGTCTAGTGTTGCGAAGGTACACCAAGTACTCCGCAACCTGAGGCACTGAAGCCTCTGCCGGAATGAAATCCCTCTGAGCACAGAACGAGGCGAAGGCCTGCCACTGGAAATCATAGAGCTTCCTAGTGGTTTTCCTATGCGAGGTAGCTATTGCGTTGGCGACGCACTTAGAGTATCCACTACTCCTTAACCCTCTTTTAATACAAGCCAAGCGTGAAGGGAGAACACCTGAGGGTTCTCGTGTAACCTTCCGCTTGGCCTGCTGATGAGCAGATCCCTCCGTATCTGAATCGGAACCGGTTCCTGCCGACAGAGCCGACGGAGAGGAACGAACCACGGCCGGGCTGGCCACCAAGGGGCGACCAGCAGGAGACGAAGAATCCGAGTTTCCCCTATCTTGGCTACAACTTGGGAGAGGATGGCCGGCGGCGGAAAAGCATAGGCGTCCATCCCCTCCCACCCTAACGAGAGCGCGTCTAAGCCCATCGCTAGCGGGTCTGGCACTGGGGAGATGTAGGTTTGCAATTGGTGGTTGAGACACGTCGCGAACAGATCTATCAGCGGGGTGCCGAACTGGAGACACAACCCCCTGAAAACCACCGGATTCAGTTGCCACTCCGTTGGGGGAGGGGCATCCGGACGTGACAACGCGTCCGCCAAGACGTTCTTGGCACCTGGAATGTGGACCGCTCGAATGTCCAGGTCCACCTCGTCCACCAACTCGAAGAGCTGGAGTGACACGCGTAGCAGAGACTGTGCCTTGGTGGACCCCTGCTTGTTTATCGACCAAGCAGCCGCCGAACTGTCCGTGTGTACTAGCAGGCACTGGCCCCTCAAGGGGACCTGCCAGTGCTGAATGGCAAGACGTACTGCGTCCAACTCGAGGACGTTGATGTGTAGGTTCCGCTCTGATGGGGACCAAACTCCCGCCACCTGTTCGTGACTCATGTGCGCTCCCCACCCTTGGGTGGAGGCGTCTACAAACAGGTGAGCTGAGGGGGGGCGAGGACGAAGTGGAACGCCTGCGAACACACTCTCGTCTACCCGCCACCAAGCTAGGAACCGATGTAGGTCTGGGGTTAAGACTATGTCGTGACGACAACGCGTCTCCCTGATGTGGGGATTCAGGAACACCTGTAACGGGCGAAGGAACAACCTCCCCCTGCGGGTCAGGTCCTGAGCTGACGTTAATAACCCCAACACTCTTTGCCACTGACGTAGGGAGAGCGAGGCATCGAGCGCGCGATCCATAAGGCGATCGTAACGAGCCATCCGCTCCCTCGTGACGAAACCGCGGAACAGCCGGGTGTCTAGGATAGCCCCTAGGAACTTCAGACGAGTTGCCGGAACCAAGTCCGACTTCTCTAAGTTCACTAGCCACCCCAGACGACGGAACAGGTCCATCGTGAACCTGAGCTGCGCCTCGAGAACGACCGGGGAGCGGTCGTGAGCGATCCCATCGTCCAAGTACATTAGGAACTGAATGTCGCATTGGTGAAGGAATTGGACGATGGGCTGAGTCACCCGTGTGAATAACCAGGGGGCGGACGAGATCCCGAACGGGAGCACGCACCACTGAAAATGTCTGCCGTCCAGGATGAAGCGGAGGTACCTGCGGTCCCGATAGTGAATCGGCACGTGCAGGTACGCATCCTGTAGATCGAGAGACACCATGCAGTCTGAGCGCTCCAAGGACCGCATCACTGAGGGAAGCGTCAAGAGTCGAAAATATGGCGGCCGAACGAGGAAGGAGCGGTTGAACACCTTCAAATCGTGAATTAGCCGCCATTTTTTCGAGTTCCTTTTGGGTATTACGAACACTGGGGAGTAAAACCCCGGCGTTAGATGCGGGGTCAGGACCTCCTGCACCGCCCGTTTGGAGATTAATATCTCCACCTGTTCCAATGTCAATTTGAGCCGGTCCCCTGCTAAGGGACGCTCCATTGGAGTACAGGTGAGGGGCGGCGGAGACGAGACGGGAATGCGGAACCCCTGACCCAGAATCCGACACACGTAAGGGTCTAACCCTAACTGTACCCAGTTGCTGACAAAGTCTTGGAGGCGACCCCCCACCAAGCCCTCCGACACCGGAACGAGTGGAGGAGGGAGCAGCGGGGGTGACCACGAGTCACTTCCTCCACTTCTTTTGCGGGGTACGACCTCCGGCGCCAGGCCGGGGGGACTTGGGGGACTGACCCGTGGATCCACGGCCACGACCTCCCCGCCGAAAGTCCGTTTTCGCTTTCTTGGGGGAAGGTTGGCCACTGCCCTGCCCTTGCCCCTGACGAAAATTGGTCTGCGGACGCTTTGGTGTCGTTTGCCTCTGCGTGACGAGCCGATTAGTGAGGTCTTGCTGTTGGGCCTCCTGTCGTGCTCTCAAAACCTCCGGGATACGACCACCAAACAGAGTTTCAGCGTGAGCAGGGGCATGTCGAAGGAAATTCTTATGATCTGGGTTGAGACCTGACCGGTAGAGGAAATTGTCTCTGCGAAGCACTGTTATACTCGATGAAATCCGCGACGCTGATAACATGATCTGCGCAAGGTCCGCAGCCACATCACCAAACGCTTTGAACAACACCGGGTCCCCCGCCTCCATGCCCGCCTGCTTAGCACAAGCCAGCATCGCCTGACATGTGAAAGCCACGTTGTTCCCCAAGCCTAACACCGAACGCGCCTCCCTGTCAAGATGAGAGAACTGTGCCTCAGACACGCGGTGAAGCAGGTTGGTGGTAAACAACCGGGACGCCCCCTGATCAAGGGGAGGCGGAACAAGCTGAAAAGGGACCGGATACAAGGGCAGACGCCGTCTGCGCTTGTCCGGCACCACCAAAGGCGGAAGCAAACGATTGGGCATCGCAGATGATACGACTTGCTCCATATCCTCGGTGGCCTCCAAAAGAAGCCTATGAGGTGGAAGGGCAAGACGCGCGGGAGGTACCTCGCCATCGGGGCCAAAGGAAGCCCTCCTGGCCGCCGACGTGCGCGGACCCGTCACGCTGACTTGGCTAAGTGGAACGTCCGCGAACGAAGCCACTTCGGATAGCATAGCTATTGCGTCAACCACTGGAGGATCCTCCGACGATCCCGTACCCTCCGCCTCCGTTTCTATACTGATGAACGGAGGGTTCGACACGTCCACGTAACGGGTGTCACGTTCCGGTGAGTCCGGCGAGGAGTCACGTAAGGGTGACATCACCGTGACACGCCGCTCCGGGGTGCGAGGGGTACGCGAAGGAGTCGCGGGTGCGGAGGCCCTAGCGGACGAGGAACGCGCACCCTGAGGTACGTCATCCGCATAGGGCTCACACGAACGCGTAGTCGTAGTGTGAGTAGGTAAGTTCCGCGGACCCAAACGCGCATCGAGCAAGGAAGAGACCATATCCTTGACGGATGCCAGAAGGAGGGAAGGATCGACCTTGTCGAACCTAGCCTTCTTGGACTTCTTCTTCTTGCTCTTGGGCGTAGCGGGTCCGCCCACCTTAAGTCTAAGCGGAGACAACCGTTGGTCCGGCGAAGGAGGGGACAACGGGTGAGTCCGCGAACGAGAACCGGAACACGACGGCGGAGGGGGGGAGCGTAACTTCGACCCCCCAGCGGGTTCGGACAGGTCCGATTCCCTGTCGAATTCATCCGCCCGTTCCGTGAGGACAATGTCAACATCCTCCACCGGAGACGGATGACGAATGGGAGACACCTCCCTACGTTGAGCTGACGACGTACGCTTCTGTGACGCAGCCCTATCGGCCACCGACTTGCGTATGGCGGAAACGTACGCGAGGAACTCCGATTCGGAGAGAGGAGCGCACTCGTCGCAACGGTAATCCTCTTCGCAAAGGTCCTTGCACTTTCTGCATAACAAGTGCGGATCCTTAGAGGCGGACTTCCTGCCTCCGCAGTTCGTGCAGAAGGCGGAGTACATGGCGAACGGTAACGATAAAACGCGTAACGTAAGCGAAGGTAGAGACAGTCGAGTCACCTACACAGCGTCGCAACAAAAACTCTGAACTCGAAGAGCACAAAGTCAAAATCAAGTAACCACCCGCCAAGGTAAACAAAGACGAACAAGCCAAACCAAAAAATAGGCTAAACACTAACAAGATAATTCAATCTTTATTCACATAACATTCGTGCGTGAACCAAACCTTAAGTGACTGGCGTAGCGAGTCACTTGAACCAAAGTGAGTCACCCTAAGGGTGAGTCACGTATAATCGACCTAAGTCGAACCAAACCCTAAGCGACTGGCGTAGCGAGTCACTTGAACCAAAGTGAGTCACCCTAAGGGTGACTCACGTATAATCGACCTAAGTCGAACCAAACCCTAAGTGACTGGCGTAGCGAGTCACTTGAACCAAAGTGAATCACCCTAAGGGTGAGTCACGTAGAATCCACCTAAGGCGAATGGTAGGCGAAAGCTAGCAACGGGCAACGCGAGTCACTGACGAGGAGTGTATCCACTGCTCCTTAACCAAGCTAGTGACTCACCTAAGGCGAACAACTAGCGAGCCAGTGACAGGCGAGGCGAGAAGCCAAGCGAGACGCGAAGCACTTGAGTACGGACCGCAGGCGAATGACAAGCGACAAGCGAATGACAAGCGAGGCGAGTCACCCGCGTAGGAGAGATACCACTGCTCCTTTACATTACGCAAGTCAAACCCACAGTTTCCTAAGGTACAGACCGATAAGCGTAAGCCAAGCGAGAGCGAATGACAAACGAAGCAAGCCAAACGAATTAGGAGAGATACCACTACTCCTCTACGATACGCAAGACAAACACTTAACAGTTAGCACTAGAGTACAACCGACAGGCGTATGACAAGCGAATTAGGAGTGATTCCACTAGCTCCTTTACCGTACGCAAGTCAACAACCCACAGTTAACACTAAAGTACAGACCGAAAGCGCGTGACAAGCGAAAGCGAATGGCCAGCGAAGCGAGTCAAACGATTAGGAGAGATGCCACTACTCCTCTACCAGACGCAAGACAAACACCTAACAGTCAGCACTCGGAACGAATGGCGAATGACCAAGCGAAAGCGGATGACAAGCAAGCGAGTCACCCCCGTAGGAGAGATACCACTGCTCCTTTACCCTACGCAAGTCAAACACCCAACAGTCAGGTGAGAGAAAACAAAGAATCACGAGCTGCACGTGCGGCGCATGCAATCCACCTACTCCGGATGGTCGCTAGCTAGCACATGTCAACAAGGCCCCTTGAAATCTAACACCTACTTGAAAAACAGATTGTAAACACAACCTGCACTAACGAAGAACAACGTTGATGATATCTCTTGAACTAACAAGAGAAAAATAGCAAGTTAGCAACCCAAGTCGCTAAAACCCCAGTCACAGAACAAAACACGTCTGCCTTGCTCTGCAACTTTTAGGAGAGTGATATGAACCGGTAGTGACGTCACGAGACCATCTAGACTTACCGGCCCTTGGATAAGGGATTTTACGCACCCCTCATCCATTCTTCAAGTTCGTCTGTATTAAGGTTGAAATAGCATTACCCCTGGGAGGTAAGGCAAAGTAGGTCTAGTCAACAGATAGGTATTTAAATAATAGACATATATCATATATTGGTGTAATATTCTTTTCAGACATGTAATACAATTTATTGTACATTCATCATGACATTTATTTTATGTATTTTGTATCCCAGAGCGGCATTGACATAAGCGTCAACTTGTTTGCCAATCCGGATCCATTTATGGAATAAATATGTTTAAATCACATATATCGGAAACGTCCAGATTTTCATGTGGTCACAATAACGACGACTGTACATCGATACATGTACTTCGCTATCTGTTTACTTGCTGAAGCTACTACCATTTAAGATCAAATATGTATTTTTACAATCAAGGCTAGGACATAACAACAGTATTATATGATCACGGGGAGAGATATGTATATAGGGGTAACCCTGTTTATCGATCCCACTTTCCATGTACCATCTGGAAAATAAATACTGTTTAAATCATATGATAACAGCTCCTTGAAGGACACCACTTACAATAATAGTTTGAACATCAGTTTATCAGTAAAAGCAACCGGTTTCTTTGAAAGTATCTTGTAGTTAATGATTAAATTCTGAGCTGCAGCCCACTTCATTATTAGGCACACCTAACAACATAACAATATTCATGTCTGATGTTATACAAATGTTAATTTTAATTTTTCTGTCTCATTTATCTTGTAACCAGCTTTTTAAAAATGTATATGTGCCGGAGCGGCTGGTGGCTTGTTCGCCAATAATGTTTTCATGTTTATGAAATAAAATACGTTTAAATATGGTTTAAACTTATTTATTTCATTCATGAAATGGATTGGTAAACGAGCTTTAAAAGTTTATCTGAATACAGCTCCAGAATACAGGACATTATGTGTCATGGTGAATTTACAAAATATCATTAATTTACAAAAGTCGACAACTATACTTTTAATACATGTTGTGAGTCTCTGCAACAGTACAATAAGAGTTTATTATATACGATACACACTTCATAGTTTTATTATTTGGCACCTTATTTCTTCAAATACATTAATGACAGCCTTATATTAACTTCCATTGGAGCGGTATTCAGATGAGATATTGCAGCTTGTTTACCAATCCACTTCTTTTTTAAATAAATATGTTTAAACCAACTTGCATTGTTAAGAAACACTCAAGTCTTCGAGATCAAAGGTGACAAATGTTGTTTGTTGTTATAGTTAATTGGTGTACTCGGTTCAGCTAAAAGTAAAGTTAGCTGATCAGGTGAGGAGCAAGAAGATAATCCTGTTTTACGTATGTTATTACAAATGACTGCCTTGCAAATAACGAGTTTACTTTACTTAATTTATCCTTAAAAGTACTATCAATGTTGTTTTCAAAACTTTTTCAATGACAAGACTTTCAATATTAATTCAAGTCAATACATTACTCTTATTGTTTCTTTATGTAAAAACTGTTACATTTTTCCTGTACTTTGTTTTCATACATTCGTTGAAATAACCATTTTGACTTGTTCGCCGATCCTATTTTCATGTTTATAAAATTAAAATACGTTTAAACCATAATGATATGCATCTTCATACGAAGATTTGATATTACCTATTAGCTTTACAGAAAATCAGCCAAGAGCAAAGAAATAATATATGTTTTGGCTAAACATATTTTTATTTCCATGAAATGAAATCTGGATTGGCAAACAAGCAAACACTTATGTGAATGCCGCTCCCGTACATATAAGCAGTTACATATAAAACGTGACGTACACATGGACAACATACAAAAACACATCAATATATACATTTATGAAAACGTTGAAGGCAAGTAATATTATAAGAAACAAAAACACCAAACAAAACTAGGTGTTGTGATGTCAACAGAATAGATATCAGGATATAGGTAACGCCAACAAGGCACGGCACGGCACAAACATACATGGTGACCGGAAAAAAAGTCACAGGAAATTTGGTCACAGAAAAAAAGTCACAAAATTTGGTAGGAAAAGAAAACACAGGAAAAAAAGTCACAACTTTTTATTAGACATTAATAAAAACAATAACATACATTTTGTTCATAACATTATACAATAACATTAAAGTTCACAGTCATTTTAGACTATACAAGTAGCCTTTGGTCAACTTTAAGCACTATTTAGTCAGTGACTTATCAGCCCGCTCAGAGTGTCTGGAACCGGTGGTGGGGGTCGTTGGTTTCTCATGGTTCTTTTGCAGGTGTCTTGGTCCGGAAGCATAGCTCTGATGTCATTGCCACACTCTGCTACAACCTGCAACATAATATAACATTATAAAATGTAGGATGTTTTATACACTATTGTCTTAGAAGCCAGCCTCTAAATAAGATGAACTCAATCAAGAGTTCAAACAGATTTTAGAGTGGATATACTCAATCTAAGAATTCTTAGGGAATAGCTGTTTAACAAAAACATCAAAGTCACAAGTAACAATTAACAATTAACAAAACAAACACAACACACGGAGCACTTCCTGATCACTTTGTGATTACAGTAATGCATAATACTCAACCATCCAAACATAATTAAACTCAAAATATGTGGCTTTACAACACACAATTACTTAAAACACTTTTCAAAGGCTATTTACTAAACAATGATAGAAATAATCACTTTAATATATAATTTGTGACTTTTTTTCCTGTGACTTTTTTTCTGTGACAATTTTGAGGACAACGAAGAGAATATGATTTTATTTCTAACAATTATTTCACTTCTTAAACAACTAGCTTTATTCAAATATCTAGGTTGAATACAAGCTTTCCTGAAATCATTATAACAAGGACCTGATAATATGAAAAGAAATTAAATTACCGGTTTCAAAGTTTGCTAACTACTTTCTGTCTGAAAAAGGAACTAATTTACAATTATAATATTGCCGTGTACAGTTGAATGTAGGGACCAGGTTACAAGAAAAAAGTCACAAATTATATAATATATTAGTATATATTATGTTGGTGCAGAGTATGATATATATTTTTGTTAGTTGTTTTTGTAATGTATTCTTAAATATTTGGTTCTCTTTAATCTTTAAACACAAACAGATTAACTTTGATCTTGTGTCATGGTGACACCTCACCCTGTCACACATCTGTATGTTTTGACAGGGATTAAGAGGGGATTACATGGTTACTTGACTGTGATTGTGGGGCTGTAACCTGTTTAGAGCAGATAGACAGTTCACTCATCGCAGTGGATACACACTGTGACACTAATTAGCCCTCCCGCTGTGATCCCCTTTGATCAAAAGATTCTTAGCCGGGAATGCTAAATGCGTGACCAGTAGCCTTGTTATGGATGAATGAACCCTGAGCGTCTCACTCAAAATGAGGAGAGATATATTGTTAATTAATGTGTCATACAGAGTAATTTATACATGTTGATGCAATAAAATGTATGAGCGGGTAGTGATTCGAAGCAGAATGAATGTATACATTACACATGTAGAGAATGTTCATAAACAACAATCATGTGCACATATTCTTTATTGAATAATAATGCGTTTAAACCATATGATTATGTTATAGCTGGTTGTTTTTATGTCCAGTTCTCGTGTGTTAATATAAGCAACAGTTTGCTTTTTACCAAACCACATTCTTCATGAATAAATATGTTTAAACCACATACATTACACCTTTATAAATACCTCTCCAGTACATAATACATATTCATACATCAAAACTGAGAAAGCACAACATTATGATGAAAACATGTAATAGAATAACAGTTATTTACAACATTTGATTTTCACAAGGAAATTAGTTAAAGAACCATTTAGGTAAAACAGTAATGCACTGAAAGGATGATACTTCGACTTATTTGCTCATGTAGTGCCGCTCTACAAAATATAACAAAGTACAATTTATAATTCAAGATCAATGTACAAAATCAGTGATCAAATGATTACACAAAGGCAAAAAGCAAAACACTAATTGGGAAATATCTAAAGAGACACATGCTGAATAGGATGATTTAAATGTTAGTGACTCTTGAATAAAATTATAGACAGATTCGAGGATAAACTGATTTATTTTTTTGCTTAAAAATTATTCCATATATCAATTGTTTCTGCGTCCAGCTTTTGCTTTCATTGTACTGGAGCGGCGTTGAAAAAAAGCCTATGGCTTGTTCGCCAATCCAGATTTCTTTTTGGAAATATATATATATATATATATATATATATATATATATATATATATATATATATACCAAAAACTGAATATGTAAATTCAACAATAAGAAATAATAATAATAATAAATAAGAAATATATGCTATTGCATGCTAACAAATATGACATTTGGTTAAACTTCACGTGCTTTCTAAATTTAGAAACGTTTACTTAAGTCAATAAATGTGCAAACAGAATCCACAAGTTAGTCTCATCAGATAAGTCATTTTTACCTTAAAGAACGGTTTTCAAATTAAATCCATTAACATAATAATTGTCTAAAGCGTTTGCTATGATGTAAGGTATGTAAGTTGATATGCATTACTATCACCTGGCATAAACCCTGACATTTTTGTCTCGAAAAAAGTTGAACACTGTTTGAAAACTCATCTTTCAAATACAGGAAGGAAGTACTACAGGTCTATAATTTTGATATTCATTTACACTGCCTTTCTTGTGCAAATGATATACAGAAACTTCTTTCCATATGGAAGGAAATATATACCCACACAATGATTTATGTAAATGTAAATATATACGGGGCAAGGAAATTGATTATGCAGCTAGCTTGGTGAACTTATTACTAAGTGTATCTGGGCCACTTGCCTTATTCATGTCAACTGATATAATCAACATCTGGTAACGGTTTATCTGGGAAGTCAACTTTAGCTTTGTCATAATGTATTCTATGAAAAGTTAAACGTAGTTACACACGTGGATATCTGTTATACTATATAATACCGATCTTATAATTCATTACTGTTCTGACATTGCAATCACTGTATGAAATGTGCTTGTGTGTATTCATGATGCCATCCGTATTTATACTGTATGTATTGTATCTTGACGAGGACAGGCATTTAGATAGGTGACCGGAAAAAAAGTCACAGGAAATTTGGTCACAGAAAAAAAGTCACAAAATTTGGTAGGAAAAAAAAACACAGGAAAAAAAGTCACAACTTTTTATTAGACATTAATAAAAACAATAACATACATTTTTTTCATAACATTATACAATAACATTCAAGTTCACAGTCATTTTAGACTATACAAGTAGCCTTTGGTCAACTTTAAGCACTATTCAGTCAGCACTAATCTTTGTGACTTATCACTCGTCACACCACTAATCTTTGTGTAATCCTTATCACTTGTCACAATAGCACAAACTTTAACTTGCCTTAAATGGACAATACAAAAACATCCAGTTATAATTCTTCATACTTGTCAACTACAGCTTGAAACAGTTCCTAAGAATTCTTAGGGATTAGCTGTTTAACAAAAACAACAAAGTCACAAGTAACAATTAACAGAGAGAGATAGAGATAAATATTTTATTTGCGTGTCACGCATAAAACTCATCACATTGGTACAGTGTATAATCACAGAATAAGAGTAAATGCCCAGCCACATTGGCTTATGAGACACGTAAAATACAGGTATAAGACATATTAACAATTAACAAAACAAACACAACACACGGAGCACTTCCTGATCACTTTGTGATTACAGTAATGCATAATACTCAACCATCCAAACATAATTAAACTCAAAATATGTGGCTTTACAACACACACTTACTTAAAACACTTTTCAAAGGCTATTTACTAAACAATGATAGAAATAATCACTTTAATATATAATTTGTGACTTTTTTTCCTGTGACTTTTTTTCTGTGACTTATTTTCTGTGACCAAATTTCCTGTGACTTTTTTTCCTACATTCTTTAGATAAACCTTTGGCTTGTTTGCATGTCCTCATTCATGTATAATTAACATGAATATTATAATACCGATTCACGGATAATCAAATCCATGTCAATATTATGGGATAGAGTTTAACATATCTTACTCAGTAAATAGAAAAGGATTTGCAAACAAGATGTTAATATGCTGTCATCAAAACATATTGTTTTCTTAATTTTGTAAAATTTTAAAATCAATTTCAATATATATATGAAGGAGAACGAGTTCTATGGATATACAACTTCTTTATTGCAGAAGTGCGACGTTTCGATGCAGATTCTAACACTGTTATCAAGCTACATCGAAACGTCGCACTCCTGCAATAAAGAAGTTGTATATCCATAGAACTCATTCTCCTTCATCTACTAGTAACCAATATTTATGTTCAAGAACCACTGGATGGATATTGAAAAGCGTTACGTTTTACGCGACTGTTATAACAATTCCGCTATAACAATAAATACTAAAAAACTGTCGGGGATGCAAGTAAAAATATAAAATACATTTTCGATTATTTATATATTTAAGATAAGATTAAATATTGTATTCTAACATCGAGTCACCAATTTTGCATTATCCGAACACTATTTATTTAATCTTGAAATTAGTCTCCAATTTAGATCTTGAGATGACCCACTCACTTTTAGATTGTTGACAGCAGTGAAGAGGCGTATGCAAAATCTACATTAAACATGTTCTTAATCATTTGATTTGTTTACAATTTCGGCTGCTCTCTCAAGACGATACACTGTTTTATACAAGACGTCTTACGATTTTGATGGACAATATTTACGAATAGCCTTTTGTCACACAATTTTCCTTCCCTCAGAATTATCAAATTTGAATAGGCCTTCAACCAATATGCTCTCCGGTTTGCATTCAAATGAAATTAAAATAAATATATACCACTTTTTCAAAAATCTCAGAAACTTTATGGTTTATCCATGAAGTCAGTGAACCGTATCTCCTGAACATTCCAGTGACCACTTGAATATATCTCTGAGTCAACTACACGCGTGTAAATTTCTCACAGGATGAGTGATGGCAATTAGATACTAAAATACTGTACTGTATACACTGATACAACTTATAAATTATAAAGAATTGAATTGACTTGATTCATTTCAAATATCCCATCACAAATTACATTTATTATACCATACTGAGAAATCAAAATCCATGTCCAGTAACTATGCAATTTCCAAATTGTGTCTGCATGTTATAGAATATGATAATTAAGTATTCCGTCGATTCTTAAATTTTACAATACATGTACTTTGTTTTGAATATTCATTTATTTCTCATATACATTGTAGACTATAATTATCTAAATGTGCACAAACTAAAATGGCTTTTGTTGGATGTGTGATGGCAATATATATTTATATTATATGAATACGATGTTTAATCAATGTTTTTACGGTTAAGATTCTTATTGTTTGACGGCAACGGTTTTAAATGATATTATACATTACAACTTAAACATAGATACGATTATCGACTGAGTGTTTATGATTCACAATCTGTTACTGCACATGACAATTGAAGTTTCATTACTGCATTCCTAAGGTCAAATGTTATATAATTATTGTGCGTTAGATCGATAAGAACATTTGAAGGTGTCAAAGTATTTACCCATCCCTAATAGTCTGGAAGAAGTGGTATGTTGAAAGGTTAATACACAAACACTTAAGTGAGGGTCAATTAATTAATTTATGGTTATCCCCGTCCTCTGTATAGATACGCGAATTCCCATGGCCACTGAAGGGTGACGCACCATCACATATCATCGAAGACCGTTATAAATCATTGTATTGACGCAATAAATTAAATTTGTAACTTAATTTGTCACAATCAATCCATGCTTTTTCTTGTAATATGTTCATATCGAATGAAAAGTGGTGTTTGTTCAATATTTCAGTATGCATGTGATGAACATGAGAAGTCTATCACTAGCTAATAACTGTCAAGGCTATAGAAAACATTTTGTTATATTTTCGGTCTCACATGGAATGCACCATCATCAGCCTAATTATTTCCTTGAGTTTAGAAATATTTGAAACAATAACACTTTGATGTCCAATTGGAAGTTTTCAACCTATGTCACGCATAGGGATTTAGAAACATTTACCTTCATTCTATAAGGCTGTATTCTATACTGTCCAATAAACCACCATACAAAATCCGTAGCCACAACGGTTCATAATATCTAATATAATATAGTATTATTAATCATATATAAGGATTTATACCAACTCCAGTAATGTTACATGAATGAGCCTATAGGTGTACATGCATATTTCATACTGTCTCCCTTGGTTATTGACATTATCCTATGGTATTTATTTTTAAATATGTGTTTATTCTTTTGTATACTATGTTTTATAGGGCCCCATAAGTCAGTTTGTGTGTGACACTTACATACAATAATCTTCAACTTTTTGGGAATACGGTTTCAATGGCATTGTCACAGACGTATTTACACTCATGTATAAGTGTGGATACTTATCAATACGAAACAAATGTAATGAAATAAATAGTTTGCACGTTTTCAAATTTGCTTATATTTCATATTCGTGCGCTCACAATTGGTCAATAGTGTAATCTATATTTTCATACTATACCGCAATGAATACGGAACTTTTGATTTGTCATGTTTGTAACAATTAAAGAACAATAAGATTAGGTTGACGATATCAAAACCAGTTTTTAATTACGCAGTATCATGAAGTTAGAGAAGCTCCACGACAGTGCTTTGAATACCCTGCTAATCACGCATGTTCCGGTATCATTGATACCCGAGTATAACAAGTGGTTCCCAAAGAACGAAAACTGTCTAGTCATGAACAACAGCCGGTGATTTAAGTTTTTGTATATACGTCTACGTATATAAACAATATATTGCGACACTGATGTACACACGTCTGTCTCTTATGTAGCTCTTGTGCGGCCTCTGTGATTGTATTTTATCAGTTCATGCAAAGGACCATCAACAACCAGTTCATATACTTTAGAATAATTGACAACAGTGTGAACGAACGTGAGTTACTCGAGCTTATTGTTCCGCGCTACTGATCTAGTGTTTCAAGACAAAGCTTCCGATGGCGTTACAAAACTGAGTTGAAAATAGTTTAAAGGGATAATAATTGAGTATGGAAATGTATTTCAAAATGTTTATTTTTACTTTGGTATTTTAGTTTTTTTGGGTGTTTCAATACCCCTTCAAACATGTTACGCCACAAATACAATATTATTGCCTTTGTTAAGTGTATGGGTTCATGGTTGGATATTTATATCAAACTGCTTTCTTAGATACCCATAAACAACTGAATTCTACTCATTAAACGGATCCAATACTTACTGTGTTTTATCATAAAAGAACAATGTAATATGAGCAAATGAATGCAAATGACCAAAGGTCTACTCATTCAAATAACTTTAATCAAATACAAATTTGTGGATGTATTGTTTTGTGGGGGATTTACGTTCATTGATAGTTAATTGTGGTTGAGAGAGAGATGCCAAATATTAATAACGTGTGCAATACCACATCAATGTTATGTATTTTAGACGAACAAACGAATTCCTACTCAGTGATAAGAAGTTTTCAAATATAAAGTCATACATATATCACCCTCAGTTATATTTTTCATCTTAACTGCGCAATAAGCACATGCAGTGTTAATAAGAAATAAGTGTAATCAAGCATGGTAGATGATTGATTGACATTTAGAATATGTGATTTTCAGTTCAAATTCAAATGTTAATTCTCACCATCGGCCTTACATGAGATAATCAAGATATCAGCTTATTGAAGACATAAAACTTCTTTCCTAAATACATAAATAAATGGCTGACAAAACACCATCTTTCAAATATACACCATTTTCTTCTTTCAATCATCTTGTATACTTCATGATGTAATCTTGCCATTGAATGAATGACAAAACGGCGGGTCCACAGCTAACCACGTTTGAGTTGCTGAACAGGTGTCCTCAAAACCTGGGATGACAGGAAACTGTCTGGTCATATACACCAGCCATGACTGTTTAATTAGAGATATACACGTATACATGAAATACATTGCACCATTGCTGTTCATGCGCGTGTCTCGTAAAACTCTTTGGCGGCCTCAGTGTTTTATCTCTCTTAACGAGCTGACCGCCGACAACCAGTTCATTAGTACTTGTCGGTTACGTAAGGTTAATTTTACGCTCTAATAATCTCTGGTTTACAGGACAAAAATCAAAATGGTACCATCAAAATGTCCCGATTAAAGTGATAAAATAATTAAGTATGAAAATGTATGTTTGACTCAGTGTAATTATCAGAACTTATGTTTAATAACCTGAAAAGGCAATTAACCTTTGATCTAAATACACATCTTATGTAGGCTCATTACTTGTATCAATATTGTTAGGCTAGGAAAAACCGGGAAACGGGTAATGGTAAAATGGTTCTCATTAAATGAGTGAAGGGCATTTAGAATTCGGTAGGTTTTACAACGTGTGATATGGATTATAGTTTCTTAACCACTTACAATACGAAGTTTCTTAGCTCATTCTTGCCTCTATGTATGACATGCATCACTCAACCTCTTTCATTACTTAATCTCTAGAAATAAAAACATACACATTTTAACCAATATGCAAGATGACATCTTACTGAAAATGTAATACTTCATTTTCAAAATGCATTAAGTGGCTTATGACAAAATGCCCTCTTTTAGCTACCATTCCTTCTATAAATCGTCTTGCATTAGTGAGTCTCTCCGGATTTATTAGCAGCTCCGACTAAGTCGGAGCTGCTATCAGTTTTTGTGCAGTTTCCATCGCCGCCGCCGCCGCCGCCGCCGCGTTTTGTATTGGCTATAACTTTTTTCCTTATTAGGTTTTGAGAACTCATATATATAACTTCTTACTTATACCCCTGGGGAATTTTTTTGACATGTTCACATTCAAGGTCAAAGGTCAAGGTCACGAGTTCTGAAATCACTAAAAAAATCCTTGTAAACACGATTACTTGAAAAATATTTGTGCTATCAGGCTCTTCTTTGTCGTATATCAACTATGGAGAAAGGCCAAGATTTGAAAAGGTTTTCGCTAACATTCGTCAAAGGTCAAGGTCAAAGCGAGGTCACAACTTATGCATGCTTTTGCGAAAATGTCTTATTTCAACTATTTACACTTTGAATCATTACATGATTGTGATACACAATGAATAGTGATCACTGATTGTGTGACCTTGAATTTTAAAGGTCAAGGTCACGAGATAGGGTCATGGTCACCAGTTCTGAAATCACTAAATAACTTCTTTCCAAGGAGGTATCAACACCTCATATACATAACTTCTTACTCATGGCCCTGGGGAATTCTTTTGACATGTTCATATTCAAGGTCAAAGGTCAAGGTCACAAGTTCTGAAATTGCTAAAAAAATCCTTGTAAACACGATAACTTGAAAAATATTTGTGCTATCAGGCTCTTCTTTGGTGTATATCAACTATGGAGAAAGGCCAAGATTTGAATAGGTTTTCGCTAACATCCGTCAAAGGTCAAGGTCATAGCGAGGTCACAACTTAAGCACGCTTTTGCGAAAATGTCTTATTTCAACTATTATCACTTTGAATCATTACATGATTGTGATACACAATGAAAAGTGATCACTGATTGTGTGACTTTGAATTTTAAAGGTCAAGGTCACGAGATATGGTCATGCTGACTAACTGACTGACTGACTGACTGGTCATTAAGTAACTTTTTTCTATGATGATATTAACACCTCAACTTAATTTCTTTCTTATACACCTGGTGAATGATTTTGACATGTTCACATTCAAGGTCAAAGGTCAAGGTCATGAGTTCTGAAATCACTACAACAATCCTTGTAAACATGATAACTTCAAACTTTTTTTGTGCTATTAGGCTCTTATTTGGTATATATGAACTATGGAGAAAGACCAAGATTTGAAAACGTTTTTGCTAAAATCTGTTAAAGGTCAAGGTCACAGCAAGGTCACAACTTAAGCGTGCTATTGTGAATATGCCTTATGTTAACAATGAACACTTTTGAGTCATTGCATGATTGTTATACACAATGAAAAGTGATCATTGATGGTGTGATCTTGAAGGTCAAAGGTCAAAGTCATGAGATATTGGTTAAGGCCACGTTAATCCTTTGATGAAATTTTGAAAGAAGAAATAGGTTTTAAGAACAAACTTGTGAAAAGTGACCCCAGTGATGATTAGTAATAACTCGAATAATGAACAAACTTTTGTTAAAAAGAATTCCCATTTTATTGATGCTGACGAGAAGGCGGAACAGGGAAAGGCGAGACCCAAAGTTTCGGAGCTGCTCTGCTTTTGCGGTGTCCCGCAAACGCTCTTCTAGTTATCATTCTTATGTATGTATTAAATGTATTAAAATGTATAACATTGTTTTGGTAATCTATATTCAGGCATGTGTAAAAGTCTACACAAGTGTTTTACAGCATTGGTTGTATAAGTTAATTGTAAAGGCAACCTTCCACACTCACCCAAGGCCATATTATTACATGATGATTTCCCTAGTTTTAAAACATATTTACAAAACTTCACATGGATAGATTCAATAGTATTACAGTAGGATGTGCCCAATATTTCAGATCCATAACAGAGGATAGGTGATATAATAACATAATCCTATCAAACATCGGCCTGGACATCAAAGCGATGATTAAACTTTGTGAATGTGAATATACTTACCTGATAAATGTCTTTATTAACAAAAACAACATTAAAATATTTCATAGTAATTTTCTACTTCTACGAAAAGACCTAAAAATCCTCCTACGAAAAGACCGAAAATCACTCCTACGAACGGGATCCTCCTACGAAAAGACCGTTTCCCTAAATATAAGTAACAAGTAACAAATAACTGTCAACTTGGAAATGTGTTAAGTAAAAAGTCTACTTGTTTTAACTTTTGTTGTATTTGTATGTAGTGAGATGTTTTGATTGTTGTAATGAGATGTTTTGATTGTACATTGTATTGTCGGCGACTTACCCGTTTCATCTTCAGCGGCACCAGCTAATCCTCTAGTCGTGGCTGATTAGTCATACTTACCAGATTACTTTATTAAAAACAACATCACAAAACAAATAATATATATTTAATACCAATCATGTTTAAATAAACCTCATCTCCCGCGGCGTATGTTAAGGATTCACTCGCTATTTAATACAATATAAATTGTTAAATTGAATAAAGATTATACTTACCAGATTAATTTATTTATTAAAACAACAGAAGATCATAAAAATAACAAATAAAAACTGCAAATCTTGTACATAATACAATTTAATAATCCTCCTACGAACAGACCGTTATATCCTCCTACGAACCGACCGTTTTGTACTCCAAAATCCTCCTCTTCATTCGTATATCAAATCTTTTAAGATGTCTCTTACAAGCATCTTACTTCTATAAAACAGTGACAAAATAATGTTAAAAACAAAGTTTTCATTTTGTTTCTTTGAAATGCGATTTAATCATTTTCAAAACTGCTATTTTATGTATAAAAATTCCTTTTCATTTGAATAATCGTTTTAAACGTTTATGTCCCTCGTGAAATAATTTGGTTTATCTCTCGCCTAACTCGTTCCTATTTCATACCAAGTTTATGTCCCGAGTTAAATAATTTTGCTTTGTCTCGAGCCTTGGCGAGAGATAAACCAAAATTATTTCACGAGGGACATAAACTTGATATGAAAGGGGAACGAGTTATGTATCCTATTTATTACCAACATGTATTTCATACGATTTATTTGTTTTAAAATATATTTCTGTTGTCCCTATAAAGGAACGGAACATCGGAGTAATATCAACCCTGTCACAGCATCTATGAGTTCATAATATTGCGACGGTATATATACACGCTTTTAAAATCAAACCTTTCTATAATATGTGATGTTCGGTATGGCGAAACCAGTTGCACTAGTCATGCTGAAGGAAGCGTACGTAATATAACATCTCCCTGCTCGAGTTATCCGTCCTTTGAATGACGTCATGACATAGCTACCGCCATTCACATGTTTCTCGTCATCGGAATGTGTAAACAAGCTAAAACAACCTCATTAAATGTAAGTTTCAGATGAACATCGCCGTTGAAATGGCTTTCCTTTCGGTTATTTGTGCCTTGTTATTTTCACCGAAATACTGAGCGTTTGGTGCAATGTCATTCCCAATGGTAAGATTGAGCAAAAACTCTTGCTGCATTCTAAACTTTGTGCTTATTAGCTCTGCTCTAGTCATGGTGTGTTTGTTAATTATTCATTAAAATCAATCATTTCGGTGACTACGAGTTCGTGAATTAATTATACAATGAGATCATTGAAATATTAATTATAAGTTTTGTCGGTGTTGTCGTAAAAAACTTGTAATTTCATGAATGAATTCGCGTTCGTTTTATGAATGAATAAAGTAGTCCAGGCAGTGTCAAAGTTCATCGTTAGCCAATCAAATTACTTGAAGGTGCTATGACACTTATGTGTCATAACAGTTTGTTATGAAACCCCTTTACGCAGTACCACGTGGGTAATAATTTATTTTAATCCCACATCCTTCCCCTAAAATATATGATTTTATTTCTGCAGTTCTACCAGATATAACATAACCAATAAACTTTTGGAGAGTTGCCTTATCAGGTTTATCTAAAATAAATCCACTTTTCGATCATAGTATCAAAATGAAAATAGATCATATGAAACAATGCAATGTTGCATTAAGGAGAGATGGAATCCAGAAATCGAACTCGCTTACGGTAACATTTTGCGACAACAATTTATTGTTGTGAATAAGTCTCAAAATACATGGATTACGTTGTTATGAGCATAGGCTAATCCGTACACTAACGGAAGCGCTAAGATTTTCCGTAACGCCTTTATAACGGTCATTATACGACATGCCGCATAACGTTACCGTCACCTATATTCTCGGTAGATATGTAACTATGTTTGTTATTTGAATTACATGCGTGTTTCAAGTTAGTGACGAATTTAAATCGCCTGGTATAATCAATTGATACTTATTCTTTCACAATGTACTGTTATATTGATATTATGTTCAATAATGATTACACGGTAGGCTGTCAAAGTTACACTTGAAATCATCCAAACTGCCGTTACGTCAGGTTTTTACGTTTATGGAAGAAAATTTAAAAAAGTGAAGAAAACGTTCGGTGACCGCCTATTATTATTTCGAAATGCGTTTGTTCAGTTAACAGCGCACATCATATTAAAGATTTAGCAATATTTATAATGTGTGTGTTAGCGAAAAATCCTGTTGAATATGCGAAACACGATGATAAAATGCCGTTTCTAATTTTAAAATGCTTAATTTAGTTTCGTTTCTCTTTCCAGCGTCATTAATTGTCAAAATATAGACTTGCTTTACATCACCGTATGTGATTGAAATGTATCTGAAGTGGATTCGTAGTTTATTTGTTGAAAGCGAGCCCTTAATTTAAATACATCAAATCAGTCAAAAATGACGTAATTTTCTGACGGGAGTATTGTTATTAATGTCCATAACTCTTTAAATCGTTCTGTGAACCCCAAATTTTCTTACATTTTTGGATAAAAGACATAAAAAAAACTTGCTATTTTGAAAAAAATAAACGAATTCTAAAATATTTGATTTCATCGTCCCATCTCTCCTTAAATGGGCGTGTACTACAACGGGAGACCGAAAACAACAGCACCACCTCAACATTTAGATAATCCATTAGGAAATTGATGTAACACAAAATACGTTCACACTTGTATTAATAGCAATCTGATATGCCCCAGCATACCAAAATTTACATCGGAAGTGTGCAACTTTAGCCTATAGATTTTCCGAAGCTTCGTCAGCGCTACTACTAAAAATACATACAATGGACAGTAATCACCTTGGCCTTTGCTCTATTGCCTTCAACAATAAATGAGTTCAAGCGTTTAGGCGTTCTTGAAGAGGGACCCGAATAGATCTAGAAAGAAAAGACATTTAAACATATAGCTAGTAGGCTTCTGATAGTGCATACCCATGAACCGACAACTTGATATCAGGTAAAACGTCAAATGAAAATACATAATAAGCCCCTACGTTTTGAAGTGCAGTTATCTGCACGTCACAGTATGTTCACGTCATCAATTGCATGACGATCTGACATTGTGGTGTCTTGTAGTTGAGGATGCCATGACTGTATGATTATATTTTGACCTCACACCAGAACTACCCCCACGGAACACAGACCAACCGTCTGCAGACTCCAGCACCCAGTCTCCTGGTCCCCAAGTTGTTGTTGCTGCTGTTGTTGCTGCTGTTGGGACCGGTCTCGTTGTTCTCCTCCTAGTTGTTGGGATCCTTCTCTGTATTCTCCGACAAGGGAGGTAAGTGTGGCTAGCTGCAGCGCACTTTTCTCTAATTTAATTATCATAAAGTGTTCCGATGTTTCAAGTAAAAAGTTATTTTGCAACATATATGTACATAATACCAATTATTCGAAAATATATTTAATCTCTAACATGAGATATCATCAACAATATGTATACATACTATCTATTGTAAGAAAAGATATTTAATTTTTAACATGAGATATCACCAACAATATGTATGCACACTATCAATAATTGTAAGAAAACATATTTAATCTCTAACATGAGATATCACCAACAATATGTATGCACACTATCAATTGTAAGAAAATATATTTCATCTCTGACATGAGATATCACCATTAATATGTATGCACACTATCAATAGTAAGAAAAGATATTTAATCTCTAACATGAGATATCACCAACAATATGTATGAACGATATCAATTGTAAGAAAAAAAAATTAATCTCTAACATTAGATATCACAAACAACATGTATGCACACTATCAATTGTAAGAACAAATATTTCATCTCTGACATGAGATATCACCATTAATATGTATGCACACTATCAATAGTAAGAAAAGATATTAAATCACTAACATGAAATATCACCAACAATATGTATGCACGATATCAATTGTAAGAACAAAAATTACTCTCTAACATGAGACATCACCAACAATATGTATGCACATTATCAATTGTAAGAAAAGATATTTAATCTCTAACATGAGATATCACCAACAATATGTATGCACACTATCAATAGTAAGAAAAGATATTTAATCTCTAACATGAGATATCACCAACAATATGTATGCACGATATCAATTGTAAGAAAAGATATTTAATCTCTAACATGAGATATCACCAACAATATGTATGCACATTATCAATTGTAAGAAAAGATATTTAATCTCTAACATGAAATATCACCAACAATATGTATGCACACTATCAATAGTAAGAAAAGATATTTAGAAGGTTAATAACTTAAATTAGATTGGGGGAAGGGGGAGACACCTTCCAGTTCATAATTTTGTATGGAATATTAACATTTAAGAATCAATTACATTGGGTAGTCTAAGGTATTTGAGTTCTTGCAACCTTGCAGGGAATGGCACCGTTACCATGCCAAGCCAAGAAACAAACATATGACAATCACTGTTGCTTGGATTCATTTTTCCATATGTATTTGAATAGGTTTCAAGATTCAGATCCTTGACCACAATCTTGTCGTATGGAGATGGGCAGGAATTAAAAGAGAATAGACAGTGTGCAAGTTTGTCAATACTTTGATTAACTTCCCTGAGGATGAGATTCACTTTCTCATTAGTTGCTCACAATACTCTGATCTAAGTTGTCAATTGCTGCATATTCCCCATCATCTTTCAAATGGTCAAACATTGAATGGTCGAATATATATTCAAGGCCTGTGCAGTAAGGCAGAACTGCCTTAAAGTGACATCCTGTATGTCGCTTGAGTCGCATATTGTCAAACGCAATTACGTTATATACATGGTGTTACTTTATCGCCATTTCCGTTTGTTATTGGTATCCAAAAACTTTATTTTTTATAATGTTTCACACAACACACTGTTGATGAAAAATTAACAATTTATTAAAATCTTATAATGTTCTGACAGTCAAAATCTGACAATTGGAGATGTGCGTGGACACTTGTAAGGAACGTATTTAATTAAGGTCAATTTAACATCTCATCGAAGGAAGATAACTTTATATTGAGTTGACCCTTGATTGTTTGGTTATGTTTTCATGTGTGCATTGCATCATGTAATTATATTCAATATCGAGTTAATTCTTCAGTTTGGTGACTTTCCACTTTCACATTGTGAGTGAGGATAAGTCACCATTACCTGAATATACATATTTAAAGCCAAGTTGTTACGTAAAAGTGAAGTCATACTCCATATTGAGTTAACACATCAGTGTTTTATAATTGAATATAATTGTGAATGATGGAAGGGAGATAATCCAATCATATTCTAGATTGATAGTTTTAGATATTGCTGAACAGTGCTTCGTGGTTTGTCACATGTGAATATGTTTACTATTGAGTAATTGTTAGTGTATCCTGTACAGCATTTCACCTTTGGAAATGGTATTAGGGCGCTTATGTTGGTAGAGCGTCCGCTCGTCACCCTGTGGGCCGGGGTTCGATTCCCAAAAAGACGTCAAAAGATGGGATTCGTTGCTTCCTTGCTCGATGCTCAGCATTATAAGGATAGAACAACGCCTGAACTGGCCCTTCACTGTGGCTGCCGGGTGCCACTTGCACAAATCGAATTTCCTATTTCATTGTAATGAGAACAATAAAGTGTTAATATTATTATTTCATTATGACTGAAATAAATAATTTGAATTTTTTCAGGTTATAGAACTTTCGGCACAAAAACAACGTGAGTGATAAAGGAGCATGGTGTATAAACATGGTGTATGATGACAATAACAAATATTTGTGAAGTTACGGTTAAGAATAAGAACATAATGAAAGAAAGGGTATTAAATCTTCAACGATGCAAAAAGAAGGTGAACTACACCATACTAACAGACTGAACTACATCTCAAAATATATACCATTTCTACACTTGTTTTGGGTATAAAGATATCGGTGAAAAGTAATGTACATGTCTTTTACGTTTCATGAGATTGATTGTTACGAGATATTCAGCAATGAAAAATGACATTAAGGCAATAACCTGCCTTTCAAGCGTTAGTGACGATATCTTATATTTTCTCTGTAACCAGTGACGATGTGATAGTTTCTCTCTGAAAACAAATGGGATTTAATTTGTCATATGAAAATACTTTAAAAACGGAGTTTGGTTAAAAGTTTATCATGAAAAGAAAAACACAAAATCATATCATAACATATGAAATGAAAGTTTATGGTTTGTGAGTGAGTGAGTTGGGGTTTAACGCTTTCAAGAGTATTTCACTTATATCGCGGCTGCTAGTATTACGGCAGGGAGAAAGCCCGCAACGCCATGTGACAATGCATTGCGTTGAAACCTGCGAGCAACAGCTGGAACTAGCGAACCATGGGTGGTACTACTCTGAAATTCAGTGTAGCATTGCACCCAAACCTTACTGCGTGTAGAACAGTTCTCTACTGCAGACAAAGTTGTCGTGCTCCTGGCGGGATTCGAACCCCGGACCTCTTGATCCGAACGCGCTAACCACTGCGCTATCCCACCCCCCTTTATGGTTTGTACTGCGTCTCTAGTGATATATCAACTGTACCCTTGACGCTTTATAGCAAAAACCTTGAATAAGAAAAACTCCATTATGTTATCTATTTTTTCAATTATTTTGTATCCGTAACACTTTCACGGGGTTCTATTTTGGATTATGCTCAAATTCTTCAGTGTAAATTGTGTCATTATTGGTTGTTATTGCATTGTTATTGCATCATTGCATAATGAATTGTGTCGACAATTCTTGATTGTAACATATTGTTATTTCAGAGGGACGAATGTTTTCTTGGATATTGATGTTTCTCAATCCGATCAGATTAATTGATGGTGCAACCCCACTGTATTATTCAACCTCCACATTACATTCCAGACTACAGTGGGTGAGGAGGTCAACCGGGGAGCCAGCTCAAGAGTCACGTGACCTCGTACAGATGAACAACATCTCTTCTCTGGGCTCTTACCTCCAACTCATAGGGGAGCCTTAGCTGCTGTACTACTATTGCTTCTTCCATTTCTCGCCCGAGTTCCACGAACTCCAGGGCACTGGGTTGCGGTTACCTCCTCATCCAAACCTTTCATATTACTATACCTAACGAGCCAGCCCCCAATGTTTGCCAATAAAATAATATTAAAATGTATATCTCCTACAACTTGTTGTGTAATTATTTCGAAGCACAAAACGTACGTTAGCACTTTAAAGGTAGGCTCAGGATGGCTCAGTTGGTAGAGTGTCCGCTCATTTCCCGGAAGACCGGGCTTCGATTCCCGGTCTCGTTATACCAAAAGACGTTAAAAGATGGTAGTTGTTGCTTCCTTGAATTGCTTGAGACTCAGCATCATAAGGACAGAACAACGCTTTAACTGGCGCTGCACTGGCTGCCGGGTGCAAAATGCACAAACCGAATTTCCAATTTACGTTGTATTGCGGACAATGAAGTGGTTCAGTTTGGCCGTCGGACGAACTGAAAAGGGTCGTTGTGGTAACAGAGGCGTATCTGCCGTGTTTTACACAACATCCGGCAATTTGATTGGTGATGCAATATTCGAATCTTCATTTAGTCGATAGCTTGATTATCCTATTGTTAAAACAGACATGGCTGATTGGAGCATTAACAGGGGTATCGTAGAAGGGTCCAGTTTGCAGAGGGTTATTTATGTAAGTGTAATTATGTTTAAGTACACTCAACCACAAAAGAACGTCATCATAAAAAGTACAATATAATTCAATCCACGAGTGATAAATACGACTGTCCTTAGAAGCCGACTAAATTACATTTGAAATATCAAAACATTATCTTCTTATTTCTGAGAATCACATGTTGAAGAAATCGTCGTTTTCGAATATCCTTAACTAGACAAGAAAGGATAGTCAAAAGGGGCTTTTCTGACTTATTTAATGATGTTCTACAGAAAAGATGCGTCAAAAATTTAAATTAAAAAAAATAAAATGTAAAATAAATTTTAAAAGCTAAATTTCAAACATTCTGGCCAAAATCCAATTTGAAAAAGTGTACTTAAACAGACATGGAAATAAAAGTATAACACTCTGATGTATGTACTTACGGGTACCTCTTTACAAATCACGTCCCTATAACAAGCATTTAAAACCGCAATTTTCGTATTTTTACACTGTTGAAAATGTGAGGACGTTTCTTTTGCTGTTGAGTGTAAATCAAGTAATTATTAACTTTTTTCTTATTTCATTTCATATATCTTGAGGATTAGTTTATTTCATTGACATTGAGAAGTTACCAATTCACTGAATATGATAAACATATGAAATAAATTGATAAAAAAAATTTTTTAATATTTCATAATTATCCAAAACAGTGATGTACATCTACCCCACTTTATGTATGGTAATACTGAGCAAACGTTTACTTATCAGAGACGTTCGGTTTAGACCAACATCATTTTTGAATGAAATTAAAATATTGTATGAACATTCTTATTATGTATAGTATTATGTATTAATGGTTGAGTTGCTACATCGTAAAGATGTCTTTTTTTTTATACATATGGCGATTTTTTTAATAAAATGTTTTAAAGTTTAAATCTGTTAAAACGATATATATTGTGCAAAATGCATTTATTTATTTCTGTTTTTATATCATACAAAACTAACATCAATCCGCTCGGTATTTATCTTTTTTTTTGTCATACTTTTCACTATGTTAATATGTCTTTCTTTAGTGAATGGCTATTGTGCATCACATATCTTTTAATAAATAATATAAGTATCTTTGGACCATATTATGTTCTCTCTAACTACCTTGCTTACTTGATCACAAGTATTCAAACCAGGGCCCATATTTTCGAAGCTGTCTTAGTGCTAGGATAGTCGTAAGCCAATGTTAATGTATGGCACTTACGACTATCATAGTCCTGGACCCATATTTTCGAAGCTCTCTTAGCGCTAAGATCGTCGTTAGTGCCATACATTAACATTGGCCTAAGACTATCTTAGAGCTAAGAGAGCTTCGAAAATATGGGCCCTGGATATTACCTTAGTGCCGATATAACGGAAGAAATTTTTATTTTCAAATCAACATTTTATAATACTTTCAAAGTCTGCAATCACAAAACTATGACAGCATCAGCGATGTCCCGTCAACTTGCTGGGTACACCACGAGTCGCATCTTCCATCACGATACAACACCACTTATCTGCACTTGTTTGAATGAATTGATTGGTGATTGGCTATTTTTTTAGTAAATATCTTTGTTTAATGTAGACAGGTAAGAAATGAAATATACACCAACATGATCCGTACCATATTCAAAATGTTGTAAATGTGTGCAGAATGACGCACATTTTTTTTCACATGGCATATGTCTTATATGTCATTTATCCACATTCATTTTTGAAGAATTATTAAATTAAAAATTTCAATTTTTTTTAAACAAATTAAAAACGACGAAGAAGTAATATTCTTTGACTGATGACTAAACGCCTACAATATTCAGTGTTAGAGTACGGCGTCGAAAACTCAAATATTTGTAATTGAAACTCGTACATATGATAAAATATGATAATATGTCATTTCTTCTTGGTGGACTACATATATGGGTAAACGTTCTACTCGTTGATGTTGCTTCATTTCATTGACTATTGACCTGATTTGTGCTGCTCTTGCATCAAGGTAATAATGCTACTAAGTTTAAACATAGTAATCCCTTTAATCACAGCAAGCTCTCTTAGAATTAATAAGTCGTAAGTATTGACTTAAATCAGTATTGACTTATGGTCCAGGTAATTCCCCATAAGGTCAAACATAAGCGACGTCATATTTTCAATATGCGAACATGTGCATATATCATCTGTGCCAAGCTAGCAGTTTTCAGCGTGAATTCCCCATTGTTTTCAAGTGACAGTGCAGAACAAAACAAACTTTAGCCATCATGGAGGATATTGGCTGTTCAACAATCACAATTCCTGCAATAACCTTGAAGAGAAGGCGAGTCTTCCGATTAAAATGGTGTAAACAAATATCCAAAATCATGATAAAAGTGGTTTAAAATTTGATGATAGACATTTATTTTCCTCTAAAATTGCTATACTTAAAGTTGCCCTGACGACTTGTAGAGAGCTATAACCCAAAACCTTGGTTCTTGGGGGAGGGGGGGGGGGGGGGGGGGGGGGGGGGAGATCAAGACCAAATAATGGAAAAATAACACAAGTGGACACAAATGTCTTAAAGTTTCTATCATCGCATGATCCAACAAAATTATCTAATTTGTCCATCTCATTAGCTGAATTTGTGTACATTTCCTGTGCAGCAGTACTTACTCAAATAGTACCTACATGTAATGATACATTAAGGTGACAAGTGGACATGTGCTTCAATGCAACACTCAAACAGTACCTACATGTAATGATACATTAAGGTGACAAGTGGACATGTACTTTAATGCAACACTCAAACAGTACCTACATGTAATGATACATTAAGGTGACAAGTGGACATGTACTTTAATGCAACACTCAAATAGTACCTACATGTAATGATACATTAAGGTGACAAGTGGACATGTACTTTAATGCAACACTCAAATTGTACCTACATGTAATGATACATTAAGGTGACAAGTGGACATGTGCTTCAATGCAACACTCAAATTGTACCTACATGTAATAATACATTAACGTGACAAGTGGACATGTACTTTAATGCAACACTCAAATAGTACCTACATGTACCAAAACATTAACGTGATAAGTGAACATGGCAGAGCTAGTTCTCTCTTTGTTTTGTTTATTTAATGAAATGTAGCACATTTCACTTGCAACAGGAAAGCAATCTACATTTTGGATATATACGAGTACTGTAAAAGGAAGGACATATATAGAAGAAAATATACTGATCCTGTTGGTGTTGACTGAATTGGAATTGTAGTAAACTCTTAATTACAATAAAAATTGAACTGAACTAAACAACAAACTAATCAGATTGTCCAATGATATTAATTGAACCTGGCAATGTTGTCTCAGGGGTAGTCGAGATCATTGTTTCGGAGCGTCTTATCTTGTTGATGTCAACACAGAAAGGTTTCATATAACCCAGAGAAGAAAACATATAAGATTAACATTATCAGATGAACAGAGGGACTTGTTAAGAAAAAGTAAAATGTGAAATATTAAATGAAACACATTCATGTAGACATGTCAGGTTCTAGTAGTATACATGTACGGGGGAAAGTGTACATGGCTATTTAATCACTTAATTTGATATGTATAGTTTATGAGGATTAATCCCTTAATAATTATTAAGAATTAATTAGAAAAGTGTATTAATAAGTATTTAAATTTGCAAGTTTACCTATTTTGATGTCATGTATTGTTTAATTTTACTTCAGATTAAAGTTTTTTTTAATCCTTTCTATGAATTTAAATATCATAAAAGGTTATTTTCTAGGTGGAACTTGGTTTGTTGTTTTTTAACATCCAATAAGTTAATCCTTCTCTGCTAAAATTACAGACTTGAGAATGTACTGATAATTATGTTATCACCAGTTTCATGGGTAGGGCCAATTGTCCTATTTCCGATCATAGAAAATGGAAGGGAAAATTGTGAAACAGGTCATAAAGTAAGCCAAAATGTTATTGTCTACTTTGATAATGCATGCACATTTATAAACAATTAAATCAGTTATGTTTTTGAGAAGATTTATTCGTAATAATTATTTTCTTAAAACACTGACCCAATACTGAGATTTGTAATGTTTCTCTTCTAAACACAATATGTCGGTTCTAAGTGACTAAGTTTTAGTGACTACAATTCAGTCTATCATAACCATACCACACGGTGTACGTGATCAAACACTTACAAATAATTTATGAGATGATTGTCAATTATATTGTGTTTACTGTTTATAGTTTAAGATAACAGTTAAAACAGCCATGGCTGAACGTGTTCTTTTACTGGGTCAGTGAGGCTTGTTCTCAAAGAGATTGAGAATGTGATGGCCTATGAATTATTGTTTGCCCAAAACTAAGACCTAAATTTGTTTGGGAATGAAATTAATGAGATTGTCATGTTACACCATAAGTGATTTTTATCAATCAATCAATCTCGTTCAGATATAAATTTATGAGATTCTAATCTTCTTTCGTAGTTACTACATGTAGGTGTTGTTAAGGAAAATCCAGTATCTCAATTTTGACCGTGCCAAACCAATCTTTCATACAAGTATTTACTTGTTTCAATCATTACATCCTGCTGATCAAACATAGCTGTTTCAGAATATAACTGTTCATCACCTTGAAATAACAAGGTACGTACTTACAGGATTATTCTATAATTCTAAAGATGTATTTAAAATTCCCCTGTTCATAACACAAAAAAACACGAATATAAACCTTTATGATATCTTCATAGACTAACTAAGTATGATTGAGTAGTGACATTTAACTGTTGTAAAGACTTAGATTCGTAATCCTGACTGGAGGATGTACGTATCAGTCTGTTTAAGGTAACAGGTTACCAGTGTATGAGCCGTGCATGAGGTAACTCAACATTGAAGTCCGAATAAGATCAGAAATGAAACTGCTTTCCTGAACATTCTACCCATTATTGGTTATCCACGCAATCACATAGCGAGATAGAATCAGATACATTAGAAGAGTGTTCATGTGTACAGTCATGTGACTATGTAACGACAGGGGCCTGCTACCATCAGTCGTGATCAGTGTCTCATCATACCTGTGGTTTTATGAACTAAAGTGTTGACACTGTCGGCAATGCTTTTTAATAGTCCCTTAATTCTGTGTAGGTTAGACGCAATATTGAGTGACTTTGTGAAGTGAATATTAAGTCTAACAATATTATACACTTAATTACTCATGGTGAGGTCATTATGTGAAATACAAGGACTCGAAACCTGACTCCCGAGGAGGTCTGACGTGACGAGTCAATATCTCAGGTCAGTGACAGAAATTTCTGTCACAAAACTGACCTCATCACTGGAATCGGAGGTCAATGTACAAATATATTTTTCGATCACGTGGTGTTTGGCCAATGATATTCTTACAAATTTAATAGAGGTATACTGCCGGCCAAAAAAAACGCCCACTAGATGTATTTCCAGAGATTGTAAAAACTGTTATGAACACTTTAGGAATATAATAACATAATGAAGATGCACCATTTCTGCATTATATATTTGAATTTCAGAAGTTCATGTCACGAAAAAAGGACGATTGTTGAAATGAGAAAATAATTGTTCAGTTTTCGATCAGTGCTTGATTAGAAAAAAAAGATTTTAAAAAGATTTTCATACAACCACGAGCAACAATACAGGCACGCATTGCGTTAAAGTAGTGATGATGCTGCCGGTGTACGTGGTTTAGGTGCGCAAGTGAATCAAGCGAAAATAGCAGTCTTCATTAAGCGTGGTTTTCATGAATGTTATTGACTCGAATCACAGTTTTCCACGATTTCAATGGACTTTCATATTAATTATTGCTTCAGCATAACGTGGAGACCGCCATTAATTATATTTAAGAAATTATTGCATATTTCATTTTATGGAACATAAAGTAGGCGTTTCTTTTGGTCGGGAGTATATAATAATTTAGGTTAATTCTAGTGAAATATAGTTTAATTTTGATAACAATCAACTTAAATTCGTTAAAGCTATTTTCACTCATTGACTATATACCTTCATGGGGAGTAACTAATAATGCTACTGTTAGTGAGAGTTTTGTTTTGTTTGAATTATTAAAATGGCAAAGAACGCATTTAAATTGACGGAAATAGTATGTATGACAACCAGCATGTGAATAATATTACCCCACGGTTCTGACTGTTGTATCCCAAGTATGGATCTAATCCCATCTTCAGATGGGATAGTTCTCTGGGCAACTGTGGATAAATCGCTATCTCAAGTTTGAATATCCCATCTTAAGATGGGATAGCAGAACTTTTTTAGAAAAAAAGGAGTTTGATGTAAATAATGACTTTGATCAAAAAATGACCTTGATCCAAAAAGAAAATTTTGATAAAAAAAAAAACTGACTTTGATGAAAAAAACAACTTTGATGAAAAAACTGACTTTGATGCAAAAAATGACTTTGATGAAAAAAACAACTTTGATGAAAAAACTGACTTTGTGGCAAAAACTGACTTTGTGGCAAAAACTGACTTTGATGAATAAACCCACTTTAATGAAAAAACCCACTTTGATGAAAAAACCCACTTTGATGAAAAAACCACTTTGATGAAAAAACCCACTTTGATGAAAAACCCACTTTGATGAAAAAACTGACTTTGATGAAAAAAACGAATTTGATGAAAAAAACAAACTTGGATTTAAAAAAATGAATTTCATGAAAAGAATGAATTTGATGGAATAAGATGATTTTGATGAAAAAATCATTTAAATGACAAAACGACTTTGATGAAGAAATGACTTTGATAAAAAAAAGACTGACTTAGATGAAAAATACAACTTTGATGAATATAACGACTTCGATGAAAAAATGACTTTTAATGAATCCATTGAAAATTGAATTTGATAATAAATGAATTTACTTATGAAGAAAAAGACTTGAATACACAAATGATTGTTGCAAAATAAACAGACTTTGAAATACAATGATGATACAAAGGATCATTAAAAAAATGGGCAAAATATAACTTTAAAGGGGAATCGAAAGGGATACTTTCAATGCTTAAAATAATCTGATAACACATATTAATTTTGATAAAAAATACTTTTATGAAGAAAATGAAACCAAAGATAATGGCAGAGGAAAGTCTTGTTGGAATTGGCTATTACTAATAAGATAATTCACTTTAAAGCTATATCAATGCTTCCAATAACTACTACTTACAGTTTAGACACCCCAAATGTGGATAGATTAAATCAATTTGGGCCAAAACAGTTTCATTACAGACATTCCTTTTCGTAATTCAACATAGATATTGATAAATCGAGTATTTATTTAGGAGGTTAGGGCTAGGTTTAGCAATCCCAACTGTTTATAGATTCACAACCCACCAACGTTAACATGCTTTTAATGATTACATAAAAGATTATCATAAAGAAGCTATTAACCTTTAAAAAGACTAATTTCAATATTACATTATTAGAATAAATGAAGTTAAGTACCGGCTACTCTAAAGTTAAGCTATCCCAACTTGATAGATCACCAACACACAAGTTTTACATGAAAATGCTATTAAAGACATTCTTTTTCAGAAATACATAAACGATTATTACAAAGAAAGTATGTACTCGTTACATAAAGCTAATTTTAATATTATACTTTTGGAATAAATGAAGTTGGATACCCGCTAGTCTAAGGTTTAGCTATCCGAACTGTGGATAGATCCCATAAACACACAGTTTAGCATGGAAATGCTATCAAAGACATTATTTTTCTAAAATACATAAACTATTATCAGAAATGAAGTGCTTAGATGTTAAAACATCTACTTTTAACATTACACTATTAAAATAAATGAAGTTTGATACCGGCTAGTCTAAAGTTTAGCTATCCCAACTATGGATAGATCCCAGAAAAACACAGTTTAGCATGGACATGCTATTAAAGACATTATTTTTCTTAAATACATAAACTATTATCATAAATGAAGTGCTTACTTGTTAAAACACATACATTTAGCATGACACTATTAAAATAAATGAAGTTTGATACCAGCTAGTCTAAAGTTTAGCTATCCCAACTAAGGATAGATCCCATAAACACACAGTTTAGCATGGAAATGCTATCAAAGACATTATTTTTCTAAAATACATAAACTATTATCAGAAATGAAGTGCTTAGATGTTAAAACATCTACTTTTAACATTACACTATTAAAATAAATGAAGTTTGATACCGGCTAGTCTAAAGTTTAGCTATCCCAACTATGGATAGATCCCAGAAAAACACAGTTTAGCATGGACATGCTATTAAAGACATTATTTTTCTTAAATACATAAACTATTATCATAAATGAAGTGCTTACTTGTTAAAACACATACATTTAGCATGACACTATTAAAATAAATGAAGTTTGATACCAGCTAGTCTAAAGTTTAGCTATCCCAACTAAGGATAGATCCCATAAACACACAGTTTAGCATGGAAATGCTATCAAAGACATTATTTTTCTAAAATACATAAACTATTATCAGAAATGAAGTGCTTAGATGTTAAAACATCTACTTTTAACATTACACTATTAAAATAAATGAAGTTTGATACCGGCTAGTCTAAAGTTTAGCTATCCCAACTATGGATAGATCCCAGAAACACACAGTTAAACCAACATCAGTCCCAAGTGGAATGAGAAGATTGATATGCATGAACTAATGCCATATCGGAGATTACTCAGCTATCTATCACTAGAAAACATGTTGGAACTAAGGTCACAATAAGCAACGAAAGTGAAAAGAACAGTCTGCAACACTATCGATCGCGAGTTTGGAAGATGCATTTACAAGTGCGTTGCCATAATGGTTATGTATTTGACTATCTTGCATTCGCGAGACCGCTTATTTGACATCAAATAGCATTACAGTCAGTGCATTAATCGAAAGAGTAGACACCTTTAAAACAGAATAACACGGTTTTGTGAACATTATTTGCCATGTCATGCTTCTTGGAACTGTTGGCTATTGGTGTCTGACTCAAATGATTTGGGTTCGAATCCTGCAATCAAATTCCTGTGTTACCAGTTTTTCCTATCCTTGATATCACAGTTACCAGTCTTGTCTATCCTTGATATCACAGTCCCTCTGTTACTGGTTTTGTCTATCCTTGATATCACAGTTGATTACCAGTCTTGTCTATCCTTGATATCACAGTCCCTGTGTTACCAGTTTTGTCTATCCTTGATATCACAGTTGATTACCAGTCTTGTCTATCCTTGATATCCCAGTCCCTCTGTTACTAGTTTTGTCTATCCTTGATATCACAGTCCCTGTGTTACCAGTTTTGTCTATCCTTGATATTACAGTCCTTCTGTTACCAATCTTGTCTACCATTGATATCCCAGTCCCTCTGTTACTAGTTTTGTCTACCATTGATATCCCAGTCCCTCTGTTACTAGTTTTGTCTATGCATTGATATCACAGTCCCTGTGTTACCAGTTTTGTCTATCCTTGATATCACAGTCCCTGTGTTACCAGTTTTGTCTATCCTTGTTTTCACAGTTGATTACCAGTTTTGTCTATCCTTGATATCCCAGTCCCTCTGTTACTAGTTTTGTCTATCCTTGATATCCCAGTCCCTCTGTTACTAGTTTTGTCTACCATTGATATCCCAGTCCCTCTGTTACTAGTTTTGTCTATCCTTGATATCACAGTTACCAGTCTTTTCTATCCTTGATATCACAGTCCCTCTGTTACTAGTTTTGTCTATCCTTGATATCACAGTCCCTGTGTTACCAGTTTTGTCTATCCTTGTTTTCACAGTTGATTACCAGTTTTGTCTATCCTTGATATCCCAGTCCCTCTGTTACTAGTTTTGTCTATCCTTGATATCACAGTCCCTGCGTTACTAGTTTTGTCTATCCTTGATATCACAGTTACCAGTCGTGTCTAATCTTGATATCACAATCCCTCTTTTTCAACTCCTGTCTATACTTGATATCACAGTCTTACTGTGGACACTAAGTTGAGACACTGTTTCCGGAACGTGTCACGTGATCATCTTGGACATATGGAGAATTTCACCCAAGTGTCTTCTGATATCAAATCACGAGTATCCGAGGCTTGCCGAGAATATTTTTACTTTAATCAACGAGTGTTGATATATTTGATATCAGAAAACAGGAGGGCGAGATTTTATTTATCATTCAAAATTATTCTACAACTATTATTAACCAAATGCTGACATATCTGAAACACAAAACTGCCATACAGCTTCTTCAGCAGTGATCTCAGTTAGGTAATAGCATTGTGACAATCAAAGCATTGTTACGTCACTACCAACGTGACGTCATAGCATTGTCAGCAGTGTTCTAAATGATGCCAAAGCTTTGTGATGTCATTAACTGATGATGTAATAGGATTATTAAGATTTGTTTGAAGCGATAGATTGTAGCGATATCTACAATGTAGAGATCCCTTGTAGATATCGCTCGATCTCAAACAAGCGATATCTACTGTGGGAGCCAGTTTTGGATGATAAATTGCTTTCTTGGTTATCAACATTACTGCATATCCTGTCATATTACGTTTTCAGGAACAACGCTTGAGATCTAAAGAAATGCTGATTCTCTTGGAGATTATGTAATTATTTGCAACGCCTATTTACATGTACTTTTGCCACTAGTATCTGGTAGTAAGTCGATCTTTGCGTTCATATAGGGACATTCGGTGTGCTTTTAGAGTTACACATACGTTTTTGTTTATATATGGTGTTATTTTATCGGGAAGTAGTGACTTTTGCCTAAGATTAACGATGTCATGATACGTTCCAATACAACAAACCTGGAAACTTACGAGACAACAACTTCCTCTGTAAGTCATTACTTGTGCCAATCTCTATCACTGGCTAATTTAAGCCTTCTGCATCTGAAGTCCAGGTGAAGCACGTTGATACATGTACGTTCCTACAGAAAAAAAACTTAAATTAGCCAACTTTGGAAATATGCATTGACTTTTATTGTTTCCCGTTTACATAGAACATTTGTTTGACCTCTTAAAATCCGCCAATAGACTTATCATATACTCAACGTGATGTTGGTGATATGTAAATTGTTTCCTTTGTCATGTGACTAATGATAATGAGCTAGGCAATGATGTAAACATTTATTTACGTAAATTGTTGCTATCTGCATCACGACAGACGTCAGTCGTCACAATGGATATGAATCTATCATAGACTCACTGACTGCTGACTAACTTCAAGGAACTTCAATAAATGGTGAGTTTAAAATTCTGGTGACAACTAATTTGATTCCTCTTTAAATAATTATCATATTAACGTGAGCTAGACAAGGATGTAAACGTTATATTTATGTAAGTTTACTATCATCATCAACACAGACCTTTGTTAGACTGATCATTAACTGTTGACACTATCAGAAACTTTAGTAAATGTGGATTTGTATGATGAATAATTTGTGGGACAGTGTTACGAATAATTTCTTTCCCAAATTAATGAAAAATTCCATATTTTATCTAAAATAAAGTGAAATACTGTCATTATATCAAGGAAGTAAAATACTTGAAACCAATTCAATTGAAATGAAATATAAAATTTATATCATATATCATTTGAATTATAAACAAGACAAGGCGTTTCACGATTTTATTACAAGAAAAAAGGATACAAAAATATTAACAAGTAAGTCGTGAGAGTAAATATTAAAACAAACGTCCTGAATTATGTTTATATCTATGGTAAATGTGCACATGTATATCTATTTAGAGAGTAATAGACAGTTGAGGATCATATTATTCCATCATCAACGTGGTTTTCACCTCTTTTTTAGTTAAAATTAAGTTATAATACTTTTACAGTCAAACCACAATTCAATTTTAAAATAATGTATTATTAAATGAACCAGGGACTCTCCTCATCACAATCACACTATAGTACATAGTATTTTCATAAGTGTATTTATATCAAGTTAAAAAAGCATGCATAAATATTTACATAACAAAATCGATAAACATATAATAACAAAAAAAGAATAAACAATACAAACATTTTAAATGTACACAGGTAAAGTTCACGTTATGTCCCTTCTTAACAAAAAGTAAAAAATATGTAAATAATCTACAGTAGTGTCAATTTAGAGAGTACTAGACAATTGAGGATCCATATCATACTGTTGCATCATCAACATGGTTTACAGCTCTATTCAGTTAAAGGGGCAGTAGCACGTTTTTTTCAAATTTTATTTTTTCAAATTTCCTATTTATAATGATAGTTTATGATATTTATATTTACTTTATTACACAAACCAATTATCCGTAGTTGCTTTTAAAGCATAAAATTGCATAGCGGCCATTTTATTGTGAACACATTTTATTATTTCGATTGACAAAAACGATTCCCATGGCTTTACGGAACCATGTACACTCATTTTTAAACTTGATTTTCCGTAGGGAAATAGATGTTTTACTATGGGTGACATTATTTTTCAAATTCATTTCATCAACTTAATTCAGTGAAAAAACGTGCTACTGCCCCTTTAGAGTTAATTTAGAGTACTTTTTCGAAATAATGTATTACTAAATGAACCAGGGCCTCACATCAAAATCCCTCAGTAGTCCAAAGTATATACACAAGGATGTTTGTGAAAAGTTATAAACACATCAATAATGTCAGTATACCAAAATCGAGAATATATATATATAGAAACAATAAACAAATAAACAATAAACAAATTTAAATATCTATATTGTTAATATGTACATAGGTGAACACAGAATTTCCATCCCTTAACGACAAATGTGTTATTTTCGAAAAGAATAGCCTACTACCCGAGTATTCCATCTAGCAAAACGTTATTAAGACATGCCCTCCAGACACTGAATAAATATAACATTGTCTTATTTGAGATCACGCTCTGTGCAATAGTAGTTATGCTGTACTCTTTTCGGACGAGTCTTGTAAGTTAATGCTAAAAAGCGTTCAGGAAAAATTCAACTTAACAGCAGGAACATGTTCCTATTCAGGAGCAGAGCCTGAGGTTTAAATTCAAAGGTTACTAACACTCGATCAAGTATAACATAACTCTCATTCCTTAACGTTAGATTTCTATGACTCAAGTAAACAAAAATGAGTTCGTCTGTTAAAACTAACAATGTATGATTACAAAATGTTTTCAAACAATGCCAGGGACAAATATCAATGTTATATAGTTTCGCACAAAATAACGACATTGACTTTGCGAAAAGGATTATGAACTAAAAGTGCTGAAGTAAATGTCTGGCAATTCTAAACGCTAAATGATTTGTGCTGGACAGCCAATGCTGCTATGATTAATTGAACTTCTGGATAACTGGATACCCACTTGAAACACTCAACACAAGAAAAATAACTTGGTTGATAATTTATTAAAATAGATTCTCTCCATAAAGCGGAATGCAACACTAATGTTGCCAGGTGGACAGTTTAAATATCAGTGTAAAGCCAAGTTCAATTGTGAGTTTGGCAAATCAACCAACAAGAAATGAGAATCCAGGACCGACATTTTAGAATCATTTCTAAATTTCAGATTTTTAAAGTCTTCAACTCGGCCTTCAGAAACATGTACCTTCAAAATTCCAACAAAAAATTCAGTCTCTCGGTCTGACGATCTGGATTGACTCTTTCATTATGAACCAAAACATCTCCCTGCTGAACAACTCATGGTTGTATTCCATGTAGCTGTTGTGCTTCAGCATCATGGCCATGTCCTTGGAGAGATTCATCATTGGGACATCTTCATACAGCACCATCAACACAATGTCCTGTTTGCGGGACACACCTTCCATCCGGGCCATGTTGAACTCGAACTCACACCAGGTGCTCTCAAGGAAAGCAGGGGAGAGAATTACCACTGTCTTCCTGCTGTTCTGAATGGCGTTGATGATATTGTCAGAGATTACCTCCCCAGGTAGAAAATCTCGATGATGAATGCACAGTTTGAGGCCGTGTTTGTCTTCAAGTTCTTTCTTCATTTCATCAATTACAAATCTTCTGTCTGGGGTAGCGTATGAAACAAAAGCATCAAACTCATACTCTTCCTGGTCGACTAGCTCCCTGTTGTATCGTCGTCTGTAACCACGTCTCCCAGCAAAGTACAGATACCTCAGTTTCCATCTGTGACGGTATCCCAGGACAACAAGGATCGTGGTCAGGACACAGATTATGACACAAACTGAAACTGAGATCTCAACTACATGAACATCACTCTTAGGATTGCATCGAGTTTGCAGGTTGGTTATTATTTCATCTAGTTTGTCCAAACTCTCATATTCTTCTGTCGATGAACGACATTTGAGAGTTTGGAGGTTGTGAATTCGTTCTGTATTCTGTTTCATCCACAGAAGAGACTCCAATTCGTCACATCCACAGACCAAAGGGTTCCCATCCAAATGAAGTCTTGCTTTAGGAAGGCGCGTAATATCGGTTCTTGTTGCTTCTCCAATACCACTGATTTTATTGTCACGAAGGTCAACAATTTCCAAGTCAGTTAAATGAAAAAGTCTCAAATTGAATAACCTCAGGTCATTATTTCTAAGTTTAATTACCTTTAGACAATGCAAATTAGTGAAAACATCTTCAGACATATCAACGATATCGTTATCTGAGATATCAATCACTTTCAAGAGTGACAATGATTCAAAGGTGTTATTTTCTGCAAAGAATGTCCCCAGACGATTGCTGGCAAAGTTCAGATAAGTAATTGAATTGTTAGGGGGAAATGTAGGCAAACTCATCAAAGCGTTCTTTTCAAGATCAATATGCTCAATGTTGGGTAGAATGTGAAATACAAAAGGATCAATTCGTTTACGATTATAAGCAGGTAGAATCAAAAGTTTCATGTTGGGCCTGCAGAAGTCTTTATCAAAAAATATATAAGTGTTTTCTGTACTTATCATCCAGCAATTCACGCAAATAAACTTTTCCAGGCTCGGAGTTAGCACTATATAAAATGTGGGGGAGAACCAGCTTGTGGGATATTGTACAGTTGTGTATGATAAGTCAAGGGTAGTTAACTTTGCGTTATGCTTCAATTGGTCAAAAAAGCCAAATTTCATGACTAAAACATGGTTCAGTGTCAAAACTTCCAGTGATTTTGGAAGTTTTTCTAGGCTTTCCCTATGTATCAAGGGACTATTCTGTCCTTTACAAATGATATGAAGTTCTTTTAGGGATGTATTTTGGAGATAGGTAAAGACATCAGTGTTTATTTCATTTGCCGAGTAACTTGTAAATCGTATGTATCTGATTGGAGAGAACATGAGGGATTTTGCTGCCCTCTCTAAGGCTGTAAACTTATCATAGGACTTCAGTGACATGTCCAAAATTTGAAGGTTTTTCAAAGGATCAAGATAACCAGGATATACATCAGATAAAGTACAGCCAGTTAAATTCAAGGTTTCCAGATAAGGCATATACTGAAAAGTGGATCTATCAAGTGATAGCTTGCATTTGGAAGATGCTAATGAAAGCAGAGACAACCTTTTGAGTTTGAGAAATGAAGAATCAAATTTGCAATTATCACAAGGAATGTATAAAGATTGCAATCTATAGGAACAATAGTAACACGAATATGAAATGTTAAAAAAACCAATAGCCCAAGGTAATGTGTGTATCCATATTAAAGGTTTAAGAGATACACCTGAATTAGCACCTTTTAAATATATTCTACTGTTGTCAAGTCTAAGTAAAACCAATTGCCTTAGACCAATGAAGACCTGTTCGCCTAGGTTAGAAAGATTATTATGTGACAGATCAAGGTATGCCAACTGATCCATCTTTGCAAACATTCCACGTTGTAGATCTTCCAGATAATTTCTGTCCATCAGAAGGGATGTAGTGTTGCTAGGAAGACTGGTTGGGACGCTGGTAAGTTTGAGACCAGAGCAAACTACTCTGAAACCCTCGTAGGATCTGTCAGTCTGACACTCACAGGGACCACAGGCTGGTTGTAGGAAAGCTCCTCGAAGGATCAAAGCTAGTACAAATGTTGAACATAAACAGTGGAATTTCTTCATCCTGAAAAATATAAATAGAGGTAGTCGACATAAAGTGTTTTATACAGTTTGACAAAAGATCGTCGTTAAACAACCTGGAGTTCTTATTTGTACATCTATCATGTTAGTTTACTTATCATTACTTCATTGTGTTTTTACTTTGGGATTATCGACATATATTGAAAAACGGATTTTACGTGTAGAAACTGATAACTGGTAACAATTATTTTACAATTATTATCCCTCTAAAAGATGTTTAAGTGACAGTATTTCGTTAACAACATACAAACTTTGCCAAACTTCTGTGGAAAAAGATGAACACATAAATTGTCAAAGAAAATTTATAATCACAAATAAGTTGACAAGAGCAATTTGCAACACTATGAAGTCGGGCGGATGCCTTTCCACGTGCATTACCACAGTTGCTATGTATTTGACCGTCTTGCATTCTCGAGAACTCTTATGTGACATCAAAAACTGGAGAGAAAAAAACCTGTGTTATTACATTACAACCAGTGATGTCTTATGGAGGGGAGAGATGTTTTTAAAACAAAATTAATTCGGTTCGTAAGCATTATTTCCCCTATGTCATGTTCTAGAAACAAATTCTAGCTGATGATAAAATGTATGTTGACGAAGTAATTTTGCATTATTATTTGTATAGACTTTATCATGTCTATTTAAATGGCACACCCCTCAGACATAAATCAGTACTAAGGTATTATTCAGATGATGAGCAAACATACATCTGCTGTTTTGGTATCACACTCTCTGCATTAGTAAATTTTTCCGATGAGATATTCGAACTTACAACCTAAGAGTAATGTTTTAAAGGGACAGTAGCACGTTTTTTCGTTCAAATAAATCGATGAAATGTATTTGAAAAATAATTTAACCAATCGTAAAACACCATTCTCTCTTCGGAAAATCAAGTTAAAAAGTTATTGTACATGGCTCAGTGAAGCCATGGGAATAGTTTTTATCATTCGAAATAATAAAATGTGTTCACATTAAAATGGCCGCCATGCAATATATTTTTTTTACGTAACACCGTTCTCACCACTACAGATAACTGGTTTGTGTAATAAGATGTGTTACCCTCTAAAGTAAATTTAAATGCCACAAACTGTCATTATAAATAGGAAATTTGAAAAAAATAATTTTTCTAAAAAAATGTGCTACTGCCCCTTTAATGTCAACTGAATGCTAAAGCTGTTCGGATGTGTTGGCTATTGATGCCGGACTCAAAGGGTTTGGGTTCCAATCCTGCAATCGACTGGTCTCTAAAATTGTTGTACTATTAAAGAAAGTACAGTGTAAGCCCAAATAAAGACTGTACTAATTCTTACCTGTTTACTTATGTTGTTCCTGATTTCCAAGTCCAAGTTCCTTGATATCACAGTTGATTACCAGTCTTGTCTATCCTTGAAATCACAGTTCCACTGTTACCAGTGCCGTCTATCCTTGATATCACAGTCTAACTGTTACCAGTGCTGTCTATCCTTGATATCACAATCTCACTGTTACCAGTCGTGTTTATCCTTGATATCACAGTCCCGCTGTTACCAGTGCTGTCTATCCTTGATATCACAATCTCACTGTATCCAGTCTTGTTTATCCTTGATATCACAGTCCCACTGTAACCTGTCTTGTTTATCCTTGATATCAAAGTCCCGCTGTAACCAGTGTTGTTTATCATTGATATCACAGTCGTTTTTAACAGTCTTGTATATTCTTGATATCACAGTCGAAGTGTCACAAGTCTTGTCTATCAAGTGTACCAATTGGAGATATTATTTCCGTAACATGTCACGTGATCATCTCTGACATGTCCTTTCTTGGTTATCTACAAAGTTGCATGTCGCAGGACTATTACTTAGTCCGTAACAACTCAACAAAAATGAGATTACGTAATTATTTGCCTATTTACTTTAAAGGGGCAGTAGCACGTATCAAGTAAGTCGATGAAATGTACTTGAAAAGCAATGTAACTAAGAGTAAAACACCCGTCTCTCTCATGGGTCGGTAAAACGATGGGAATCATTTTTGTAATCGAAAAAATTAAAAGTCATCACAACAAAATAGCCTCCATGCAATGTTTGCTTTACACGCAACTTAATTACTACTACTACTACTACTACTACTACTACTACTACTACTACTACTACTACTACTACTACTACTACTACTACTACTACTACTACTACTACTACTACTACTATTACTACTACTACTACTACTACTACTACTGCTACGGATAATTACTTTATGTAATAAGATGTTTGACCCTTTAAAGTAAATGTAAATGACATAAAGTTTAACTTTGAAAACAATGAGTTGTGCAAAACAACGTGCTACAGCCCCTTTAAGCGTAAGTATTTTAACAGCAGTCGTTCTACGGTTTAGATGGTGTTACCCTACAAAGAACTCTTGTCGAATACTATTTTTAATGAAAGTCAACTCAGTATGGTGATGATGCAAAATTTAATTATTTTAAAAAAAAATTTTATTATTTTTTTTTTTTTTTTCTATTTTTTTAAAAAAAAAATTTTTTTTTTTTTTCCCAAAATCATTTATTACAAAGAGGTACCACGATTTTACAATATTATTGCGATACCACGTGGTTGGGCATCGCATGTCATTCTTCTAGGAAAATGTTACAATGGGTACAAGACTTAATTTTGCAATGTAAAGTAATGATAATGGGAAACAGGGAGGTTGTAAAATGTTAATTATTGATTTCTAAGAACAAACTGCGTCAACAAGTCAAACCGTTTCTACAACTGACAAAACTACAGTTTTTGGTTGGTAATGTTAAACATGTCATATAACTAATGTTCATGTAAATCAGACGTGTAGAGTATTTTTCTGGACATGTGTAGGTGTATTGCTCGATTTTCATTGGAAAGAAGGAATAAATATGGACATTGAAAGGAATTATTTTTACTGAAATCAACAATGGTATTTTGAGACCTACCAAAACCAAATAATATATTATGAAAACCACTGAATGTACCTTTAAGCATTGAGAGAATCTGCATTCATAACCAGTAAAGTGAGAGACAGATCCAAAGTTCAGTGAAAAGAGAGAGGCATGACACTGATAGGTTCCAGTACAACAAAACTGGAAACAGACATGACACTGATAGGCTCCAGTGCAACAAACCTGGAAACAGACATGACACGGATAGGCTCCAGTGCAACAAACCTGGAAACAGACATGACACATATAGGTTCCAGTGCAACAAACCAGGAAAGAAACATGACACGGATAGGTTGCAGTGCAAAAAACCTGGAAACAAACATGACACTGATAGGGTGCAGTGCAACAAACCTGGAAACAAACATGACACTGATACACTCCAGTGCAACAAACCTGGAAACAAACATTACACTGATAGGCTCCAGTGCAACAAACCTGGAAACAGACACGACACTGATGGGTTCCAGTACAACAAACCTGGAAACAGACATGACACTGAGAGGTTCAAGTACAACATACCTGGAAACAGACATGACACTGATAGGTTCCAGTACAACAAACCTGGAAACAGACATGACACTGATAGGTTCTAGAACATCATACCTGGAAACAGACCTGACACTGATAGGTTCCAGTAGAACAAACCTGGAAACAAACATGACATTGACAGGTTCCAGTACAACAAACCTAAAACAGACACGACACTGACAGGTTCCAGTACAACGAACCTAGAAACTGACATGACACTGATAGGTTCCAGTACAAAAAACCTAAAAACAAGACATGACACTGATAGGTTCCAGTACGACAGACCTGGAAACAGACATGACACTGATAGGTTACAGTACAACAGATCAACAGACATGACACTGATAGGTTCCAGTACAACAAACCTAGAAACAGACTTGACACTGATAGGTTCCAGTATAACAAACCTAGAAACAGACATGACACTGATAGGTTTCAGTACAACAAACCTAAAAACAGACATGACACTTATAGGTTCCAGTACAACAGACCTGGAAACAGACATGACACTGATATGTTACAGTACAACAAACCTAGAAACAGACATGACACTGATAGATTCCAGTACAACAGACCTAGAAACAGACATGACACTGATAGGTTCCAGTACAACAAACCAAAGGACATGACACTGATAGGTTCCAGTACAACAAACCTGGAAACAGACATGACACTGAGAGGTTCCAGTACAACAAACCTGGACCAGACATGACACTGATAGGTTCAAGTACAACAAACCAACAGACATGACACTGATAGGTTCAAGTACAAAAGACCTCGAAACAGACATGACACTGATAGGTTCCAGTACAATAGACCTCGAAACAGACATGACACTGAGTGGTTCCAGTAGAATAGACCTCGAAACAAACATGACACTGTGAGGTTCCAGTACAATAGACCTCGAAACAGACATGACACTGAGAGGTTCCAGTACAATAGACCTCGAAACAAACATGACACTGTGAGGTTCCAGTACAATAGACCTCGAAACAGACATGACACTGAGAGGTTCCAGTACAACAAACCTGGAAACAGACAGGACACTGATAGGTTCCAGTACAACAGACCAACAGACATGACACTGAGTGGTTCAAGTACAATAGACCTCGAAATAGACATGACACTGAGAGGTTCCAGTACAACAAACCTGGAAACAGACATGACACTGATAGGTTCCAGTACAACAGACCAACAGACATGACACTGAGTGGTTCCAGTACAATAGACCTCGAAACAGACATGACACTGAGAGGTTCCAGTACAACAAACCTGGAAACAGACAAGACACTGAAAGGTTCCAGTACAACAAACCTGGAAACAGACATGACACTGATAGGTTCCAGTACAACAGACCAACAGACATGACACTGAGTGGTTCCAGTACAATAGACCTCGAAACAGACATGACACTGAGAGGTTCCAGTACAACAGACCTGGAAACAGACAAGACAACTTCCCCCGTATGTCATTACTCGCACCTATCTCTATCACTGGCTAATGCAAGCCTTGCTGAATCGCATTGCCTTATCCGTGCCAGGGATTTCTGATAGCACATACAAGTTTGGGTGAATCCCTCTGCTACATGCACGGTGGTAAAGAACAGGCTTAAAGTAGCCATTTACAGAGACTGGCAACACTTAAACCATGAATATTATTGTTTCACGTTAACATAGAAAGTTTGGTTGGCTTATCATATTCTCAATGGGTGGAGTTGCAGATTTAGTGATAACTGATTTGATTCCTCTTTCAATAAATGACCAATGGACGTGAGCTAGACAAGGATGTAAATATCTATCTATGTACAAGTTTACTATCTGCATCCCCACAGATATCCGTCACGACAACTCAGCTTTCATCTTCCATAGCCTCGCTATAGACTGTTGACACTTTAAGGAACTTCAGTGATTGTGGATATTCAAATTCTGATGACTATTAATGTGATTTCTATTTAGATAACTGTCAAATTAACGTGAGTTAGACAAGAATGTAAACGTTATATTTATGTACAACTTCACTATCATCATCAACACAGTCATGAGCCGTCACGGATCCTTAATGTTCTATGGCGTGATCATAAATATTTTACGCAATAGAAACATTACTAAATGTGGATTTGTATAAGGAATAATTTGCAGGATAGCATTGCGAATAATTATTTTCGCAAACTGATGAAAATGTCCATAATATCTTAAATAAAGTGAAATTCTGTCTTGAAATCAAGGAAGAACAATACTTGAAACTAATACATTGAAATGAAATACAAAACTTATATCATATATCATTTGAATTATAAACAAGACAAGTCGTTTCACGATTTTATTACAACAACAAAAAAGATACAAAAACGTTAACAAGTAAGTCGTGAGAGTAAATATGAAAACAAACATCCTGAATTATGTTTTTATCTATAGTAAATGTGTACATGTATATCTATTTAGAGAGTAATAGACAGTTGAGGATCATATTATTCCATCATCAACGTGGTTTTCACCTCTTTTTTAGTTAAAATTAAGTTAGAATACTTTTACAGTCAAACCACAATACAATTTTAAAATAATGTATTATTAAATGAACCAGGGACTCTCCTCATCACAATCACACTATAGTACATAGTATTTTCATAAGTGTATTTAGTTAAAAAAGTTAAAAAAGCATGCATAAATATTTACATAACAAAATCGATAAACATATAATAACAAAAAAAGAATAAACAATACAAACATTTAAAATGTACACAAGTAAAGTTCACGTTATGTCCCTTCTTAACAAAAAGTAAAAAATATGTAAATAATCTACAGTAGTGTCAATTTAGAGAGTACTCGACAATTGCGGATCAATATCATGCTATTGCATTATCAACATGGTTTACAGCTCTATTCAGTTAAAGGGGCAGTAGCACGTTTTTTGCAAATTTTATTTTTTCAAATTTCCTATTTATAATGATAGTTTATGATATTTATATTTACTTTATTACACAAACCAATTATCCGTCGTTGCGTATAAAGCATACAATTGCATAGCGGCCATTTTTTTTGTGAACACATTTTATTATTTCGATTGACAAAAACGATTCCCATGGCTTTACGGAACCATGTACACTCATTTTTAAACTTGATTTTCCGTAGAGAAATAGATGTTTTACTATGGGTGACATTATTTTTCAAATTCATTTCATCAACTTAATTCAGTGAAAAAACGTGCTACTGCCCCTTTAGAGTTAATTTAGAGTACTTTTTCGAAATAATGTATTACTAAATGAACCAGGGCCTCACATCAAAATCCCTCAGTAGTCCAAAGTATACACACAAGGATGTTTGTGAAAAGTTATAAACACATCAATAATGTCAGTATACCAAAATCGAGAATATATATATATAGAAACAATAAACAAATAAACAATAACAAAATTTTAAATATCTATATTGTTAATATGTACATAGGTGAACACAGAATTTCCATTCCTTAACGACAAATGTGTTATTTTCGAAAAGAATAGCCTACTACCCGAGTATTCCATCTAGCAAAACGTTATTAAGACATGCCCTCCAGACACTGAATAAATATAACATTGTCTTATTTGAGATCACGCTCTGTGCAATAGTAGTTATGCTGTACTCTTTTCGGACGAGTCTTGTAAGTTAATGCTAAAAAGCGTTCAGGTAAAATACAACTTAACAGCAGGAACATGTTCCTATTCAGGAGCAGAGCCTGAGGTTTAAATTCAAAAGTTACTAACACTCGATCAAGTATAACATAACTCTCATTCCTTAACGTTAGATTTATATGACTCAAGTAAACAAAAATGAGTTCGTCTGTTAAAACTAACAATGTATGATTACAAAATGTTTTCAAACAATGCCAGGGACAAATATCAATGTCATATAGTTTCGCACAAAATAACGACATTGACTTTGCGAAAAGGATTATGAACTAAAAGTGCTGAAGTAAATGTCTGGCAATTCTAAACGCTAAATGATTTGTGCTGGACAGCCAATGCTGCTATGATTAATTGAACTTCTGGATAACTGGATACCCACTTGAAACACTCAACACAAGAAAAATAACTTGGTTGATAATTTATTAAAATAGATTCTCTCCATAAAGCGGAATGCAACACTAATGTTGCCAGGTGGACAGTTTAAATATCAGTGTAAAGCCAAGTTCAATTGTGAATTTGGCAAATCAACCAACCAGAAATGAGAATCCAGGACCGACATTCTAGAATCATTTCTAAATTTCAGATTTTTAAAGTCTTCAACTCGGCCTTCAGAAACATGTATCTTCAAAATTCCAACAAAAAATTCAGTCTCTCGGTCTGACGATCTGGATTGACTCTTTTATTATGAACCAAAACATCTCCCTGCTGAACAACTCATGGTTGTATTCCATGTAGCTGTTGTGCTTCAGCATCATGGCCATGTCCTTGGAGAGATTCATCATTGGGACATCTTCATACAGCACCATCAACACAATGTCCTGTTTGCGGGACACACCTTCCATCCGGGCCATGTTGAACTCGAACTCACACCAGGTGCTCTCAAGGAAAGCAGGGGAGAGAACTACCACTGTCTTCCTGCTGTTCTGAATGGCGTTGATGATATTGTCAGAGATTACCTCCCCAGGTAGAAAATCTCGATGATGAATGCACAGTTTGAGGCCGTGTTTGTCTTCAAGTTCTTTCTTCATTTCATCAATTACAAATCTTCTGTCTGGGGTAGCGTATGAAACAAAAGCATCAAACTCATACTCTTCCTGGTCGGCTTGCTCCCTATTGTATCGTCGTCTGTAACCACGTCGCCCAGCAAAGTACAGATACCTCAGTTTCCATCTGTGACGGTATCCCAGGACAACAAGGATCGTGGTCAGGACACAGATTGTGACACAAACTGAAACTGAGATCTCAACTACATGAACATCACTCTTAGGATTGCATCGAGTTTGCAGGTTGGTTATTATTTCATCTAGTTTGTCCAAACTCTCATATTCTTCTGTCGATGAACGACATTTGAGAGTTTGGAGGTTGTGAATTCGTTCTGTATTCTGTTTCATCCACAGAAGAGACTCCAACTCGTCACATCCACAGACCAAAGGGTTCCCATCCAAATGAAGTCTTGCTTTAGGAAGGCGCGTAATATCGGTTCTTGTTGCTTCTCCAATACCACTGATTTTATTGTCACGAAGGTCAACAATTTCCAAGTCAGTTAAATGAAAAAGTCTCACATTGAATAACCTCAGGTCATTATTTCTAAGTTTAATTACCTTTAGACAATGCAAATTAGTGAAAACATCTTCAGACATATCAACGATATCGTTATCTGAGATATCAATCACTTTCAAGAGTGACAATGATTCAAAGGTGTTATTTTCTGCAAAGAATGTCCCCAGACGATTGCTAGCAAAGTTCAGATAAGTAATTGAATTGTTAGGGGGAAATGTAGGCAAACTCATCAAAGCGTTCTTTTCAAGATCAATTTGCTCAATGTTGGGTAGAATTTGAAATACAAAAGGATCAATTCTTTTACGATTATAAGCAGGTAGAATCAAATGTTTCATGTTGGGCCTGCAGAAGTCTTTATCAAAAAATATGTACGTGTTTTCTGTACTCATCATCCAGCAATTCACGCAAATAAACGTTTCCAGGCTCGGAGTTAGCACTATATATATATAAAACGAGGGGGAGAACCCGCTTGGGTGATCTTGTACAGTTGTGTATGATAAGTCAAGGGTAGTTAACTTTGCGTTATGCTTCAATTGGTCAAAAAAGCCAAATTTCATGACTAAAACATCGTTCAGTGTCAAAACTTCCAGTGATTTTGGAAGTTTTTCTAGGCTTTCCCTATGTATCAAAGGACTATTCTGTCCTTTACAAATGATATGAAGTTCTTTAAGGGATGTATTTTGGAGATAGGTAAAGACATCAGTGTTTATTTCATTTGCCGAGTAACTTGTAAATCGTATGTATCTGATTGGAGAGAACATAAGGGATTTTGCTGCCTCCTCTAAGGCTGTAAACTCATCATAGGACTTCAGTGACATATCCAAAATTTGAAGGTTTTTCAAAGGATCAAGATAACCAGGATGTACATCAGATAAAGTACAGCCAGTTAAATTCAAGGTTTCAAGATAAGGCATATACTGAAAAGTTGAACTATCAAGTGATAGCTTGCATTTGGAAGATGCTAATGAAAGCAGAGACAAGCTTTTGAGTTTGAGAAATGATGAATCAAATTTGCAATGATCACAAGGAATGTATAAAGATTGCAATCTATCAGAACAATAGTAACACGAATATGAAATGTTAAATAAACCAATACCCCAAGGTAATGTGTGTATCCATATTAAAGGTTTAAGAGATACACTGGAATTAGCACCTTTTAAATATATTCTACTGTTGTCAAGTCTAAGTAAAACCAATTGCCTTAGACCAATGAAGACCTGTTCGCCTAGGTTAGAAAGACTATTATGTGACAGATCAAGGTATATTAACTGATCCATCTTTGCAAACATTCCACGTTGTAGATCTTCCAGATCATTTCTATCCATCAGAAGGGATGTAGTGTTGCTAGGAAGACTGGCTGGGACGCTGGTTAGTTTTAGACCAGAGCAAACTACTCTGAAACCGTCGTAGGATCTGTCAGTCTGACACTCGCAGGGACCACAGGCTGGTTGTAGGAAAGCTCCTCGAAGGATCAAAGCTAGTACAAATGTTGAACATAAACAGTGGAATTTCTTCATCCTGAAAAATATAAATAGAGTTAGTCCACATAAAGTGTTTTATACAGTTTGACAAAAGATCGTCCTCTGGAGTTTTTATTTGTACATCTATCATGTTAGTTTACTTATCATTACTTCATTGTGTTTTTACTTTGGGATTATCGACATATTGAAAAACGGATTGTACGTGTAGAAACTGATAACTGGTAACAATAATTTTACAATTATTATCCCTCTAAAAGATGTTTAAGTGACAGTATTTCGTTAACAACATACAAACTTTGCCAAACTTCTGTGGAAAAAGATGAACACATAAATTGTCAAAGAAAATTTATAATCACAAATAAGTTGACAAGAGCAATTTGCAACACTATGAAGTCGGGCGGATGCCTTTCCACGTGCATTACCACAGTTGCTATGTATTTGACCGTCTTGCATTCTCGAGAACTCTTATGTGACATCAAAAACTGGAGAGAAAAAAACCTGTGTTATTACATTACAACCAGTGATGTCTTATGGAGGGGAGAGATGTTTTTAAAACAAAATTAATTCGGTTCGTAAGCATTATTTCCCCTATGTCATGTTCTAGAAACAAATTCTAGCTGATGATAAAATGTATGTTGACAAAGTTATTTTGCATTATTATTTGTATAGACTTTATCATGTCTATTTAAATGGCACACCCCTCAGACATAAATCAGTACTAAGGTATTATTCAGATGATGAGCAAACATACATCTGCTGTTTTGGTATCACACTCTCTGCATTAGTACATTTTTCCGTTGAGATATTCGAACTTACAACCTAAGAGTAATGTTTTAAAGGGACAGTAGCACGTTTTTTCGTTCAGATAAGTCGATGAAATGCATTTGAACAATAATTTCACCAATCGTAAAACACCATTCTCTCTTCGGAAAATCAAGTTAAAAAGTTAGTGTACATGGCTCAGTGAAGCCATGGGAATAGTTTTTATCATTCGAAATAATAAAATGTGTTCACATTAAAATGGCCGCCATGCAATATATTTTTTTTACGTAACACCGTTCTTACCATTACAGATAATTGGTTTGTGTAAGATGTGTTACCCTCTAAAGTAAATTTAAATGCCAAAAACTGTCATTATAAATAGGAAATTTGAAAAAAATAATGTTTCTAAAAAAATGTGCTACTGCCCCTTTAATGTCAACTGAATGCTAAAACTGTTCGGATGTGTTGGCCATTGATGTTTGGGTTCCAATCCTGCAATCGACTGGTCTCTAAAATTGTTGTACTATTTAAGAAAGTACAGTGTAAGCCCAAATAAAGACTGTACTAATTCTTACCTGTTTACTTATGTTGTTCCTGATTTCCGAGTCCAAGTTCCTTGATATCACAGTTGATTACCAGTCTTGTCTATCCTTGAAATCACAGTTCCACTGTTACCAGTGCCGTCTATCCTTGATATCACAGTCTAACTGTTACCAGTGCCGTATATCCTTGATATCACAGTCTCGCTGTTACCAGTCGTGTTTATCCTTGATATCACAATCCCGCTGTTACCAGTGCTGTCTATCCTTGATATCACAATCTCACTGTGTCCAGTCTTATTTATCCTTGATATCACAGTCCCACTGTAACCTGTCTTGTTGATCCTTGATATCAAAGTCCCGCTGTAACCAGTGTTGTTTATCCTTGATATCACAGTCGTTTTAACAGTCTTGTATATTCTTGATATCACAGTCGAAGTGTAGATATTATTTCCGTAACATGTCACGTGATCATCTCTGACATTTCCCTTCTTGGTTATCTACAAAGTTGCATGTCGCAGGACTATTACTTAGTCCGTAACAACTCAACAAAAATGAGATAACGTAATTATTTGCCTATTTACTTTAAAGGGGCAGTAGCACGTAGCAAGTAAGTCGATGAAATGTATTTGAAAAGCAATGTAACTAAGAGTAAAACACCCGTCTCTCCCATGGGTCGGTAAAACGATGGGAATCCTTTTTGTAATCGAAAAAATTAAAAGTGATCACAACAAAATAGCCTCCATGCAATGTTTGCTTTACACGCAACTTAATTACTACTACTACTACTACTACAACTACTACTTCTACTACTACTACTACTACTACTACTACTACTACTACTACTTCTACTACTACAACGGATAATTACTTTGTGTAATAAGATGTTTGACCCTCTAAAGTAAATGTAAATGACATAAAGTTTAACTTTGAAAAATATTAGTTGTGCAAAACAACGTGCTACAGCCCCTTTAAGCGTAAGTATTTTAACAGCATTCGTTCTAAGTGTTCTTTAAGGTACATCCAGTGTGCTGTTGGAGTCAAGTATGCATACGGTTTAGATGGTGTTACCGTACAAAGAACTCTTGTCGAATACTATTTTTAATGAAAGTCATCTCAGTATGGTGATGATGCCAAATTTTAATTTATTTTTTTTATGTTTTTATTTTTAAACATTTTTTTCTTTCTATTTTTTTAAATTATTTTATTTTATTTATTTTTTTCCCAAAATCATTTATTACAAAGAGGTACCACGATTTTACAATATTATTGCGATACCACGTGGTGGTGCATCGCATGTCATTCTTCTAGGAAAATGTTACAATGGGTACAAGACTTAATTTTGCAACGTAAAGTAATGATAATGGGAAACAGGGAGGGTGTACAATTTTAATTATTGATTTCTAAGAACAAACTGCGTCAACAAGTCAAAACATTTCTACAACTGACAAAACTACAGTTTTTGGTTGGTAATGTTAAACATGTCACATAACTAATGTTCATGTAAATCAAACGCGTAGAGTATTTTTCTGTACATGTGTAGGTGTATTGCTCGATTTTCATTGGAAAGAAGTAATAAATATGGACATTGAAAGGAATTATTTTAACTGAAATCAAACCAAACCAAATAATATATTATGAAAACCACTGAATGTACCTTTAGGCATTGAGAGAATCTGCATTCATAACCAGTAAAGTGAAAGACAGATCCAAAGTTCAGTGAAAAGAGATAGGCATGACACTGATAGGTTCCAGTACAACAAACCTGGAAACAGACATGACACTGATAGGCTCCAGTGCAACAAACCTGGAAACAGACATGTCATTGATAGGTTCCAGTACAACAAACCTGGAAACAAACATGACACTGATAGGCTCCAGTGCAACAAACCTGGAAACAGACATGTCATTGATAGGTTCCAGTACAACAAACCTGGAAACAAACATGACACTGATAGGCTCCAGTGCAACAAACCTGGAAACAGACATGTCACTGATAGGTTCCAGTACAACAAACCAGCAGACATGACACTGAGTGGTTCCAGTACAGCAGACCTAGAAACAGACATGGCACTGATAGGTTCCAGCACAACATACCTTGAAAGAAACATAACACTGATAGGTTCCAGTACAACAGACCTAGAAACAGACATGACACTGATAGATTCCAGTACAACAAACCTGGAAACAGACATGACACATATAGGTTCCAGTGCAACAAACCAGGAAAGAAACATGACACGGATAGGTTGCAGTGCAAAAAACCTGGAAACAAACATGACACTGATAGGGTGCAGTGCAAAAAACCTGGAAACAAACATGACACTGATACACTCCAGTGCAACAAACCTGGAAACAAACATGACACTGATAGGCTCCAGTGCAACAAACCTGGAAACAGACACGACACTGATGGGTTCCAGTACAACAAACCTGGGAACAGACATGACACTGATAGGTTCCAGTTCAACAGTCCTGGAAACAGACATGACACTGAGAGGTTCAAGTACAACATACCTGGAAACAGACATGACACTGGTAGGTTCCAGTACAACAAACCAACAGACATGACACTGAGTGGTTCCAGTACAACAGACCTAGAAACAGACATGGCACTGATAGGTTCCAGTACAACATACCTGGAAACAAACATCACACTGAGAGGTTACAGTACAACAGACCTAGAAACAGACATGACACTGATAGGTTCCAGTACAACATACCTTGAAAGAAACATAACACTGATAGGTTCCAGTACAACAGACCTAGAAACAGAAATGACACTTATAGGTTCCAGTACAACAAACCAAAAGACATGACACTGAGAGGTTCCAGTACAACAGACCTAGAAACAGACATGACACTTATAGGTTCCAGTACAACAAACCTAGAAAAACAGACATGACACTGATAGGTTCCAGTAAAACAAACCAAAATACATAACACTGATAGGTTCCAGTACAACAAACCTGGAAACAGACATGACACTGATAGGTTCCAAAACAACAAACCTGGACCATACATGACACTGATAGGCTCCAGTACAACAGACCAACAGACATGACACTGAGTGGTTCCAGTACAATAGACCTCGAAACAGACATGACACTGAGAGGTTCAATTACAACAGACCTGGAAACAGGCATGACACTGAGAGGTTTCAGTTCAACAAACCTGGAAACAGACATGACACTGAAAGGTTCCAGTACAACAGACCAACAGACATGACACTGAGTGGTTCCAGTACAATAGACCTCGAAACAGACATGACACTGATAGGTTCCAGTACAACAAACCTGGAAACAGACATGTCACTGAGTGGTTCCAGTACAACAGACCAACAGACATGACACTGAGTGGTTCCAGTACAACAGACCTGGAAACAAACATGACAATGAGTGGTTCTAGTACAACAGACCAAAAGACAAGACAACTTCCCCCGTATGTCATTACTCGCACCAATCTCTATCACTGACTAATGCAAGCCTTGATGCATCGCATTGCCTTTTCGGTGCCAGGGATTTCTGATAGCACATGCAAGTTTGGGTGAATCCCTCTGCTACATGCACGGTGGTAAAGAACAGGCTTAAAGTAGCCATTTACAAAGACTGGCAACACTTAAACCATGAATATTATTGTTTCACGTTAACATAGAAGTTTGGTTGGCTTATCATATACTCAATTGGTGTAGTTGCAGATTTAGTGATAACTGATTTGATTCCTCTTTCAATAAATGACCAATGGACGTGAGCTAGACAAGGATGTAAATATCTATCTATGTACAAGTTTACTATCTGCATCCCCACAGATATCCGTCACGACAACTCAGCTTTCATCTTCCATAGCAACGCTATAGACTGTTGACACTTTAAGGAACTTCAGTGATTGTGGATATTCGAATTCTGATGACTAGTAATGTGATTTCTATTTAGATAACTGTCAAATTAACGTGAGTTAGACGAGAATGTAAACGTTATATTTATTTACAACTTCACTATCATCATGAACACAGTCATGAGCCGTCACGGATCCTTAATTTTTTTTTTTTTTTTTTTTTTTTTTTGAAGAAGAAGAAGAAGTTTTATTCAGTGTTGTAGGCCTTCGGCCCATGTACAATCCTTAATGTTCTATAGCGTGATCATAAATATTTTACGCAATAGAAACATTACTAAATGTGGATTTGTATAAGGAATAATTTGCAGGATAGCATTGCGAATAATTATTTTCGCAAACTGATGAAAATTTCCATATTTTATCTTAAATAAAGTGAAATTCTGTCTTGAAATCAAGGAAGAACAATACTTGAAACTAATACATTGAAATGAAATACAAAACTTGTATATTATATCATTTGAATTATAAACAAGACAAGTCGTTTCACGATTTTATTACAACAAAAAAAAGATACAAAAACGTTAACAAGTAAGTCGTGAGAGTAAATATGAAAACAAACATCCTGAATTATGTTTATATCTATGGTAAATGTGTACATGTATATCTATTTAGCGAGTGATAGACATTTGAGGATCATATTATTCCATCATCAACGTGGTTTTCACCTCTTTTTTAGTTAAAATTAAGTTAGATTACTTTTACAGTCAAACCACAATTCAATTTTAAAATAATGTATTATTAAATGAACCAGGGACTCACCTCATCAAAATCACACAATAGTACATAGCATATTTATTTTAAAGTTAAAAAGCATGCATAAATGTTTACATAACAAAATCGATAAACATATAATAACAAAAAACGAATAAACAATACAAACATTTAAAATGTATACAAGTAAAGTTCACGTAATGTCCCCTTCTTAACAACAAGTAAAAAATATGTAAATAATCTACAGTAGTGTCAATTTAGAGAGCACTCGACAATTGAGGATCCATGTCATGCTATTGCATTATCAACATGGTTTACAGCTCTATTCAGTTAAAGGGCAGTAGCACGTTTTTTGCAAATTTTATGTTTTCAAATTTCCTATTTATAATGATAGTTTATGAAATATATATTTATTTACTTTTTTTACACAAACCAATTATCCGTAATGGTAAAATCGTTGTTGCGTATAAAGCAAAAAATCGCAGGGCAGCCATTTTATTGTGAACACTTTTTATTATTTCGTTTTGACAAAAACGATTCCCATAGCTTAACGAAGGTTTAAATTCAAAGGTTACTAACACTCGATCCAGTATAACATGACTCTCATTCCTTAATGTTAGACTTCTATGACTCCAGGAAACAAAAATGAGTTCATTTGTTAAAACTAAGAATGTATGATTACAAAATGTTTTCAAACAATGCCAGGAACAAATATCAATGTAATAAAGTCTGTTTTGCCCATACTAGATAAAAACAAGCATTCATGTTCAGAAAATAGCGTTTCTCACAAAATAACGACATTGACTTTGGGAAAAGGATTATAAACTAAAAGTGCTGAAGTAAATGTCCGACAATTCTTAAATGATTTGTGCTGGAAAGCTAAGGTTGCTATGATTGATTATATTTTTAATTGAACTTCCTATTGGAGTCTTCAACTCAGCCTTCAGAAACATGTACCTTCACAATTCCAACAAAGGATTCAATCTCTCGGTCTGAAGATCTGGATTGACTCTTTTATATTATTCCAGAACATCTCTCTGTTGAACAACTCATGGTTGTATTCCAAGTAGCTGTTGTGCTTCAGCATCATGGCCATGTCCTTGGAGAGATTCATCATGGGGACATCTTCAAACAGCATCATCAACACAATGTCCCGTTTGCGGGACAAACCTTCCATCCGGGCCATGTTGAACTCGAACTCACACCAGGTGCTCTCAAGGAAAGCAGGGGAGAGAACTACCACTGTCTTCCTGCTGTTCTGAATGGCGTTGATGATATTGTCAGAGATTACCTCCCCTGGTAGAAAGTCTCGATGATGAATGCACAGTTTGAGGCCGTGTTTGTCTTCAAGTTCTTCCTTCATTTCATCAATTACAAATCTTCTGTCTGGGGTAGCGTATGAAACAAAAGCATCAAACTTATACTCTTCCTGGTCGACTTGCTCCCTATTGTAACGTCGTCTGTAACCACGTCGCCCAGCAAAGTACAGATACCTCAGTTTCCATCTGTGACGGTATCCCAGGACAACAAGGATAATGGTCAGGACACAGATGGTGACACAAACTGAAACTGAGATTTCGACTACATGTGCATCACTGTCAGGATACTCAGGATTGCATCGAGTTTGCAGGTTCGTTATCATTTCATCAAGGTTGTCCAAACTCTCATATTCGTCTGTAGATGAACGACATTTGAGAGATTGGAGGTTGTGATTTCGTTCTTTGTTTTGTTTCATCCACAGAAGAGAGTCCAACTCGTCACATCCACAGACCAGAGGGTTTCCGTCCAAATGAAGTCTTGCTTTGCTTTGGAGTGTAATATCATTTCTTAGTGCTTCCCCAATAGAACTGAGCTTATTGTTACGAAGGTCAAGAACTTCCAAGTCCGTAGAATGAAAAAGTCTCACATTAAATATCCTCATTTGATTATTTCTAAGATTAATCGCCTTTAGACTATGCAAATGAATGAAAACATCTACAGCCAGATCAATGATATCGTTACCTGAGATATCAATCATTTTTAAGTGTGACAATGATTCAAGGGTGTTATTTTCTGTAAAGAATTTCCCCAGACGATTGCTAGCAAAGTTAAGATAAGTAATTGAATTGTTAGGGGGAAGGTTGGAAGACTAGTTAACGCGTTGTTTTTAAGATCAATATTCTCTACGTTGGGTAGAATGTGAAATAGAAAAGGGTCAATTCTTTTACGATTAAAGTCAGGTAGAATCAATTGTTTCATGTGAGGCCACCAACTTTCTATATAATAATCCCTGTAAAAGTCGTCTATATCTATGAACCGGCAATTCACGCAAATAAACGTTTCCAGACTCTGAGTTAGAACTATTTGCAACGAAAGGGAGAACTTGCTTGTGCCAAATCGTACAGTCGTGTATGATAAATCAAGGGTAGTTAAATTTGAGAAAATTGGAGAAAAGCTACCGAGTGCCTTGACTGAAACATGGTTCAGTGTCAAGACGACTAATGACTTTGGAAGTTTTTCTATGCTTTCTTCGTGTATCAGGGGTCTATACTCTTCTTTACCAATGATATGAACCTCTTTTAGGGATGTATTTTGGAGATAGGAAAATACATCAGTGTGTATTTCATTTTCCGAGTAACTTGTAAATCGTATGTATTTGATTGGAGAGTACATGAGTGATTTTGCTATCTCCACTAAGGTTTATAGACTCATAATATAAATGCAGTGACATATCCAAAATTTGAAGGTTTTGCAACGGATCAAAATAACCAGGGTGGACATTTAAATTCAAGGTTTCCAGATAAGGCATATACTGAAAAGTGATAGCTCGCATATGGAAGATGCTAATGAAAGCAGAGACAACCTTTTGAGTTTGAGAAATGAAGAATCAAATTTGCAATTATCACAAGGAATGTATAAAGATTGCAATCTATTGGAACAATAGTAACACGAATATGAAATGTTAAATAAACCAATAGCCCAAGGTAATGTGTGTATCCATATTAAAGGTTTTAGAGATACACTTGAATTAGCACCTTGTAAATATATTCTACTGTGGTCAAGTGTAAGTTTTTCCAATTGCCTTAGACCAATGAAGACCTGTTCATCTAATTTATAAAGATCATTATGTGACAGATCAAGGTATTTCAGCTGATCCATCTTTGCAGACGTTCCACGTTGTAGATCTTCCAGATCATTTCTGTCCATCAGAAGGGTTGTGATGTTACTTGGAAGACTCGCTGGTACGCTGGTTAGTTTGAGACCAGAGCAAAATACTTTGACACCATCGTGGTATATACTAGTCTGACATTCACAGGGACCACACTCTGATTGTAAGACAGCTCCTCGAAGGATCAAAGCTACTACCAGTGTTGAATATAAACAGTGGAATTTCTTCATCCTGAAAAATATAAATAGAGTTAGTCGACATAAAGTGTTTTATATAGTTTGACAAAAGATCGTCCTCTTTAAACAACCTAGAGTATTTACTTGTACATTTATCATGTTATTTTATAAATCATTACTTCATGGTGTTTTTACTTTGGCGTTATCGAAATATATTGAAAAACGGATTGTACGTGTAGAAACTGAAAACTGGGAACAATAAAAGATATTTAAGTGACAGTATTTCGATACCAACATACAAACATTGCCAATCTTCTGTGGAAAATGATGAAACATAAATTGTCAAATAAAACTTATAATTTCAAATAATTAAGCATTAATTAGTGAAATATTTAAATTCAGAAATGAGTGACAAGAGCAATTTGCAACACTATGAAGTCGGGTGGATGCCTTTCCACGTGCGTTACCACAATTACTATGTATTTGACCGTCTTGCATTCTCGTGAACCCTTATTTGACATCAAAAACCGGAGAAAAAAACCTGTGTCATTACATTACAACCAGTGGTGTCTAATGGAGAGGATAGATGTCTTTAAAACAAAATTAATTCGCTTTGTGAGCATCATTTCCCCTATGTCATGTTATAGAACAAAATTCTAGCTGGTGATAAAATGTATGTTGACAAATTAATTTTGTATTATTATTTGTATAGACTTTATCGTGTCTAATTATATGGCACACCCCTTTGACATAAATCAGTACTAATGTATTATTCAGATGATGAACAAACATACATCTGCTGTTTTGGTATCACACTCTCTGCATTAGTACATTTTTTTCGTTAAGATATTCGAACTTACAACCTCAGAGTAATGTTTAAAAGGGGCAATAGCACGTTTTTTTTCGCTCAAATAAATCGATGAAATGTATTTGAAAAATAATTACACCAATCGTAAAAAAACATTCTCTCTTCGGAAAATCGACTTAAAAAATTAGTGTACATGTCTCAGTAAAGCCATGGGAATAGTTTTTATCATTCGAAATAATAAACTGAGTTCAAAATAAAATGGCCGCCATGCAATATTTGTTTTACGTAACACCGTTCTTACCACTACAGATAATTGGTTTTTGTAATAAAGATGTGTTACCCTCTAAAGTAAATTTAAATGCCACAAACGATCATTATAAATAGGAAATTTGAAAAAATAAATTTTGCAGAAAAACTGTGCTACTGCCCCTTTAATGTCAACTGAATGCTAAAGCTGTTCGGATGTGTTGGCTATTGATGCCGGAGTCAAAGGGTTTGGGTTCCAATCCTGCAATCGACTGGTCTCTAAAATTGTTGTACTATTTAAGAAAGTACAGTGTAAGCCCAAATAAAGACTGTACTAATTCTTACCTGTTTACTTATGTTGTTCCTGATTTTCAAGTCCAAGTTAGAAGTTCCTTGATATCACAGTTGATTACCAGTCTTGTCAATCCTTGATATCACGGTTCCACTGTTACCAGTCTTGTCTATCCTTGATATCACAGTCCCACTGTAACCTGTCTTGTCTATCCTTGATATCACAGTTCCACTGTTACCAGTCTTGTCTATCCTTGATATCACAGTCCCACTGTAACCTGTCTTGTTTATTCTTGATATCACAGTTTCACTGTTACCAGTCTTGTCTATCCTTGATATCACAGTCCACCTGTTACCAGTCCTGTCTATACTTGATATCAAAGTCCCACTGTAACCAGTCCCGTCTATCATTGATATCAAAGTCCCACTGTTACCAGTTTTTAACAGTCTTGTTGATCCTTGATATCACAGTCGAAGTGTCACCAGTCTTGTCTATCAAGTGTACCAATTGGAGACATTATTTCCGTAACATGTTACGTGATCATCTCTGACAAGGCCTTTCATGGTTATCTGCAAAGTTGCATGTCGCAGGACTATTTCTTAGTCCGTAACAACTCAACAAAAATGAGATTACGTAATTATTTGCAATGCCTTTTTACTTTAAAGGGGCAGTAGCACGTAGCAAGTAAGTCGATGAAATGTATTTGAAAAGTAATGTTACTTAGAGTAAAACATCCTTCTCTCTCATGGTTCGGTAAAACCATGGGAATCATTTTTTTAATCGAAAGAATTATATGTGACCACAATAAAATAGCCTCCATACAATGTTTGCTTTATACGCAACTTAGTTATAACTACTATTACTACTACTACTACTACTACTACTACTACTACTACTACTACTACTACTACTACTACGGATAATTACTTTGTGTAATAAGATGTTTTACCCTCTAAAGTAAATTTAAATAACCTAAGTTTTAAATTTTAAAAGTATGAGTTGTGCAAAACAACGTGCTAAAGCCCCTTTAACCATAAGTATTTTTTCAGCAGTCGTTATTAGTGTTCTTTAAGGTACATCCAGTGTGCTGTTGGAGTCAAGTATGCATACGGTTTAGATGATGTTACCTTACAAAGAACTCTTGTCGAATACAAAGGGCTTTCATTTTTAATGATAGTCAACTCAGTATTGTGATGATGCAAAAGTTCAATTATTAACTTCTAAGAAAAAACTGCGTCAACAAGTCAAACGTAATTGTGAAATCGTATCTACAACTGACAAAACTACAGTTTTGGGTTGGTAATGTTTATCATATCATATAACTAATGTTCATGTAAATCAGACGTGTAGTTTATTTTTCTGCACATGTGTAGATGTATTGCTCGATTTTCATTGGGAACAAGTAATGAATATGCAGATTGAAAGGAATTATAGGAACTGATATCAACAATTGTATTTTGACACCTACCCAAAGCAAATAAGATATTATGAAAACCACAGAATGTACCTTTAAGCATCGAGGGTATCTGCATTTATAACAGGTAAAGTGACAGACAGATCCAAAGTTCAGTAAAACGAGAGAGGCATGACACTGATACGTTCCAGTGCAACAAACCTGGAAACAAACATGACACTGATACGTTCCAGTGCAACAAACCTGAAAACAAACATGACACTGATAGGCTCCAGTACAACAAACCTGGAAACAAACATGACACTGATACGTTCCAGTGCAATAAACCTGGAAACAAACATGACACTGATAGGCTCCAGTACAACAAACCTGGAAACAAACATGACACTGATACGTTCCAGTGCAAAAAACCTGGAAACAAACATGACACTGATAGGTTCCAGTACAACAAACCTGGAAACAGACATGACACTGATACGTTCCAGTGCAACAAACCTAGAAACAAACATGACACTGATACGTTCCAGTACAACAAACCTGGAAACAGACATGACACTGATAGGTTCCAGTACAACAAACCTGGAAACAGACATGACACTGATACGTTCCAGTGCAACAAACCTGGAAACAAACATGACACTGACAGGTTCCAGTACAACAAACCTGGAAACAGACATGACACTGATAGGCTCCAGTACAACAAACCTGGAAACAAACATGACACTGATAGGTTCCAGTACAACAAATCTGGAAACAGACATGACACTGAGAGGTTCCAGTACAACAAACCTGGAAACAGACATGACACTGATACGTTCCAGTACAACAAACCTGGAAACAGACATGACACTGATACGTTCCAGTACAACAAACCTAGAAACAGACATGACACTGTTACGTTCCAGTGCAACAAACTTGGAAACAGACATGACACTGATACGTTCCAGTACAACAAACCTAGAAACAGACATGACACTGATACGTTCCAGTGCAACAAACCTGGAAACAAACATACCACTGATAGGTTCCAGTACAACAAACCTGGAAACAGACATGACACTGATACGTTCCAGTGCAACAAACCTGGAAACAAACATGACACTGATAGGTTCCAGTACAACAAACCTGGAAACAGACATGACACTGATACGTTCCAGTACAACAAACCTGGAAACAGACATGACACTTATACGTTCCAGTACAACAAACCTAGAAACAGACATGACACTGATACGTTCCAGTGCAACAAACTTAGAATCAGACAAGACACTGATAGGTTCAAGTACATCAAACCTAGAAACAGAGATGACACTGATAGGTTCCAGTACAACAAACCTGGAAACAAACATGACACTGGTAGGCTCCAGTACAATAAACCTAGAAACAGACATGACACTGAGTGGTTCCAGTACAACATACCTAGAAACAGACATGATAATGAGTGGTTCCAGTACAACAGACCAAAAGACAAGACAACTTCCCACGTAAGTCATTACTCGCAGCAATCTCTATCACTGGCTAATGCAAGCCTTGCTGCATCGCATTGCCTTTTCGGTGCCAGGGATTTCTGATAGCACTAGCATGTTTGGGTGAAGCCCTCTGCTGCATTCACGTTGGTAAAAAACAGATTTAAAGTAGCCATTTACAGAGACTGGCACCACTTATACAATGACTATTATTGTTTCACGTTAACATAGAAACTTTGGTTGGCTTATCATATACCTAATGGGTGGAGTTGCAGATTTAAGTGATAAATAATTTGATTCCTCTTTCAATAAAAGAACAATGGACGCGAGCTAAACAAGGATGTAAACATCTATGTATGTACAAGTTTACTATCTGCATCCCCATAGATATCCGTCATCACAACACAGCTTTCATCTTCCATAGCCTCGTTATAGACTGTTGACATTTTAAGGCGCGTCAATGATTGTGGATATTCAAATTCTGATGACTAGTTGTGATTTCTATTTAATAACTGTACATGTCAAATTAACGTGAGTTAGACAAAAATGTAAACGTTATATTTATGTACAACTTCTCTATCATCATCAACACAGTCATTAGCCGTCACAGATCGTTAACCTTCTATAGCGTGGTCATTAGTTGTTGAAACTATCATAAACTTTAGTAATTGTGGATTTGTATGAGGAAACATTTTTTTCGCGAATTAATAAAGCTTTCATATGTAAAACCATTAAAACCAATTTGAATTGAGTGAAATAAACAATTATTTCTGTATCAATGGTTTAGGTGTTAAAGACAACTCAAACTCAAGCATGGGGGAGGAGGGTTTCATGTGGTTTTGGAGTGTTTGTTATTTAGCTAATTTAATGCCATTTACCATACAATGAATTGTATATTATCGAATGTTATATTTGTCTTTATGTCTAGTGTTATTTGTTAGAAATTCATACACTGGAATTTGAATTTCTAAAAACTTATAAACTTGTATTTGATTTCTATGATATTTTTAAATTACAAACCATTTTATATTACGCTTTGTTTATTTTATCCAATACATCACGTTTAAACATCAAATATCAGAGGATTGTGTGGCCAGCGTGATCACGAAGGCACCTGTAGGTGCCTCTCCCCAATATGTGACTGAGTTTTTTATTTACCTTCTTAACACAAAGCATCTCAAGGGAGGCACCATTTCAACGTACCTGTCAGTTCTTAACTCTGTGTTGGGGTACAAATCGGATAAAAAGTTCTCCAAGATGACAGAGCTTATCGACATGTTAAAGGGGCAGTAGCACGTTTTTTCGCTCAAATAAGTTGATGAAATGTATTTGAAAAATAATGCCGCAAATAGTAAACACCTTTCAAGCTAAAAATGAGTTTACATGGTTCAGTAAAGCCGTGGGGATCGTTTTTGTAATTCGAAATAATAAATTGTGTTCACAATAAAATGGCCGCCATGCAATTTTTGCTTTATACGCAACATCGTTATTACCACTACGGATAATTGGTTTGTGTAACAAACTATGACACAAACTACCATTATAAATGAGAAATTTGAAAAAAATAAAATTTGCAAAAAACGTGCTACTGTCCCTTTAAACTCTTTCAAACTGGAGGACCTGAAACGGAAGTTTCGTCCCCCAGCTTGGAACCTCAACTGGGTCCTTGGTCACTTGTTCTCCTGTTCTCCTTATAAACCTCTCGAGGCGGTTTCTTTTGAGAATATTACTCTAAAAACTATGTTTCTCATCTCCCTGGCTACGGCGGCAAGGGTGAGTGAGTGCGCTTCGAGACGACAAGACATGGAGCCCTTCATCTAGGCCTTCTATGGAACTTCGAGGATATGAAACAGCTTCCGTGACAATTGGACAGGAATTTTCCCTTTGTACTACACTGTACATGGTTCAGAGATGGAGGAGCTCTCCATGTGTCAAGTAAGAGCTCTATGGAAATATATCAGCCGTTCGGCGGGCAGGAGGAAGGCTCGAAAGAGGTTATTCCTCCCTTTCTCGGCAAAATCAAGAGGTGAGGTCAACACGAACACCAGTGCGCTGTGGCTCCGGAAGACGATCTTGGTTGCCTTCGATGTAGAGGGTATTCACCGTCCAGTGGACAACAATGCACGTGAGATTAGAGCCTAAGCCTGCACCATGGCTTTGCACAGAAACATCACGGTGTCGCAGATCATTGAGGGCTGATGTTGCGTTACACCATGGTGTTTGTCAGCCACTATTTGCGAGATCTGGCAGTAGAGGGCTTACAGTCCTTTGATCCGTTGTCGTGGTTGAACAGCTGACCCGGCCACGCCAGCACTACGTAATTAGTTTTTGCCTTGCTCTCGCCTAAGAGCTTTCCCATGGCTCGCCATGCTGTTCCCCTAAGCGCTTTTTTGGCTTATGTTAACTTTCTCCTTCCAGGAGTTGGGTGGCATACGTCTTTTGGTTGGTGGGTCCTCGTCCCGACCCTCCCGCCATCCTCTTCTGTTTGATCAACATGTAATATCTGAAGTTGGGTAAGTATTAACCACAGATACTGCAATATTTGTTTCGTGACAAGGATGAGTTTTCTTCCGTCATGGGCATGTTTAAAACTAAATATGTATTCTGAATAAAAACCATTATGAAACTATATGAGAATGACATTTAGGGTATATGTGTATCGTTTGTTCAATGTATTGATGGTATATATTTCTCATGAAGTTTGGTATAAAAGCTAATGAGGAAAGAGTCTTTACCTTCTTCATTTGAAACTCGAATGTACATCCAACCATCTGGTCACACAGTCTATTACACATAAAAGGACCTTTTGAAAATACACTGGAAGCACTATGGAAAGCATCCTCGGTTACCCATGGTTTTATATATGCTCCGTTATTCTCCACTATATCACCCATCGGAAACTTCATCAGAGAAATCTGTACTCAAATTACCCGCTCTTGGACGACTTGAGCCAATCAAACCGCTACGCAGCTTGGACCTGCGAGCCAATGACAATTCATATCACTTCGTTGCAAAGCACACGACGTCATTTTGTTAGCCATCCGTCACCGGTTATCTCCCTGGACCATTCCGTCTTGTCGTATTGAGTATTTTCTTTGGTTACGGACTTCGTCAGCGCCGGTGGGTAATTTTAGTACAGATTCCACTGACAGAGTTTCCCGTGGGTGATATGATGGAGAGAAACGGAGCATATATAAATCCATGGGTAACCGATGATGTAGAAAGAGAGTTAAAGTTTTCGAAAAGATTGACACGAGTAAAGTGAATGCTAACATATTCGGCATCTATGTAATAAGGTGGAATGAAACTAGCAGATACTTCCCTTCACTCGATTTGTTAACATGAATTTTTTTGGAAGATTTGACTGTTAAACCTGTATCCTCAATATTCATCTATATCGCTGACTTTTATATTCAAATGTACATAATTATATATAAACGGCTAAATGTAGAATTAATGTCATATTGAGAAATGACATTTTGCTTGGAAATCGATTATACCTATTCAGATCCCTTTTTTATAACTTATGTCCCGTTTTAATAAAATGAAGAAATATGGGAAATGATGCGTTAAACTTTATGACCAAAATGGATAAAAATCTTATTCCGAGACTTTTTGTTTATTTGTTCAAATGTTTGATTACAAGCGGTATAAAATTACAGTGTCATGATCAGAATTCAGTGGGTTCAACCAAACTGAAGTACATCTGCGTACCGAAAGTTTGTTCACCTACTTGTTTGTGTTAGTGCAAACGACATATAATTAGATATGTGGTAACTATATCCTAACATAGTTCCAGAAAAGATATAGGTATGTGGTAACTATATCCTAACAAAGTTCCAGAAAAAAATACATGTATAGGCATGTGGTAACAGTAGCCGAACATAGTTCCAGAAAAGATATAGGTTTAGGGTAACTATATTATAACATAGTTCCAGAACAGATATGGGTATATTGTAACTATACCCTAACATAGTTCCAGAAAAGATATAGGTTTAGGGTAACTATATTATAACATAGTTCCAGAACAGATATGGGTATATTGTAACTATACCCTAACATAGTTCCAGAAAAGTTATAGCTATGTCGTAACTATATCATACAATTATTGACTGGTGATGAGTGACGAAGTCCGCGGTCAATATTGTTTTCTCGGGTCCATAAAAACAGGTATTGACCGAATTCACTAGTCCATAATTGTTTTATTATGTATAAACCTAGCTCAGGATATCTCTTAATTTACACTTTGAGGTAACTGCATTTCTTGTAATAACCTTTGATCAGGTTTCAACACGAATTTGAAGGTTTTACTACGACTAGAGGTTTTACCAACCGTCGAAAGTTAACCTCATAGCAGGTTAATTTTCAACATTTAGTAAGACCTGAAGTTTTACAATCTAATTGTAAGACATAACTCCAAATAACCTCAATCTCCTGTTCAGTTAGGTACTCAAAAATGTCCAAGTTTAAAATTTGCATAGTTGACAATGCGGGAATCGAACCCACAACCCTCCGATTTGTAGCCCAAGACTTGTCCCACTAGACCACAGAGGATTGGTGATCATGAGATGGTTGTTTGTTGGTATCTATTCTGCTCCGCTCACAATATTGGGATATTTTATGTGCGCCTCAAACTTGGATCACGAAGGCTTGAAACACAAACAGGATTGTTTTCATTTTTGTATTTAAAACGCATGGCGGTATATACGTCAAAGAAAACACTCGGGCCGGGTTTTGGTAGACATTTCAAACTTCCTCGGGTGGCGAAATGAAAAGTAAAACCTCGCAAGCTCGGTTTTACTTTTCATTTCTAGCCACCCTCAGGTGTTTGAAATGTCTACCAAAACTTCCTCGGGTGGCGAAATGAAAAGTAAAACCTCGCAAGCTCGGTTTTACTTTTCATTTCTAGCCACCCTCAGGTGTTTGAAATGTCTACCAAAACCCGACCCTCGTGCTTTCTCCCTGACGTATTTGATACAGACACGATAGGAAAACAATAAAATACAGTCAAAATGCAATTTGGTTTCAATAGTTCGGACTATGGTCAGATGACGTGATGATAACAATAGCATGACATTATGCAACAATCCTTTGACGTCATGCATCAATCGTTTGACGTCTCCCAAGTCAACACGGCTTTTGGTTGGACTCAGGCTGGAGTCAATATGCTTTTCTGTCGACGGTCACGTGATCGTCTCTCGAACAATCAGATCATAACATTGTTCCAGAAAAGATATAAGTATATGGTAACTATACCCGAACATAGTTCCAAAAAAAGTATAGGTATGTGGTAACTATATCCTAACATAGTTCCAGAAAATATATAAGCATGTGGTAACTATATCCTAACATAGTTCCAGAAAAGATATTGGTATGTGGTAACTATATCCTAACATAATTCCAGAAAAGATATGGGTATATGGTAACTATACACTGACAAAGTTCCAGAAAAAGTATAGGTATGTGGTAACTATATCCTAACTTAGAGCACAGTCAAATGCTTTCGTCCAATCATATGAGTGTATTGTGGTCACGTGGAGTACATTTATATCCCGATAGATGTACGGTTGTCTGGTTGCGTTCGGGTATCGTGCTCATAAACTGGTTCACAGACTTTCATAAAAACAACAAACAATGTCAGCTGATTGTTTTATTTATGGAGATAACACACCATTAAACACTTATTACATTGACAAATGACCTGCTGTGTTCCCTTTCCGAAAGGAAATAGTCGCTTCCGTTGATGAGGGTCTTCTATTTTAAGGAGTTTGATATTCCTTAAAGAAGAATAAAAACATGTAAATAAAGCAAGTTAGGTGAGGTCAATTGGGAATTTTCAAGTGTATTTCATTTATATCACGAGTAAGTGAAGCAATGACAAGCATCAAACCATGTTACCAATGTTTTATATATTTTCAACCACGATATAAAAAATAATATCAAAAGTTATATAGAACGACATAAAAATGGGAAATAAGAAAGTGATATAAAATTACCTTCTTGGAGTGTTAGAGGATGGAGACTGCATTGTCGTCTCACTGAAACTCCTGTATCGTCACACAGCGTCCGAGCAATGTCCAGTACGACGTTCTTTCCTACAGACAGTTCGAGTTCATTTGCTGCAGTAACCTGAAATAATTTATATGCAATATAGACGGGATGCACACTAGCAAATGCAACAATAGATATAACAACTCGCAAATTGATAAATACAGTCAACAAACAACTTAACGTGTTGTTAAAAATTGAAATACAAAAAAAAATAATAACTGTTATTAAATAAACCAATTTAATGAAAATTCGTTTAAATTCTAAAATTACAGAGTTTGAAAAGTAAGGAGTAATAAGGAAAGTTACCTTTCCTGAATGAGAAGTGTACTTGTCCTTAGACTGTCCATGATGAAGCCATTGTGTGAACTGATTCATTCCACAAACCACTCAGTCTTTATAGGCAATGAGCTGTATTACTGCCCAATGATACTGAATAAAACGTGCTTAAATCATACATGTTCGTGATTCAAGCACGACGCTTATGCTGTAGCACGACTAGTACGCTTTATATAAAATGTAGGCCTCATGCACCTCGGACAATTTCAGAAATTCAGTGCTCACAGTACCGAAGATGACGTCAATGTCCCTAACATTTGCATATGAAAATGAGAGATGTCTATGTTTTGCATGTTGTGTTCGGGAGAATGTTTCCCAAATTTGTTGATAAAATATTTGAAATTATTCCTTTTAAGACATTTTTTTGACGACTCAAGAATTTGACGGTGCTCTAAGATAGATAGAGAACTCGCAGCTGACGCCTCGCCCAACCCTCTCAAACCCGTACATTTATATCCCGATAATGTACTGCTACTCGTCCTCTATCTATTACATAGTTCCAGAAAAGATATAAACTCACATGCAAAAGAAACGTCAGCACATTTTGAAAACAGTATAAAATGAAATATTGATGTCGGAGAAAGTAGATTTTGAATGTATTTGGTAGCCACATGTTTTGTATATAAGTATTCACAATTTCATATATCAGAGTATGCTTCTTTTATTTTTACATCTGTTCAAATACACAAATCGCTTTATGAAGATGTTTTTGGCCCACAATATTTGGTATTTAAGTTTAAAACATTGAAAAAGTTAGAAATTTAATTAATTAAAGATATCCTCGACATAAATAACCTTCTTTGATTTAAATTTGTTGACGCGTCATTACTGTAGGACATCACAAAACAAGCCAAAACTGGCTTTTTGAGGCTTCTATCTCGTCTAGTTAAGGAGATTCCGTAAACGACCATTTCTTACAACTTGTGTTTCTCAGAGTTATGAATAGATAATGTTTTGAAAATTCTTATTTAGTATTGTTGGGTTCTGAAGACATGATGTAAAGCTGTTTCAGTCGTATTGAAATATCTTGTATTTTGTATGGGGTCGTTTCTTTTGCACGTGAGTTTAGGTATGTGGTAACTACACCTCACATAGTTCGAGAAACGAACTATGGTAACTACAAACTAACATAATTTTAGAATCTCATATATGGGTCGAACATGAAGAATACATGTAGCTTTAAAAATGGCATACCTTGTTGATTTTTATTTAAACATAATTATTCAAAAGAATGGATTGCGTACAAGTTATTCAACTTAGTGAACGATCTCTGCATATCTTGTTGATTAGTAAATTAAACGACCTTGCAATAGATGATATCACCAGTAGATATATAGATGTCCGCGTGTGTGAGATTTACTGCCACCATGGTGGGTATTTCGCTAGATATAATTCGGAGTGTTAGGAATTAAATTTACACGTTACAAGTCTGCGACTAAGGCCCCCCCAAAAATAATTTGTTTCTGGTTTCCGCCCGCATCAGTTTCAAACCCACGCCTCAGTTCTTTTTTCTAGGTTTTCAAAGGTAAGGGGCAAATAACTGTAATTTTTTAGCCTCAGAAAACATTGGACATCGAAATGTCACTCGTTTCTGTTCAGAAGGAGTGTAGGGGTAGGTAGAGTGTGCTTTATTTATATAAATAATTGTATACATTTTGTTATTTTAACTCTTCATTCCCAAAAAAATATGACGTAAATAAAAAAAATCGCGTCGTCGCATCATTTTTGTCAACCTGTAAAGACCAGAAACATTTTATTTTTATTTTTGAGGCCTAATGGTCCGCGGGCTGAGTTATAAAGAGTTATCTCCCTTACTACACGGGACGACGATAAACCGTTACTATGTAATTACAGGCAGTAATGGAGACAAATTGGTCGTTTCCTCTCATTTGACCTATAAAATGTATTTAGGTTGGAAAATCATAATATTAAAGGTCGCGTGGGCTCAGTGAATATTTCATTACACGTGAACCCAAGTTGGTGGCAATCGAATTAAATTATATATATTTAAAGGCGGTATCTTTTGATACACAGGGACGTGTATCGCTTAGAAACTGCGTTTGAAAGACATATACCTATATAGACCCTACCCTATTAGTGTATAAAAGGATTTCAATTCATTGATCTTGATTTATCAAAAAATAGTATTATGAGTTGATCAAAACAAAATCATAATCTATAAAATGGCAAGGTTTGTTGCATTGTTGCCATGTTTTCATCGAACAGAATGTAAGCGGAGAAATGCAATTCTACAAACCTCAAATGATAAATCAACGTGTACGAGTGTTTTTCCATAACGTTTTTATGTTAATCAAATTCTGACCGCGATGACTCACTACGCTTCATTGCAGCTTGAAAAAGAGAAAGCGACTTTATCACTGCGGGCTGGTTTTGTCCTAGTTTCAGATCGCCGAGGAACAAAACCACGTGCATATTTCACTCCGTCATCGAGCCACTGACGCCGGTGTGAGTGACAGCCATGTGAAGTCAATATACAGCACACCTCTCCATCTGCACGGACTGCACGGACTTCATGCGCTTGCTGGTGATGCGGCGTGAAACACGCGGAATTCACGGACACGATGTCAATTTCTTCCTCGCTGATATTGATTATTGCGGCCTGTGTAACTTCAGGTAATTATAAGATCGCGTTGCATGGTTATAACAGGAATGCGAGTTGCATGGGGAAGAAATGTGCATGGCTGAATGCCAAACTTGCGATCTAGTCACTATGTGTATATAGTATTTACAGAATATTCTACAATTATATGTACTTATGTTCTTTATTTCCGTAATTGCACACGACGAGTAGTTATTGTGTTGTTATTGTATTGTATTAACTTGATTATCAATTAGTTTGCTATTTGCGTACAATATCCACGACGTTGCATTTACCCAGCGTTATTAAATTGACTATACTAATATTTAGTTTTTTTTTAAATATTTATTTTCAAAGTATCATGATATTGTATATGATTTAAGTATTTGTTATCTCCTACTTCCTCAATATTCAAAGAAGTATACATATATTTGTTGACCATCTTATTTTTAACAGCCCAAACATGTTTTGTTCTTGCTGTGGCAAGGCTGAGTGTAAATTTCCTGTAATTAACTAAAGGCCGTACAGAATTAACACAGGTCACGTTCGGTCAAAATATAATGTTGCTTTACAAGGACCATATGTTGTAGGGTGCAGAATCTTAAAACAACATTATTTACAGTTTGGTTAATGTGTTAATAGTGCTTTATATTCACATTCCAGAAGGAAATGATTTCTTGTAAAAATCAGTTTTAGTTTGAGAAGGGTAGGCCTATTGTGCATGTTTTGGAATAATGGAATTGTGAATGATACTTTTTGAATAAAATAAGACATGAGAGAACTAAAGAACTAGTCACTGGATTATTTTCATATTCTGCATATAAGTTCATCATTGTGAGATTTATGTTCCCACCGAATTGTGTGAACTTGAACCTTTACTGATTTCAAGGTCAGAACGAGACTTTGCCATTTAACCCTTGTCAGCGGGTTATCTTAACCCATTGACTGGTTTCTCTTCATATCTTACTCATAGCTTCTTCTGGGAAAGACAAAGGCCTATTTAGATTTTGGTGACATTGACATTATTCTCAAGGTCACAGCAGAACTTTGAATCCTTCGGCATGAGACCTTACATATTAAGCTTGTCAGTGAGATATCTCAAAGGCCATTCATTGGATTCTCTTCATATATTATGGAAGTCCATTAAGATGACCTTAATATCAATGTTTATTATCCGCCGCCGCGCGTTTAGCGCGAAGCGGGGGATATAGTATTCGGCTGCGTCCGTCCGTACGTACGTACGTACGTCGGTACGTCCGTACGAAATGGAATAACTCAAATACTATTCACTGGATTCTTTTCATATTTTGCATATGGGTTCATCATAGCAAGAGTAATGTTCCTACAGAGGTTTGTGACCTTGACCTTCATTTCAAGGTCACAATGAAAGTTTGTCATTTTACCCTTGTCAGCGGGATATCTCAATAACCATTTGCTGGATTCTCTTCATATTTTACACACAGCTTCTCCAAGGGAAGACGACAGGCTGATTAGATTTTGGTGACCTTGACATTATTTTCAAGGTCACAGCGGAACTTTGAAGTTTTTGACATGTTAATGTACATGTAAAGCTTGTCAGCGAGATATATCAAGAACCATTCACCGGAATTCCATCATTTCTTACATAGAGCACCTTCTAGGGAAGACGACGGGCTGATTAGATTTTGGTGACCTTGACATAATTTTCAAGGTCACAGCGGAACTTCGAATTTTTTGACATGTTAATGTACATATAAAAGTTGTCAGCGGGATATCTCAAGAACCATTCACTCGAATTCCATCATATCTTACATAATGCACCTCCTAGGAAAGACAAAGGGCTGATTAGATTTTGGTGACCTTGAAATTTTTCTCAAGGTCACAGTGGAACTTTGACTTTTTAGACATGTTTGACAGTCGATTTTGCTGATCTTGACATTATTTTTAAATTTTGAAGTATTCATTTTCGGCGGGGGATCATGTCACCTTAGTGACAAATACTTGTTATTACCGTGATAATTGGCAGCTTGGGATCATGTCACTTTCCTGACGACTGGTTGTTTCATTGAAAAGCCTAAACAGAAGTCTAAATATTTTAAAGGTACATCCATTGTGTTGTTGGGGGTCACATATTGCAAACGTTATAAATGGTGTTACTTTATCGCGAAGTACCGACTGTTGCGGAAAACTACCATTTTGAAGATAGTAGACATAGCATATTGACGATATGAAGTTAAAAGATTGGGTTTCTGATTGAAAAACGGAAAATGCACAGCGTGTGGCGCGCTTCAATGAGTCAAACGTAATATTGGACTCATATTTATAACAGAAAAAAGATTGAGTTGATAATGTTTAATAGGTCATATTACTACTGTGCATGTAAATGGGATGTACAGTTTCGGTTTCTGCACATGCATAATGATGTTACTCAATTTTAATTGGAAACTAGTAATTATGATATATTTGTCGATTGGGGATAAATATGCAAGCTGAATGAATATATTTGTATTATGAATTATATGAATTATATTTTACATGTTTTGGGTTGGAACGTATTAAAGCCAATTGAAATTTTATGAAACACAATGGATGCACCTTTAAAAAAAGTCTGGTCTTTATAGGCTGACAAAATTGAGGCGATGACGCGATTTTACTTTTGTATTTACGACATTTTTTGGGGAAATAAAGAGATAAATTTCATTTTATAAAACATTCTCAACGGTTAAAGTTTGTTTTGTTTTAGGTCGCGCATTGTCAAGTACATAATACTTCAGACTGATATGCGAATGACTAATGGAATTCCTGGTGATGAAATAGACATGAAATGTACCACATGTTTCGTTGTATTCACATGCACATACATGGTATATTGACAACCATTGAATCATGTAATAAACCTACCTGTATGTAAAGTTATATACAGCTACAGCTGTTGCTTCACAACTAGGAATATAAATAGTTTGTATAACTTGTTATGGAGAAATACTATAACATCGATTCGCCAATCTTACTAAATCGGCAAATTTGAGTGACAATACAAAGCGCTCATAAAATATACATCAACTTCGTCTGGGCAATTTTGATATCAGAGCTGAGCAACAATAGGTTTAACTGACAGACAGACTAACAGACTATGCAATCACCAACGTTTTTCATTTTGATATATCGTGAAAAATATAGTATAAGAATATTGTTTTCATTGAATTAAAAACATACTCATATTTTCCTGAAAGCCATTGCTTTAAACTAAGCATACCAACTAGAACACGAAGAAACAGATTTAAATTTTCAAAAATAAAAAATATAAATATTTTAGTACTAAGCTAAAATTGTTAATGAACCTTTGGGATGCAGTTGTCTCATACAACAACGTTTTCTCTTTGTATTCCATTGATATCTATATGATGTCTATATTCTGGTGCTAATTGCCCTTCACACTAATATCGGTTATTACACCACTTTAAGAGAAAGTCAGTTCTACAGGAACAACTACTTAGTTGTTATTATCAGATTATTCCGATTTGACCACATATTTGATTATTTTGTAAGATTTCGAAGATACACTGACGGGCAAAAGAAAGTATATGGCTCAGTTGTATTTATCATATGTATAATTTTCAAAGTCAAATATCTCGAGTTTTCGACATCGTATTAAAAAAACGGACTAGTTTGTGAAATTAGTTCAAAACATTAAATCAGTCAAAGAATACCTCTACACGGTTTGAATTTTTTTAAATCAAAATTTAAACTTTAAATTTTGAAATTCCCCCAAATTAATTTTGATAAAACACAGCTGTTCAGCGACATATAACACATACTTTGTGTGAAAATGCATACATTTACAACATTTTGAACATGGTAGGGGTCATGTTGGTGTAAAATTCATTTCTTACCCTTGTCTACTTTAAATAATGATGTTTTAGTTTAAAAAAATAAAACATTCACCAATTAAGTCATTCAAACTACTGCCGAAAGGTGTTATTGTATCGTGCCATAATCAAATGCATCTCAAGTCTTATATTGAATTAACCGAAAACAAGTGAGTGTTATATTTTCTTTTGTCCGTCTGTTTAGATGCATTATTTAGAATTTTGTGACCTTGATAAAAAAAAAAGTTGGCAATGATTCTACTCAATGTAATTTTATTTCGAATTTTACCTTATATACAAATATTTTAAATGATGATTAGAATAAATAAATGTGTTTTGATATATAAAGTAAATAACAAATGCAACTGTTTGTCAGTATACTAAAATAAATTTAATTAGTGTTACCAGTAATCATATTTTGTTATTTGAATGAAAAATATACAAATAATTCGACTCACACCAACAAAAATATCTTCCCTGCAAACTTAAAATGGTTTTCTTTGTTGAAAGTATAAACCACACAATCCTAATGAAGTTACTGAAATTACGCACTCTCATAAGCTCCGCACTTAAAAGTTCACCTTTGAAGTGAAAATGTGGCTATTATCTCAACACTCATAAACAAATCACAAGAGTATGGAAATCATGCATACCGCTATGCATAAGGGGTGATTCATGATGATTCTAAATATTTGTTCATCCTGTTAATTATGTTTTAAGATTGTACGATACACAATAAGAAGAACTGTCTTCAACACTGAGAAATACGTCATGGGTTGTCAGTTGCTAAACTAATATAACACACTTTTTTCACGTCAAAGTTTATGCAGGTACTTCATCAACCTTTGTCACGTGTTTGTTCATTTCACGTTCATTGCTTACACGCATGATTTTCTCGCTTAGCCACGCGTCTGTACATTTCCTGTTCATGCCACGTATTACTTGCAAGCTTATCTCGAGGTGGTATGTGCTTGTACATTTCACACGCGGTTTATAGGGTTACGTGTACGCTTTTCTCGCATATACACGTGCTTGTATATTTCACGTTATAGGGTTACGTGCACGCTTTTCTCGCTAATTCACGTGCTTGTACCTTTCGGGTTCCTTTAGTGTGCATGCACGTTTTTCTCGCTGTTTGTCTACGTTCTTGTATATTTCATACCGCTACAATGTTTTCGTGCATCTTGCCGTTAGAACATACATTTGTATCAAACCATGTTTCAGGTGACAGCTTGAAATGTGCACAATGTTCTTCCCGCCACACCAAGAAATGTGAAACCGGTGCCCTGGCCGCCACGGACTGTACAGGTCTACACCAGGGAGCTAGATTCTGTGTAACTTACTCAGGGACAATTCTGTCAGGTAAATTAAATCAAAATATTTCCTATGTGACTTCGAAGCACTTGTAAAATCACACCACTGTCATAACTTTTGAAAGGAACGATGTTGTGTAGGTTGAAATTCCACAATTCTATTCTCATATCATCATTATTAAAAGTATTAAATACTAGTATTTATTTCAACGAGGATGCAATATACTTTGCATAGATGCACATTACATTGTGATCTTTGCAATGGCTGTATCGATGTCACTATACATATATTATTTTCTCTAAATTGTGACTCCAGATACGCCGTAAATGAGGTAAAAGAACCATTTTGGCCTAAAAGTCACAAAAATAAACTCTTTGGCGGTGATGTTAAATTATTTCTTAAATCAATTCAGCCTTTTTCATTTTCATCTCCAACAACATGATACATTGTGTGAGTATTTGCGAAATGATAAAATAAACTACTATAGTATCATTCAACTTAGACTTGTTTTATTTCAGGTCGTGTAGTGTTTCGAGACTGTAGTTACGTGAATATGAACCACATATGCCAGAGTCAACTACTGGAGAATGAACAGACGGAGGTGTGTTATGAGACGTGTGATACCGACGGGTGTAATACTGTTCCTAACTCCAGCAACACAATACATGCAACATTGCCAAGTTTGACATTTCTGACAATATGGATAATTTTTTTGTTTCGTGTATTATGAATGTTCATTTCGATGTGGATGTGAATTGTATATGGCATTCAAGTTAATAATTGTATTATTAAATTTTAGTCATATTTTATAAAATAAAAAAATACCCTACGATGTGAATATTACGTTTTGGATGTGTGTACCCCAATTAGTGTCCTAATTACTGACATGTTGGTCTTATAATTTATGGTTATTATTTGAATAACAAACTCTTTATGTGTTGATAACAATATCTACTTAATTGTGTCTCCTCTTTTAAGGATTTTAAAAAAAATTTAAGAGCTCGTTTTCCGGGATAAATATATTAAAATTGTATTTTTTAAATAACTATTTTGTTCATAATAATATAATAAGATTTCAATTTTCGTGTGAACGTAATGAATATTGTTGAATTTCTTGAATAAAATGATGACCTTTTTGAAATTATTATATTTTGTAAAAAAAACCCATTAAAATTCACTTGTACTTAGAATATGTTGCAGGATAAAATGCTGTGTATTGCAAAAACTATAAAGAAAAATGTCTTGATGCTTCATCAATGTTCATCAGCTGTTGAATAAGAATGTATGAAGCAAAAAAGAGAGAAACATCTGGGGTTTTGTTTACGACGAAATCGGTTTCATTCTATATTTTATTTACAATTGTGAACAAAGAATAGGTATGGAAATATAAAGTTTGAAAATGTGTACTCATTTATATACTGCCGGCCAAAAGAAATGCCCACTAGATGTATTTCCAGAGATTGTAAAAACTGTTATGAACAGTTTAGGAATATTATAACATAATGAAGTTGCACCATTTCTGCATTATATATTTGAATTTCAGAAGTTCATGTCACGAAAGAAGGACGATTGTTGAAATGAGAAAATAATTGTTCAGTTTTCTATCAGTGCTTGATCAGAAGAAAAAAACTTTTTAAAAAGATTTTCATACAACCACGAGCAACAATACAGGCACGCATTGCGTTTAAGTAGTGATGATGCTGCCGGTGTACGTGGTTAAAGGTACATCCATTGTGTTGTTGGGGGTCAAATATGCCAAACGTTATAAATGGTCTAATTTTATCGAGAAGTACCAACTTTTACCGAAAACTACCATTTTGATGATATGCGACTTAGTATATTGCCGATATGAAGGTAAAAGTGTCGATTTCTGATCGAAAACCGGACAATGCACCGCGTGTGGCGCGCGCCAATGAGTCAAACGTAATTTTGGAATCTTATTTAAACCAGACAAGATAACAAATTAGGGTTGATAATGTTCAATAGGTCATATAACCACTGTGCATATAAATAGGACGTGCATTTTCGGTTTCTACACATGCATAATGCCGTTACTCAATTTTAATTGGAAACTAGTAATTATGATATATCTGGCGATTGGGGATGAATATGCAAGCTGAGTGAAATTTGTTTTTATTGTAAACAGCACATGTGGTGTGTTGGAACGTATTAAAGCCAAATAAAATTTTATGAAACACAATGGATGCACCTTTAAGATGCGCAAGTGAATCAAGCGAAAATAGCAGTCTTCATTAAGCGTGGTTTTCATGAATGTTATTGACTCGAATCACAGTTTTCCACGATTTCAATGGACTTTCATATTAGTTATTGCATCAGCATAACGTGGAGACCGCCATTAATTATATTCAAGAAATTATTGCATCTTTCATTTTAAGGAACATAAAGTAGGCGTTTCTTTTGGTCGGGAGTATACAATTCCTACACATTTCATATTATTTGTCAAATAATTAATGTTAATTATGCCTATTTGGATTCTTCTGATTGAACCTTACTTGAATATAAACATTATTTTGTGAAATAGAATCCGTTCATGTGGGATGAACATGTATGCATTTTTTATATGTTGAGCCTTATCTACTAATGTAACCAATATTTGTATTAAATTGACAATTTTGAATAAATATTCATTGACATTTATCGTTTTATTTACTGTGTGTACCTTTCTAACTTAACGCAATTAATTTATATTGACATGTTTTGTGCATTTTATTTCACAAAGAACGGCTTATGTACAAGTGTGTCGGCCATTGGTAAAGTGGCCCTCAATGTACACTCACAAAATGTCCATACTTTCAACTTTATCGGCAAGCTAGGTTTAAACTGTTAATTTATTTTTAAACTGGGTTGTACAAGAGAAAATTAGGTACACGTATTCCAACCGGGACGTACAAGAGGACATACGATACAAGTGTTCAGCCTGGGTTGGACAAGAGGACATACGATACAAGTGTTCAGCCTGGGTTGATCAAGAGGAAATACGATACAAGTGTTCAGCCTGGGTTGGACAAGAGGAAATACGATACAAGTGTTCAGCCTGGGTTGGACAAGAGGAAATACGATACAAGTGTTCAGCCTGGGTTGGACAAGAGGAAATGCGATACAAGTGTTCAGCCTGGGTTGGACAAGAGGAAATACGATACAAGTGTTCAGCCTGGGTTGAACAAGAGGAAATACGATACAAGTGTTCAGCCTGGGTTGAACAAGAGGAAATACGATACAAGTGTTCAGCCTGGGTTGAACAAGAGGAAATACGATACAAGTGTTCAGCCTGGGTTGGACAAGAGGAAATACGATACAAGTGTTCAGCCTGGGTTGGACAAGAGGAAATACGATAAAAGTGTTCAGCCTGGGTTGAACAAGAGGAAATACGATACAAGTGTTCAGCCTGGGATGATCAAGAGGAAATACGATACAAGTGTTCAGCCTGGGTTGAACAAGAGGACATACGATACAAGTGTTCAGCCTGGGTTGATCAAGAGGAAATACGATACAAGTGTTCAGCCTGGGTTGGACAAGAGGAAATACGTTACAAGTGTTCAGCCTGGGTTGGACAAGAGGAAATACGATACAAGTGTTCAGCCTGGGTTGGACAAGAGGAAATGCGATACAAGTGTTCAGCCTGGGTTGGACAAGAGGAAATACGATACAAGTGTTCAGCCTGGGTTGAACAAGAGGAAATACGATACAAGTGTTCAGCCTGGGTTGAACAAGAGGAAATACGATACAAGTGTTCAGCCTGGGTTGAACAAGAGGAAATACGATACAAGTGTTCAGCCTGGGTTGGACAAGAGGAAATACGATACAAGTGTTCAGCCTGGGTTGGACAAGAGGAAATACGATAAAAGTGTTCAGCCTGGGTTGAACAAGAGGAAATACGATACAAGTGTTCAGCCTGGGATGATCAAGAGGAAATACGATACAAGTGTTCAGCCTGGGTTGAACAAGAGGAAATACGATACAAGTGTTCAGCCTGGGTTGGACAAGAGGAAATACGATACAAGTGTTCAGCCTGGGTTGGACAAGAGGAAATACGATAAAAGTGTTCAGCCTGGGTTGAACAAGAGGAAATACGATACAAGTGTTCAGCCTGGGTTGAACAAGAGGAAATACGATACAAGTGTTCAGCCTGGGTTGGACAAGAGGAAATACGATAAAAGTGTTCAGCCTGGGTTGAACAAGAGGAAATACGATACAAGTGTTCAGCCTGGGTTGAACAAGAGGAAATACGATACAAGTGTTCAGCCTGGGTTGAACAAGAGGAAATACGATACAAGTGTTCAGCCTGGGTTTGACAAGAGGAAATACGATACAAGTGTTCAGCCTGGGTTGAACAAGAGGAAATACGATACAGGTGTTCAGCCTGGGTTGAACAAGAGGAAATACGATACAGGTGTTCAGCCCGGGTTGAACAAGAGGACATACGATACAAATGTTCAGCTCTGGTTGTACAGGAGGACATACGATAAAGTGCTCAGCCTGGGTTGGACAAGAGGACATGCGATACAAATGTTCAGTCCGGTTTGGAAAAGAGGAAATACGATATAAGTGTTAAGCCTGGGTTGGACAAGAGGACATACGATACAAATGTTCAGTCCGGGTTGAACAAGAGGAAATTCGATAAAAGTGTTCAGCCCGGGTTGGACAAGAGGAAATACGATATAAGTGTTCAGCCTGGGTTGGACAAGAGGAAATACGATACAAATGTTCAGCCCGGGTTGAACAAGAGGAAATACGATAAAAGTGTTCAGCCTGGGTTGGACAAGAGGAAATACGATACAAATGTTCAGCCCGGGTTGAACAAGAGGAAATACGATAAAAGTGTTCAGCCTGGGTTGGACAAGAGGAAATACGATACAAATGTTCAGCCCGGGTTGAACAAGAGGAAATACGATACAAGTGTTCAGCCTGGGTTGGACAAGAGGAAATACGATATAAGTGTTCAGCCTGGGTTGGACAAGAGGAAATACGATACAAATGTTCGATCCGGGTTGTACAAGAGAAAATTCGATAAAAGTGTTCAGCCCTGTTTGGACAAAAGGAAATACGATACAAATGATCAGTCTGGGTTGGACAAGAGGAAATACGATACAAATATTCAGCCCGGATTGTACAGGAGGAAATTCGATAAAAGTGTTCAGCCCGGGTTGGACAAGAGGAAATACGATACAAATGTTCAGTCCGGTTTGGACAAGAGGAAATACGATACAAATGTCCAGTCCGGTTTGGACAAGAGGAAATACGATACAAATGTTCAGTCCGGTTTGGACAAGAGGACATACGATACAAATGTTCAGCCCGGGTTGTACAGGAGGACACACGATACAAGTGTTCAGCCCGGGTTGAACAAGAGGAAATACGATAAAAGTGTTCAGCCTGGGTTGGACAAGATGAAGTACGATACAAATGTTCGGTCCAGGTTGTACCGGGGATGTAGCTCAGTTGGTAGAGTCTCCGCTCATCACCCGGAAGGCCGGTCGCGTCATACCAAAAGACCTTAAAAGATGGGAGTTGTTGCTGCCTTGCTTGACACTCAGCATTATAAGTACAGAACAACGCTTTAAAGGGGCAGTAGCACGTTTTTTCGCTGAAATAAGTTGATGAAATGTATTTGATAAATAATCTCACTAATAGTAAAACATCCTTCTCTCCTCGGAAAATCAAGTTAAAAAATGAGTGTACATGGTTCCGTAAAGCCATGGGAATCATTTTTGTCATTCAAAATAATAAATTGTGTTCACAATAAAATGGCCGCCATGAAATTTTTGCTTTATACGCAACATTGTTTTTACCACTACGGATAATTGGTTTGTGTAATAAGATTTTTAATCCTCTAAAGTAAATATAAAGGACATAGACTATCATTATAAATGGAACATCTTTTAAAATAAAATTTGCAAAAAACATGCTACTGCCCCTTTAACTTGCGCTGCACTGTTGCTGCCGGGTGCTATTTGCACACAACAAATGTCCATTGTACATTGTAATACGGACAATAAAGAGTTATTATTATTATTACAAGAGGAAAATCGATAAAAGTGTTCAGCTCGGTGTGGACAAGAGGAAGTACGATAAAGTTTTCAGCCTGGTTGATAATATTTATTTTATATATATATATATATATATATTACTCAAGGAAGAGTGTCATATGACTTTTACGAAACGAGTGTGAGTTTTACATATTGTCCGAGCGAAAGTGAGGGTTATAAATAAATTTGCACGAGTTTCGGAAAAGTCATATGGCACATTTTGAGTCTGGTACTTTGTTATTGCAGGTGCGAATGCAATTGTAACATGAGGAAATTCAAGTGTGTTTTTTCGGATCGAGTCATAGGTAACGCCTTCTCGATAATCCAAAAAGGGGCCCGATTTATATCGCATCAATTATTACTCACTATCAGATACATTTCTACTTAAATGTTCCCAGGCACTAAGAAGTTTCGAGTACAACATTAAATCCGGTATACATGAAATGGCGAGGACTTTGTATAATTTTGAGAAATTTAAGTCATTTATCAGAGGTTATCACGTGTATTGGTCAAACCTAAAACTAAAATAAGGGCCGGGCCTCCAATACGCGCCGGGGAAAGAGCCCTTAAATGTTAATAATGGCCCGGGCCCCTATTAGAGGAAATACGGTATACCCTGGATTACCGAGAACGTAGGTACGGTTGCTAGGTTATATTTTTAAAATCGGTAAAATCTTAGTCGAAGTAAAACTTCAAAATTGGTGGTAATTTTAAACGTACAGAGAGGATATTATTAGACATGCGTTAACCTGAACATTAAAAGAGAAATGATGGAGAAAGTTTGCACATTTATGTGCATGAGGTCAGGCGTAGGCTACTCTGTTTGGATTTGATTTCGCATAGGTTAAATATGAAATTAAATAAGGTTAAACAACATGTTTTCATGTTATCAAGTTATCCAATTAATCATTCGTGGGTTTATTGTAATGGTAGGACTAATTATAAAACAGTACTGACAGTCATTTCTTAAACTTTAAGGGACAGTTCGTCTGTTATTGTAGTAACATAGGTCAAAAGTTACCAAGGGTGTTCTTTTTATCGAGAAGTAATGACTGTTGTCGTAAATTACCCTTTTAGTGCCAATCAGTATAGTTACATTATTAAGATATTTGGTCTTGATCATGATCGAAAACCGGACAATGTTCCGCGACTATCGCGCGTCAATTGTTCAAACGTAATTTTGAAAACTTATAGGTAGCAGACAAAGAGACATATATTTGTTGGTACTCTTCAATGGAACATATAATTGCCATACATGTAAATGGGGCGCATGAATTCGGCTTCTCGTCGTGTATTCAGCAGCTGCTCGAGTTTTATTTGAAAACAAGTTATTGTCAAATATTTGGCATTAGGGAATACATATGCAAGTCGAGTGAGATGATTTGGACTTAAATCAGGACTCTTGATATATGTGTATGTATCAAATCTAAATAAAGTTTCATGAAAAACACGGAGTGTCCCTCTAAGAGTCCGACTAGACTAGCAAACACCAAGACAAGACCCTCGTCATGCATTGTCCACCTGTACATCGAGCACCGATATTCACCAGAAATCACCACCTCATGTTCCATTCACTAGATCTACTCAGTTGCCCCCAAAGCTTGCCTTTTTAAAGGACTTTCTTGTTACCCATTCTATTCCATTTCATTTGCGTAAAAAATAGCCAGGAAATGATCCGGTTGTATGTGTATGTGTACTTCCTTTTGTTTGGCAGTGTATGAGGCATGAGTACACATTTCTGTTGTTAATGATCTGCCCTAGTTCGAACAGCCAGTCTCTCGTCTTATCAGCTCCAGATTACATTTTATAACTGGTCGCTCTCGGTATACCACGGTAAGTCATAGCTATTATAACGAATCTGTCGTACGGTATTCAGAAATCGGGTGAACATTCGTCACAATGTGCAACTTCCCAGTGCAATCCATACCTCTTGCCAGTCTCCATTACTGGCTGATTTAGGCAGTATTTCCTTAATATCTCTGTGCTTGGAAATTAGGGCCCACTATGCATTTCAGGTGCAGCGATCTACTATCTTGGCACAACAAAGCGACGGAAATACTGCAAGACTAAATCAGCCAGTAATGGAGTTATGCCTTGCATTTGGAAGTTGCACAATATGTTGCAAGATATATAGAATACTAAACGATGTCCCGTTTGATAACATGTTTATGAAACGAGTGAATGGCTTGGTATTTTAGCGAGCGATAGCAAGTTAAATACCGATGCCATTCACGAGTTTCATAAACATGTTATCAAACGGGACAGAGTTTAGTATTTTATGTATTACTCAATGGCGTTAATAGCGCTGAATTGCAAGAAAATCGTTGTTAGTAACGCTCACTTACGCTAACGGTCATCCGCTATTGCAGTCGCGCGGCTAACATTGTGACGTCAACCGAAAAAGACTGTGACGTCATGCGTCGATTATGACGTTACGGCAGCACGCGGTGGTATCACACATGTGTGTAACCAACTCATTGTTATCTAATGAGTGATCTCACCACGGTTGCGTAATAAATGTTGTTACATTGTTGGTAATTACGACATTCTGCAATAGTTGAACATACATGTAACTGGCGATATTTCATTCTATGACGAAATAAACATAAACTAATTGAGTAGACCTTTTTTTTAATTTTCAGTGATAATTACAGCATAGCCAAAGATAACGTGTGATGTTCATGTTTATTGTCAATATATGACATGAAGTGAAGAGAAATACATGTTTATCAATAAAAGGCATATTCATGGAGAATACGTATTCCTTTGATGAAAAGGACCCTTTGAACAAGTATTGTGAAAAGGACCCTTTGAACAAGTATTGTTTTTATAGGAGATTAATGATTAGTGAATATTCACAATATGCATGAAGATAATAGTCCCTTGAAATGACTGTTCTTCCATCCTGGTTTATTTCATTACATCTACGTGAAATGAGAATTTGAAAATACAATTTTGTGTTTAAAACAATTAATAATTTCCAACATATTTAAGCATGTTGTTATAAAGATTTGTTGTAAAGTATTGTAACATACCGCTGCTTTTACTTCCTGGATATTTACATAATACAATCTTGTTTTTTTTTCTCACTTTTAGATCGAGCTGTTACAATTAGTAATAAGTAACATCTTTAAAAATGTTATAATAAAGTTGGGTTTTTTTGTTTATAAAGCCTTGTAACAGACCGCTGCTTTCATTTCCTGGATATTTACATAACTTTCGTTTTTTCACGTATAAGTCGATCTGAACATGTCTGCTCTTGGTGACAAGTAGACGCACTGAACATATGCTTACAGATGTTTACCCTTGTGAACCAACTTGACTACCCACTACTGGATATAAGCATGATGTTTGCAACTCTCTTCTTCTTCCTCGTCACGTTTCCACAACTTGTGTTATCGAGTTGTCTCCTCTTGATGACTGTGCACATGATCGGTCGTTGCATTAGGAATTGGCGGGAAAAACAGCGTGTGGACCCGGATGATAAACACGTGCTCATCACCGGCTGTGATACAGGTAGGTTATTGAGCAATCTCATTAAAATCGGATCTCATCTAATACTTGACCTACGTTAAGATCTGATCACTGCTCAGCGAGCGTCATCTCTCCAGCTTTTGCACTTCAGGCATTCAGCGAAGAGATCGTCAGTACATTTCGAAATGAAGGCGGGTCTTTGATTGGTTGAATTAATGAAGGATAAAGGTCACAGACAAGGTCATGAGACATGACATATGTTGGTCTCTGAGGCGTTTTCAGGACCGCGAGACTCGCTTGGCGTGAACGCGCGTACACGCGAGATAATTTCAGAATATCATCACCATTTTGGAAATAGCAAGGGACCAAATTTCAATTGAGGGGGTAATAAAAGAAAGAAAAATGATGTAATCAAATTTTGTCACACGCGACTTCATTTTGGATCGTAAATACTCGCTTAGCGAGACTGCTCCAAAGTGTTCACGCGTGCATGTATTCGCGAATACGCGCGAACGCGTTGTCGTTCAGAAGCGGGTACTCGCGAATACTCGCGATCGAGTACTCGCGGTCCTGAACACGCCTCTAGTCAGATCTGAAAATAGCGAGGTATGAGTGTTAGATTTCTGACTTTGGTTGATAGGATGGAATAGTTTATTTTTAAATTGTCTAATTGTGAAAAAAGATACTAATATGATATTCTAAATCATGATTGTGCTGAAGATGTTTAATTCTTTACAAAATGTTTTAACAGGTTTCCCATTCTTTGCTTTTAAAAGAGAATTGTTTTCCAAGATAGGATATGACGTAAGGACAATGATCATGAATGACTTCAAAATTAAAGCAACATGTTGATAGTCTAAAGATTACGTGATCAAAGTCTTAAACAAAATGAATAGATACTGAAGCTCAATAATAAACAGGATTTGGATTCCATCTCGCACGTGTATTGGACAGAAAAGGATATCACGTGATCGCAACGTGTCTGGTCGAGCAAGGTAAAGGTTACAAGGAGTTGCAGGAGACTGGAAGTCTGCGCATGCGTGTTCTGCCTCTTGACGTCTCGTCACAAGAAAGCGTTGACGTATGTTTGAATGAAGTGAAGATCATATGTGGAGAAAAGGGTAAGTATAGATACGACATAACCGCCAAAAACCTTTACTAAAATATAGCAAGAATGGATCTCAAACATTTAACAACCAGAAAGCATTGATCACGACGAGATCATTGTTGACGAATATCAAGCATTGATAACGAATACCAAGCATTATTGGCGAATATCAAGCATTGATAACGAATATCAAGCATTAATAACGAAAATCAAGCATTGTTAACGAATATCAAACACTGATAACGAATATCAAGCATTGATAACGAATATCAAGCATTAATAACGAATATCAAGCACTGATAACTAATATCAAGCACTGATAATGAATATCAAACATTGATAACTAATATCAAGCACTGATAATGAATATCAAACATTGATAACGAATATCAAGCGTCGATAACGAATATCAAGCATTGGTCATGACCAACAAACTTTAACAGCAAGCATTGACTATGAACAGCAAACATTGATAACGAATCAAATAGAGGCATAAGGTAAGTGTATGTAGCTCAGTTGGTAGAGTGTCCGCTCATCACTCGGAAGACCGGGGTTCGATTCCCTGTCACGTCATACCAAAAGACGTTAAAAGATGGGAGTTGTTGCTGCCTTGCTTGACACTCAGCATTATAAGGACAGAACAACGCTTGAACTGGCACTGCACAGTGGCTGCCGGGTGCGGAAAGCACAACATTAATTTCCTCTGTACTTTGAGGACAATAATGAGTTATTATAAATCATAATAAATTAAAATTTGATCCAATTTCGAAACGTATTTTGCAGGTTTATGGGCTGTAGTGAACAACGCTGCTACAATGCTTGACAGTGATGTTGAAATAGTGGACATGGACACATACAAGAAAATTATCAATGTCAACACTTTTGGAATGGTTCAAGTCTGTAAGGCATTCTTACCGTTGATCAGGATGCGAAAAAGTAAGATGACAACAAATGCCGGGCTTAAGCTCAATTCATTTATCGCATGAATTGTAAAGTTTGACGACAGCGCATGCGTGGTTTGTGTAGCAAAAGGGTAACACAATTCTTTTAAAGACAATTAGTCTCTCGTAACCCTATTGTTAGGGTGGCTCATGTATTTTATATTGTATATATTTTTTTTATGTAAATGAGGTGAGACTGAATAAACCATCTGTCTGTCTGTCTGTCTGTCGAACTGGCCTTATTTTAAGGACGGGCTATTTTGCGAAATTAACTTAAAGGCACTGTAGCACGTTTTTTAAATATTTTTTTTCTCTCTCAAATTTGCCATTTATTATTCAAGTTTATAAAGTATGTTGTTACGATAGAGGGAATACGAGTACACGAGTCGATAAGCCATATCAATAGAAAACGCGGAACTCTTCAGTGTGAGAGGTAGATTTGTTTGTCTCATGCGATTTTGAGTTCAGACAGCAAGATGATTGACCATTCAATCATGGTACCATATTTTTAGGCATATATGTCTTTCAAATGCTATTTCTAAGCGATACACGCCCCGGTGGTGCTCTCTTCATTAAAGGTGTTTAGCTTTAGTACTGTGTTTCTTTTTTAACAGCTTTTGTTATTTTATTCAAGGTCGTGTTTTGAATGTGACGAGCGTGAGATCGGAGCAAGCCGTTCCCTCAGCATCAGGGTACGTCACCAGCAAATTTGCTGCAGAAGGATTTTCAGAAAGTCTAAGGCGTGAAATGAGGCCTTTTGGTGTTGCCTGGCCGCTATGGTTTGGAAACGGGACAATACCTACCTGAAAATGTAAAGTAATGCTATACATACTGACTAATTGACACTCCTCCAAACACGTACACACGGGCTGCGTTCGTTTAGAACTTAGTGTGTCGCCCGTGCTATCAAAATCCTAATCGAACGACCCTTGTGTCACTCTCGTGTGCACTCTTGAGTCACTCGAAGCCCCTCCTGCTAAATCGAGGAGGGAAGTCGTGAGAATAACGGAAGTACGTCATCTGACGCAGTGTTCGTCTATATTCTTCCTAACCCTCCGACTTACTTACACATATGAACACATTCGCAATAAGTCGATTTGAGGTTTTGATTTGGATAAAAGCAAAATGTAGGTTATATGCATGATAGGTGTATTCGAAGGCCATACAATTTTATAGTTTCACTGATGTATGATTTTGGTGCATTCATTGACGGATTGAGCAGTAAAATCGTAAACAATTGTAGGGCCACTCGTTTTTGGATTAGGTGATCCTTTTCAACACAGAATAATTGCGCAAATGAATGAATAAAATAATTAATAGGGTAAGTATTATTATCAAATGCTGAGCCTATAATAATTCTGTCGGCCATATTGTTTGACGCCGGACAACCAAGTGTGATACTCGATTGTCGTTCGCGCTAAGTGGCAACTGAGCATGCGCAAGTTTACCCTCCAGTGAGTCAAAACGGACGCAGCCACGCTTTCGTAAATTCATGCAAGGGTCGCGCTGGATTTGATGACTCGAGGCCATCCAAAGCACGGCACCTGGGTCGAGTTCATTCTCCTCTTACAGAGGTTCCTCCTTTCATATTCCTTTATTCCTTTTCTATCGTCACCTCTGTTACATCTAGGCGATATTTCACTATTTTTGCTCAATGGTAACTTCCTTATTTTGGTCCAACAAAACATCATTTTACATCCGCGATTGAATTCTATCGCATTGTACAGATAAAGCAACTCAAAGTCATTACGGAATGCTCTGCAGCCAATCAGAATCTATTTCTAGCTGAGACATTGCTCGATATGTAACAGAGGTAACGTTCTGAAGGGGAAACATCTGTGGGAAGACAATGAGGCAAGAACACCCCGAAAAAAAATCGAGTTTTGAAGCTATAGGCGCGGAATCATCTTCCTATGTTTTGTGGACACTTTTAACATTATTATTGTCAAATTTATATTGTATAAATCGTGGCTTGTTAGTTTTAAATGATTGTTTTAAAAGTAAAAGTGGACAGCGAGAACACCGTGTAATGGCATGACACTGTTTTTTTTATAAGTTTATTGCTGTTGATAAGTTTCATGATTAAAAACCTTATACATGTATATATACACCTTCAGTATATGAAATCGTTATAATTCTTAGTTAGTAACGTTAGTGAAGAGCGTTTTGACATTTTTCGTTGAGCACGAGTTACCTCCCCTGTTAAAATGGCGTGGATGTGTACCTGACCTTTAACCTGAATCACCAAATTGTATTTTGTTAAGGTTGAGATACTAAAGGCCCACACGAAAGTAATTCATGACAAAGCAAGTTATGAAGTGAAAGAAGCTTATGGAGAAGAATACCTGGAGACTTTCCTCACCAGAATACCACGTGCACGTGCTACAGGTGAAGAGCCAATCAGAAGAGTTCTGGACGTGTTTGAATCTGCCATCAGTTGTGTACATCCTGACTCAACATATCTCATAGATACAACCAATTCACTAGTGGAGAAAGATTGTGTATGTATCAGAATGTTTTTTTTTACTTATTATGATGTTACCAATAACGTATTAAGGATTCAACCTATTAACAGAGAGGCCAAGCCCAATCCGCATTCACTGTGTTAATCTTCAGTCTGCAGAAGATCAGCCTTGGGACTTTTCATCAGGAAAACTAAAGTAGGCTACCCGCTTTTGAAAACGCTAGCTTCTCTAAACGCAGTATTTTGCTTGGATCGTATAATCATTACTCAAGGAGCATGTATACATATGTATCACACAGTAGAAATACCGTTTTATATATATATATATATATATATATATATATATATATATATATATATATATATATATATATATATATATATATATATATATATATATATATATATATATATAAATAAAAATGAGTCGTTTCTCACGTGAAGTAAGGTTATATATAGAAAAGAGTAAACATCAGATGGGTTTGACTGGATCAATCTTCTTTAATACGATGAGCTCATTTCGACCAGTATATCGGTCTTTTCAAGTATGTGACATACTGGTCGAAATGAGCTCATCGTATTAAAGAAGATTGATCCAGTCAAACCCATCTGATGTTTACTCTTTTCTATATATATATATATATATATATATATATATATATATATATATATATATATATATATATATATATATATATATATAATAGAGAGTTTGTTCAAGTGTACAGTCAGTATATATTCAAATGGTAGTTAAAAGAATAACTAACGCCGATTTCCTCCTACATGTTTCAACTTTATCCTGAAGATGTATCGATGCATTTGCACGTGCGTTACCGTAGTAACAACGGCCGAGGCCGAGGATCGGCTCATAGTAGAACAGAGGTACTGATCGGAAATCTGAAGGGAGAGACCTCTGTGGGAAGAGAATGTAGTTGGAGCAGGATAGTCATGCTAAATATACTTGTATTTTCCTGCGATTGATATTATCATTTATTTATATGTGTTTACAAAATATCTTTGTATTCGAAACAGTAACATACTCTATGTCTCTATTTTTGCAGCTCGTGGCGCGTTTGAGACGTTTCTTGCCAGTTTACCTAGTGGATGCAATATATCTCTACTTCACGCCAATACGGAAAGAAGCATTCTTAACTACTGGCAAATAAACGAAAAAAATGCTTTTTCTCAATTATTCAAATTTATACAATATATTGTTAAGTAAGAGGATAAACATCTCATATTCCACAACCCGAAAAGCCGTATCCATAGACAACGGTTATCCGTATTCGAAGAAAATTGTGCGACTTAAAAAGCGACAAGTTTGTGGAACGTTAGTGGGAGATTTGTAGTTGTCATGCGATATTGAGAGTTCAGACAGCATGATGGTTGAACATTGTACCACATTTAATACTCTAGTCTCAGTGTTTAATTAGGTATCGTTACATTAGATCACTTGAACTACGCCCGAGCGGCCATTTTAATGTGAACACACAAAAATGGCCGCTCGGTGGGAAATGGACTCGCATGGCAGAACCGAACCAAGGGCATTCGTTTTAGAACTCTTTTTATTGATTGAGGAGTGTTATTTAGCCATTGGTAAGACTTATTTACCTTTGTGTGCAGTTTATTTCAGTAAGAACAGCGTGCTACAGCGTCTTTAATGTCAATAGAAATTAAATGTCGATTGAATCAAATTGAAATCATATTTTCGTAAAATATGTACAGCTGTTATGCACAATAGGTTTAATGTTTAAAGATCAGATATAAACTGAGGTGCAAAAGAAAGTATATCACTCATTTGTTTTCCATTAATTCAATAATTTAAAGAACTTAGATGCATTTGATTATGGCACGATACAATAACACATTTCGGCAGTAGTTTGAATGGCTTAATTAGTGACTGTTTTATTTTTTAACTTAAGTATCATTATTTAAAGTAGACGGGGGTAAGAAATGAAATTTACACCAACATGACCCCTTCCATGTTCAAAATGTTGTAAATGTGTGCAGGACGAGGCACATTTATTGATGTTCACACAGAGTATGTCTTGTATGTCGATGAACAGTTGTGTTTTGTCAACATTAATTTGGAGGGATTTCAAAATTATAATTTTTTAATTTTATTTTTTTTCTAAAGAAACGCGTAGAGGTATTCTTTGACTGATTTAATGTTTTGGACTAATTTGCCAAACTAGTCAGTTTTTTAATACGACGTCGAAAACTCGAGATATGTGACTTTGAAAATTATACATATGATAAATACAACTGAGTGATATACTTTCTTTTGCACCTCAATTTATGTTTTGGACTTGTTTGTATATTTTCTTTCACTTCAACGCCAATACTTGCAAAAGCATATCAATATTTTATATGTTAACATATATTGCCAGGGCATGGTATTATAGCAGTGTCTTATGTTCAAAAATGATTACTATTCAGCGAAGAACTATAAAATGAACCCCGTCAGTTTAGTATTGCCCTGATAGATGAATTAAAAGTCAGGTGATTTAGGGTTGAAAGCCGTATTTCACTTATAATATCATGGCTGTTAGTATTATTGCAGGAATAAAGACCGCAACGTCTTTGTCGATTTGCGTTGCGTTGAAACCTGTAACTAACGAACCATGGGAACTGCGCTGAAATGCAATGTAGCCTAATACCAAAATCAGTTCACTACTATAAACTTTGTATTCTATTATTTATTTCTGTATACAGTAGAATACGGATATAACGAACTCCAAGGGGCCAAAGAATTAAGTTCGCTTTATCCGTTGTTCGCTATACACGTATTATTTTAATCATAGGGCTTTTGAAGGGACTTCGTTCGCTTTGTTCGCTATATCCGTGTTCGCTATATCCGTGTTCTACTGAGTATATTATTTGTATTCGCTCTTGTACCGACAACGTGGTTTTCTAGAGAATAAATGGTTGATACATCAGACAAAGTTGCCGAGCCCCTAGTAGTATTCGAACCCGGACCTCTTTATCCGAATCCAAACGAGCTAAGCACGTTCCCGAAAGGTGAAGTTAATCAAACCAGATGACCTTCTCTAAGTTGGCATGCACGTGTCATCGTAGTGTTTCATATCATCGATATCTGTCTTTATGTTTATATATATTTTATCTCCAAGATACTAAATTGAAATATTATAATCATACTACCAAGTTGCAGCCGAATTGTTTTTTAAAAAATCAGCATAATCGCATTTATACATACACAGGGAAAATGTTGGTTACGACGTATTTACGAAAAAGGAATAATGCACTGTCGGTCAAAAGAAACGCCTACCAGATATCTTATCAGGTTTCGTAAAATCTATAATTAACAGATTAGCTAAATTATAGCATTATGAAGTTGCACCATTTCTACATTATATTTTTAAATTTCAGAAGTTGTCACGTCACAAAAGAATGGCGCTTGTTGAAATGGGACAATATAATTGTTAAGTTTTCGATCAGTGCTTGATCAGAAAAACATTTGAAACAGAGTTTCATACAATCACGAGCAACAAAACAAGCACGCATTCGCATCAAAGTGGCGGTGACGCTACAGATGTGCGTGGTTACGGTGCGAGTGAATCAACCGGAAATAGCGGTCTCCACTGGGCGTGGTTTTCATGACTGTTATTGACTTGAATCACAGTTTTTCCACGGTTCCAATGAACTTTTGTATTAATTATTGTTTCAGCATAACGTGTAGACCCCCATTATATATATTTCAGAAATCATTTCATCTTTCATTTTAAGGAAAATCAAGTAGGCGTTTATTTTGGCCGACAGTGTACAATCGGACAAATGATATTCATATGATAGACGTCCTTGAATATACAGTGTGATGCCAATATTAACGTTAATTAAGGCTAGGATAAACACTATTCATAGATGATGTCCGATCCTATTCACATTTATCAAGTTTGTGAGGAATCATCTTGCCTACTCATAATGAATGTTTACTTTTCGGTTTTCTATATTGGGAATGACACAAATTCGATCAACATATATACATAGTTGTAAACACATTTAACATGGCGATCTATGGAAACTGTTTTTATTTAATCTACATATGTAGATAAATCGGATAATACTTTTAATTTTTTTATCTAAATTATGTACTTCAAGCTCAGCTGAAAATTTTGTCAGTGATCTAACCAGAATTTGTTTTATGAAATTATTTATCCTTGACTACATTAATATGCAAATCCATGGAAATAACATCACCGTCCGAATACTTTTTTAGCCACTCTGGATATGGACGTTAAGTATCTGATGCGTTTCCCCTGCATAAAATCGACTCCCATAAAACAAAACCGTACTATATAATGTTCTACCTTAAAGTCCACTGTGTATCTTGAAATGTCAATGTAGTACCTTGAAATTAATATCTTATTTTTCTTAATTTTTCAAGAATAATAAAGACACAAGTCCTTATTAATACAGCGCAGGCACACAAAACACGTTCTGTATCATTTATTTGCAACTGCCGGGCGGGTTGACAATTGACCCACATGAAAGCAAACGGCCGTGCCTTGTATCTTTCTACAATATCACGCATAAGATTATGTCGTATGAGAGACGGTCGTACTCGCCTCGGCTCGGCATAGCTTTTTTCCGCTTGTCTGTTGCCGTGGGACGGAGGTTTACCGAAGCCAGTCCGAAGAGCATTACATCGTCTAATGATCGTATAAAACGAACATCGCTTACATTTGATAAATCAATATTCACTATAAAACAAGGAAAGGATCTTGAAAATATGGGCAGTTTTTTTCGAGAACTGAAATAAGTTGTAGGTAAATAATACACAATGTACTTTTGCAACAGAGTCGTGACGTGTCGTGTTGGAGCATATCCTAACAAGTGAAAGGTGATTCTAAACTGGACTCGTTATTTCCAATCTTATATGTTAGAAGCGAGTGCAATACGCTGCGCTGCACTGCGCCCTATTAATTATTACTTTAATGGCCTGTATGATATATTCCATGCACTTATCAATCTATTTGTCACGTGTTTGATCCGAGCGAAATTTTAATTTGAAGTAATGACTATTGATATATTCCATCTTGCTTTATCGATATAGATTAATTTGAATACGCAAATGCAACTGCTTTCTAGAATTGAATCCTGTAAGTAAATTTATTTCAACAAGTAGGCTACAATTGCAGAAAGTGAATAATGAAATGTTATGCAGTGAAACTTATTATACCATTGATAGAATGCATTACAACTTTTTACAAGCAGTGATACACACACAAGTATTAACACACATTTTGAACAAACAAACAAATTAATTGGTTTGGAAACAATAAAATTACATCAACTGAATTGTAGCCGATCCTACCGGAAGTAATGACTGTAACACTAAAATTAAGAGGTAAGTAGTTTAAATTTAGTATTTTTAATTGTGAATAGACGTTGTTGGTGATATTACAGTGCAGTTCACGACCGAGTTAATTAGTTGGATGTTGGTAATTTAGAATGAGTATAATAACTGATGTGTTCATACGCTTGCCACACAGATAATTTCAGATAGTAGCCACTTTCTCCACAACGAGTACTCCACTACTACCATCAGGCCGCCGTTATAGACCCGGTGAAACCTGCGAGCAACGGCTGGAACAAGCGAACCATGGGTGGTACTGCACTGAAATTCAGTGTAGCATTGCACCCAAATCTTACTGCGTGTAGAACAGTTCTCTACTGCAGACAAAGTTGCCGTGCCCCTGGTGGGATTCCTGAGTTAATAGAAATGCTGTCATAATGTTGAATAATGATGAAACCAAGAACAGTTATAATCGCAAATATTTAACTTATAATAAGGGGGAAATGTAATTTACTGCAAAACGCATAACTATTTTGGCTACTTCGTAACCGTAAAATAATTACTTCATACGGAATGAATCACGAGGTCTACTCTCATTTGTATAATATTGGAGGATGTCGCCACATGCACGGTTATTCTGAAGATAAACTTTCGATTTCAATTTAAAAAGTTCTCTGAAAAAATCAAGTATGACATATCTATGATTTTCAAACACACCAGCTTTATCTCCTAATTATATTACATCATGGGAGTTTATTTTGTAATAATCCCTCATCAGGAACAAGTGTTGAAGCGAGCACAGCTCACATACCCTCTTAAGTCAAACAAACGTCAAATCAAAATGCACAATTGTGTGCATTGATTAGCATATGTGTGTAAAGTTGGATGAAATGGTGTGTACAGTTTCAGAGGTGTTTCAGGTGCGCCATTGTCCATTTTTCAAGTTATTGTTGATGTGTTGGGAAAGATCATAATGAAATGAAATAGGGTGACCATAACGTGCTCTGTAACCTGTTGAAAATTGAGTACGGTTTGCATGGTGGTGCTATGTAAGAACAGGACAATTTTCTGGATTAACAACTTCTTCAATGTGAAAATGCACGATGTCTCGGAGTATACACTCACTTCTTCATCAGGTGGAATGTAAGGAAATAACAAAAATGGGAATCCCATTTGATTATTTCCTTATATATGTATCGCATTCCTATATGTTATAAATACATAACTAAAATACAATCAAGTTGAGACATATTAATATACGGATAAATTTTGACTGCTTGATATTTGAGAACTTAAAAAAGACAAGCCCACATTAATTGAAAAATAAAAGCCATGATAAGTGAAGTCTCTTATTGAACAGTTTTATGATGCACTAGTTATGCTTTGTGGTAATCTATCAATATATCTATGTTTCATTATTTAAAAGGTGCAAAGTTAGAAAACTAGCATTTTTCCCATTTCATGTACGCGAAAAGATCATGAACACTATCTCAGGATGAAACCATAACTATCGTTGTAAAAAAATGTATTGATTATAAATTAATAATAAAATAAAAACATGGTAGGCCTATGTGCTACTCATTGTCTCAAATTTAGTGCGTTATTGTGTTTAAAAAGACAACATTTGTCAAAAGTTATAATTAAGAGAAGCGCTACAGGCATATTTGAATAAGTATTAAGGTCAAGTGACAACAAAACACGTTATCTCATCGATATTCACGAGTTACCATGGTTACAGGCGCGAGTTAAGACATTGTAGTGCATTGTGGGATATCACGATTTGTCGTGTGGGACATATCGACTGTGTGCACTTTTTTCCTGGTTTGCCAATTTTGCCGTTTCAGGCCTATTCTTCCGTGTCGGTAAGTGCTTGTCATTTAATGGACATCGTGCTATTACTAGAAAACTATCACCCGAATACAGACACGTATTGTTTTCAAAGTGTCACTTGGAGGTGGGACGGTGGGACGCCATGTTTTTTATAACATTTTGACAGAACATATTGTCTGTACAACTAGTTATAAAAAAAGATACACACCTCTACTGACCGCAAGAAAACAATCTCACAATAATAATTCTTGCAGGATTCATGCAGTAAATATATATATAATGCAATATATGAGTAAATTTTCAAGGAGAGAAATTGAAATTAATATTTGTTGTTTATTCTTAAGTTTATTTGACAAAATTAACAAAATACATAAAATACATATATAGATTATTACCCGAGGAAGTGTGTCATATGACTTTTACGAAACGAGTGTCATATCAATAATCTTAACTCGGTTATTTTCAAATATATGGATAATAATTAAGTTAACAAATGTGAAATTATTAAATATGCACGCTTAATCTAGCTTTATTAATAGTCAATAATACAATAACAGTGATAATTGGTAAATCATGTACTTTCTTTTATCAATATTCGAAGATGTTTAAAAACAAATATCCCATTTAATACACTCCCGAGATTTTATAGTATAGACACGCACATAAACTGAGGAAGTGGCTTTCGAAAAAGTCGTAAATTTACAAAAGATGTCATACAATATTTAAGCATGACTTGAACACCCCAAAAACAGAACCAAAGGCAAATGCTAAATGAAAATGTATGTTCTACTAATACATATGGCATGGACTTATCAACAACCTTTAAACAGTAAATGAAATTAATGTCTTTAATTACCTAATCCGAGAACAGAAGTAGCCTTTGTCGGTAACAGTTTGACATCGGCGGTAACAGAATAGTAACTCCTCACTGCGTTAGCATGAAAATTACATGAATGAATTAATTTTTTTTATGATTTATTCAGTAATTCTTTCAGTAACGTTCTGGTTACTTGTTTATCAAGGAACAGGAAACTGTCATTCTGCTTGTCTTCTCAACCTTTGCCTCGTATCGTTGAAAACAACCAGTCAATTACTTTACATTTTAGGAACCACAGGGGCTATGCCCTAAATCATAGTTTCGTCATTTTCTCAAAACCCAAATCTCATTGGCAGATAGGACAGCACCCTTTAACCAATTTTCGTTTTCTTTTAAACTAGAAGTCTTTGAAAGTGATTTGTTATATAAAGACTTCTTTAAATGGTAGATTTAGACTGAAAATCCTACAAAGGTGACATATTGTATACACACTTAATATATATATATAAATTGTAGATTGTAAAATGCAAGTTTTCAATCGTATTTACATGTCACGTATAATAAGCTACAGAGCCTTATGTTTAGATCATCAGGCCTATAAGGCCAGATCGACTTATGATATCGGTCATCGTCTGTTGGGCGTCGTTACATTTTAACATTATTTATTTATCTAATTAATTATTTTTACTATTAACGTTGTATCACATTCAATTTTATTAGAAATGTATCTCATAATTATGTTAGCATCCATTCTCTTTTTTTTACTCCAAAACTTTAGGCCCTGTTGCTCAGCTGCATTGTTACTGTTGTGACGTCACCATGCCATGTGACTGCGCGTTGCAAGGTTGCGGCCTCCTGTTTGTCACAGTAGTGCTGTGTTACCTGATGAAGAGATTTAGAGAGGCGAAGAGGATAGATCCTGCCGGCAAATATATCTTGATCACTGGCTGTGATACTGGTACTATTTATTATTTATTTATTTATTTATTTATTTCAAGTCATTCAGTCGCGATATAAGTGAAATACTCTTGAAAGCTGCATTAAACCCCACCTCACCTCTCCAAAATTCCCAGGCGATGCTACCATCTTTCACCAATATGTATAGTCACCGTGGCAATGTGCGCATTTTACTTGCTTGGTTATAAATATTATTGAAGTCTACTCCAATAAAACATCCAGATGTTTTATTATATATTTATTTTCAGAGTAAGTGGTTTGCAATTGTCTTGGCTATGACGTCATTGACATTTGGTTTTCCTGAATTCAACATGGATTTATCCAAGGATGAATTCGATTACTCACGCCAGACTCGATGATCTGTTCTGTTAGCGTTTCCTCGTTGATTTGTTTGCAGGTTTTGGAAATGCCTTTGCTAGATATTTTGACGAAAAGGGATTTAATGTTTTTGCAACATGTTTATCGATAACAAGCCCTGGAGCCAGAAACCTCATCGAAAGCGGAAGTAAGCGGATGCGCGTCTTGAATCTTGACGTCACTTCCGATGACAGCGTGAAGGCCTGTTTTGAGACAGTGATTAAAGAATGTGGATCAAAAGGTAGAGTTCGTTGTACATTTGCATGTGCTCTGCACCTACGGGGTCAAAGTTTATACATTTGGTCCTGACCCTCCCCTCAAATGTGGACATACGAATCCCCTAACCTAGTAATAAGGGAAATAGAGTAATACGCACTATGTAATATCATGCATTGGTCACACTGTATTGTATTGTTAAAAGCCTAATGAGCTACAGAGCCAATGGCTCTATTTCATATATTTTGAGTTGACTAAATATCCACGTTTCAGGGCTGTGGGCCCTAATCAACAATGCTGGAATCATGATCAACATGGATACGGAGATTCAGTCAATGGACAACTACAGAAAAGTCTGTGACGTCAACCTATTTGGAATCGTACGCACGTGCAAAGCATTTCTTCCGCTCATCAGAAAACAAAAAGGTATTTCTTTTATGTATAATGTATGTAAAGTAGATATAAATGAGACAACAACATGATAAATGGTCAAATTTAAAGAGCCATCAAGGATGTAGGTGTTTCAAATACAAAATGACTTGTGGAAAATATACTTATAACGTCATTCGCTAGAGAAATATTTTATCTACAACGTGACATGTGATAAGTAATTTTCATATCACGACAACGTAATGAAATTTGATTTAAAAGAGAAGTTCACATTCGAGTAACGCGCGTTATGGGTATCTGACGTCATATAAACAGAATTCCCTTTATTGCATAAAACGTACTGCACATGGCAAGCGTTTCCGAAGCGTGAAGGCTCCTCTTTAGCGCAAGTTGCCATAGCAGCCCACGTGCTGCACGTGCTTCTTTTGGAAGTTAGGCTACCCCTGTCACACATTACTGAATGTGACGTTTGCTTTATAAACACTGATTCTAAATAAATGTCGCCGCAAATGACTGCGATACTGCCGAAGCGGCGATAAACAATAACTCACTCACACTAAATAAATGTCCTGAGAACATATATACAAATTATTGCCTATATAATGTACTTTTTATTGAGCTAAGACCAGCAAATTATGACAAATATATTCTCATTGATTATAAAAACTAAGCAAAATACCTAGTTGTGTAAAACTGTTATTCCAATATCTATAGAAAATACATAATTAAATGAAATGGCAAATAAATAACCGCCAAAAATTATATATTTCGATTTCTTTCATTGCTGATAAACTTTATTTCTCTTTCGTGTCTCTGTATACAGTGTGTGAGCTAGACCACAATGCTTTAAGCTTGAAAATAATAGACTTGATCTTTATTTAGACTTGAAAACACCTTTACTAATTAGTGTAATTTCTCGGCTTATTTTGGGTCGAAAAACTCTGTGAAAAATTTAGTGTATATATTTCATGGAAATAGATTTTTGACAATTTTTCGATATGTTCATCAACATCCTATATGGCTCTTTAAGGGATTAAAAGCTGTTGAATTACTTCACCTCGGCTGTACGCGCATATCCCGTATGAACAAGAAGTCAGCCAGGTTCCTACAAAAAGAGTCTTTTTTAGACGATTGGATACAAATAAGCAAGGAAACCCGTGTTGCAACATTGTACCGCTTGGGCTCTTTTAGAAAAATCAACGATACCAGTTGCTTGAAACAGAAGTTACGTGGGAAAGTATGATTTTGTTGTTATCACACCGGTATGTAATACCGTGGGGTATAGCCTAGTCGTCGCCCTGTCTGTCCGTCCGTCCGTAATCATTTCGTTTCCGAGGCAGAACTCGAAAACAGTTCATGACATCTTTCTGAAACTTTCCATGGGTATTACCAACCAACGGAAGTGGTGCCTTTTGATATTTTCAAATTTTCAAAAAAATTCGTTTCCATAGAAACATGTTGGATTTGGACTCTGTTCAGAGAAGGGTTCGTTTCCGGAGCACAGATCCAAAACTCTTCATCATACCTACTGAATGAAAAATGAAATGAAAAAGGTGATTTTCTAAATCTTGAAACTTTAAAAAATGTCTACACGTGTAAAACAAACTTTTTAGAATATGCCGGTATAGTAAAATCGATTAAAGCTTACCTTAAGGCAAAAAATCTCGAGTTATCAAATAAGTTAACCAATCCCATCCTGCCATACTTCATTGTAGATATCGTAAAACCAACCAAAGGATGCAGGCTCTTCTATGATACCCTTCAAAGTATAAAATATAAACATAAGTGGGAAAAGGACTTAAATCAATCAATAGCTAAAAATGAATGGACCGAAATAAATTATACACCTTTTTCATCACATCTTGGCACAAAACAAATTTGGTTTCAATATTCGATCTTACACAGAATTCTTCCATTGAACGACCTTCTATTTAAAATGAAATTGAAAGACACAAACAAATGTACTTTCTGTAAAGGATCTGTAGAAACTATAGTGCACATTTTCTATGATTGCCCGAAAGTGAATAACATCTGGGATAGACTAAAGACATGGATAGAGCAGAAAACAGATTCAATATCAAACCTCTCAAAACGAAACATATGCCTAGGATATCCGGAAACACGAAATATGATTCTAAATCTTATTATAACAACAGTCAAATATAATATATACATATCAAAGTTAAAGGAAACTGTACCGCAATTTAACATTATAAAACAAGATTTAAACAATGTCTATGAAATTGATAAACGCATCTGTTACTCAGATTGCAACTATTCGAAGTTCACAAAATTCTGGTCTGTATGCCATAATCTCTTTAAAGATTGACACTCTGCAACTTCGGTGAAAGTATGGAAATGCCAGGTCCATAAACACTTGAACTCTACGTTTTATTCAATTGAATTTGCAATGTTAGCTTGCAGTTGCTCTGTTTTCAATATTTGTACCTATTTTATGTTGTAAAATGCTGTCTTATGAACATTTCATATATGTCTATGTATCTGAAAAAGAAATAAAATTATTAAAAAAATATCTTCCTGAAACTTTGCATTTGTATTACCCACTACCTGAAGTTGTCGCTTTTGATATTTTCACATTTATGAAATTTTATTTTTTCCGTTTCCATAGAAACGTGTTGCATTTGGACTTTGTTTAGAGATAGGTTTGTACCGGAGCGCAGCTCCAAAACTCTCAATCATATCATCCTGAAACTTTGCATATGTATTACCCACTACCTGAAGAGGTGGCTTTTGATATTTTCAGATTTCTGAAATGTTTCTTTTTCGTTTCCATAGAAACGTGTTGCATTTGAACTTTGTTCAGAGATAGGTCTGCTTCCGGTGTAGAACTCCAAAACCCTTCATCAAAGATATGGTTTACAAATTATGTAGGACGGTGGGATATGTCATCTTCAGATGACTCTGGTTTGATTCTATATATCGATTTTTTTTATTATGATGTAACATCTCTTGTGAGTCGCTGAGGCGAAGGGTGCATTCATTTATTCATGAGATGTGTGTCCAGTTGACCGGTATATTGTGACAGGTCGAGTGGTTAACGTGACCAGTGTCCGAGGAATTCTCCCCTTCCCAACCGGTACAGCGTACTGTATGAGCAAGTTCGGCGCCGAGGGTTTCACCCACTGTCTGAGGCTGGAGATGGCGCGGTTTGGGGTTAAGGTGTCGCTCATCGAACCTGGGATGTACGGAGTTCATACTGGCATGTTTAACGAAGAAAATGTAAGCTCAAAATACATGGAATTTGTTCTGAATTGATATGAAATGTCATTCTCTTCCCACAGAGGTTAGTCCCTACAGTTTTCCGGTCCGGAAAACTGTAGGGACTAACCTCTGTGGGAAGAGAATGATGAAATGTAGACAAGTATGTATGTTTGTGAAATTTGCAAACTTTAGTAAAATGTAATTGATGAGACTTTAATCTTCCGATTTTTTATGGAGAAGTCATTAATAATGAAAAAGTTGAATCAATTATTTCTTGACATAATGAGTAATAATTAAATAAAATTATGGATTTTTCAATTATTATTTTTCGATAGAATGCATGATAGGTAAATTTGTAATTTTTTAGTCTACCTTGCAGAAAAATAGTTCTTGCTTATTAAATAAAAAAAACTGATACATTAAAATACTATCATCTAGATCTTTTAATCGCAAATATAACTCAATACCTTAATATTCACCTAAATTGTATTTATATTCTTTCACACTTCAGGCAAACCGCCTGAGAGAGTGTTTTCGGAATACGATGAAGAAAGTACCCGACGATGTGAAAGTCGATTACGGCAAGTCCTACCTCGAAAGATTGGTGTCCAACATCAAGACGGTATCACCAAGTGTTGATACGAAACTCAAGGGGGTTTTGGACGCGGTTGAATCAGCCGTCATGGGTGAACACCCCAAACCAAACTATCTCGTTGATAGCACTAATTCGTGGCTTGACGATACATGTGTGAGTACTTTTAATAGCACACATGCTGTGTTTGAACATGACGTATTCTTACGGACTGATTGTCCATTTCATCGTGTTGCACGTGCTAATTGGCATTCTCGTGCAGTTTATGGCACATGTTGGTATTTTGAATATGTGATTGACGTTTTTCCGAAATTGACATGTATATTTCACCGTGTGGCACGATTTGCACGTGTTACCTGACTTTCTTGCACATGAGCCGTATATTGAATAGTTGAAACCACTCTCACGATCTATGCTTGCTTTTCTCGTGATTATTAAATTGAACCCAATTTCAACACTTGGTAATGTACTGGAGTGGATATCAAAACAAGTTTAATAAAAGTTCTTAAAGACAGGACAGCAGTGAGATATCGTTAAATACCGTTATCAAGTGATTTCATTATCCCGCCGGTATGTAATACCGATGGTATAGCCGTCGCCCTGTCCGTCTGTAATCATTTCGTCTACGGAGCATAAGAATCCGTTCATGATATTATTTTTCTGAAACTTGCTATCTATATTACCCACCAACTGAAGTGTTGATTTTTTTTATATTTTCATACAATTTTATTTGTTTCTTTTCCACAAAACACGCCTTTGATTTCTACTTTGTTCAGAAATAGGTTCGTTTCGGAGCAGAACTACAAAAACGCTTCATCATATCTTCCCGAAACCTTGCGTGTGTATTAGCCACTAATGCAGCGTTGCCTTTTGATATTTTAAGATTTCTGGAATTTTTGTTCTATTTTTTGTTTCCATAGAAAAGCGTTGGATTTGACTTTGTTCAGGGATAGGTTTAGTTTGATTCCGGAGCAGAACTAACTGAAATAGTAGACACACAATTATTTTTCAAAAATGTGTTTTACAAATTATATGGGACCGGCGGGATATGTCATCTTTTGATGACTCTTGTCTGATCTAATATTACCCTTCTTTTTATTATAGGCCCCACTTGTAGTATGCCAAAATTTGATAGACATGCATTAAACATCGTGTAAAAGATTACCTTTATATGTCATTTATAAATCATATTCCATGTTTCAGATTCTTGCCCGTCTGAGCTATATCCTACCTATTACCTTGATGGATAAACTATACATGTGGCAAAGGCCTTTGCCAAGTGAAGCCTTGGACGTATTCAAAAACCAAAATTAAACACAAATTTCAACGGTACTGTGATGGACAAAATTTACTAGACAAAATATCTGTGTTCATCAACATTGGTCGTGATAGAAAACCCTCTTCCTGATCAACTGAACAGGCGAATACCTGGCACCCTGCCTGTCAAGTTCAAGCCTCAAAACCAAGTCTATTTGTAAACTATTTGTTTTTAATGGTTTGCACTATAAAAACATGGAAAGTCCAATCGTGTTAATGTTGAACCAATATAACACGATCATAATCCTTTACAAAACCCATTGAACGAAGGATCAATAATTATAAAATACACAACTCCCAAAAAGCGTTGTGATACATTTGCAACAAGCATTATTTAAATCTTTGCTGGGGAATAACCGTAATTAAACTGATAAATTTATGTTTACATCCATGACACATACTTGCTAGAAGTGTATTGAACTGCAGTAAGGTACAAATTGAAGCTTGCCACTCCACTCGATTGCGTTGAAAATGGTTTCCGACACTGAATCATGTTTCATTTTTTAATTTATGAATATTTTAATTCAATAATAAAAATTTAACAAGGTTGTGATAGACATATGACGAGGTGCAAATTTGAAAAATTCATGATTTTAAATTGCTCTTGCTATGTTTCCTACTTATTTGTCCATTCTATGACAAGAGCACTTTCCGCAAAATGTACACTAAATAATTCATTTTACTATCTCCTACTACCTATATTTACATCATGATAATGTTTTTGTTACGATTCTTACTTCTTTTTTTATCAATAAATAGTAAACATTTTGTCATTTTGTTGTTAAGTGAACTCGTGGTCTTTATATCATTGAAATGATGATGATTAGGATGAGGTGAGTGATTAATTTGTATTTATATTTGATATGTCTTTCAATGTGTATATTACTGTCTGATTTAGGTCTTGCAGTATTTCCTTAAGATCTCTGTGTTTGGAAATCCGGGCCCACTATGCATTTTAGGTGCAGCGATTCACTATCTTGGCACAACAAAGCGAGGGAAATACTGCAAGGCATAACTCAGCACGTAATGGAGATTGGTAAGACTTATGCCTTGCGTTGGGAAGTTGAGCAACTTCATGTATCCCAATAAGTCGATAGCTCGAACTGTTACAACCCTAATGGATGGACATGTCAAGTATCAAAAGCCTATCAGTGACCAATAAAACGTTACGACCAAGGTTAAAGTTTTCGAAAAATATCTCCAGCGCCAAGGTCAAGGTCACGAGGTCAAAACTTATCTCTCATTTGAAAGTTCTCATCCCAATAGATGCACATGTGAAGTACCAAATGGCTACCACTGTCCAGTCAAAAGTTATGACCAAGTTTTTATTACCCCCGGAATCTCCTTTTCGGGGCATAAATTTGATGAAATTATACTTAACATACGACCCTGTCTTACACCAGTAGCTGTCTCAAACATATTTCTTTTGCCAGCATCTGATTCAACACACAGGGTTTTACAGAGTGAGTGAGTGAGTGAGTTATTGTTTAACGCCGCTTCGGCAGTATTGCAGCCATTAGCGGCGAGATATTTAATTTATTTGCCTAATTTAAAAAAGAAAATTGCAATTGAAAAACAGAACACGGCACGAAGGCCGCAAAAACATCAGCAAATTATCACAAGTTGAATAAAAGCTGATAATGAAAAGTTAAAATTTACAATTTGTCAATAAGGTGTATAGCCTTCAAAAAATCTAAAACACGATGCTCACCGAAATGAGTAAAAACTTGATTGATTGAAATAGAAGGATAAAAAGTTTCCCTGATATGTGCAGTGTCCCAACACTCACATAGAATGTGTTTGATTGTGAGAGGGCACTGACAGGGTATACATACTGGGGGATCTTCCCCCTTTAAAAGATATGAGTGAGTAAGATGAGAGTGTCCAATACGACATCGTCGTAGGACACAAGCTTCCTGCCGGGTAAAAGAGGATAGAGATTTGTAACCTAAATGAGGTTGAATAGTGTGAAGTTTGTTATGATGTTGTTGGTCCCATTGGGACTTCCAACGTTGTTTAATGTAAGATTTAATAGCAGGTTTGGAATCCGTATATGGAACTTTGGTAGGAGAAATATGTTTGAGGTTTAATGCAGATTTAGCAGCTGAGTCAGCTTTGTTATTACCTCTAATACCCATATGGCTAGGAAGCCAGCAGAAGACGATGTCGCATTGGAGACAAGAATTATGAAGTAATAAAATATCCCTGATAATTGGGTGATCACTCTTACAGTTTTTAATTGCTTGTAGGCAAGAAAGTGAATCGGAAAAAATAATGTAATTATTAGGGGTTGAGTTTTTAATGTGATGGACGGCCTTAAGGATGGCCTTAGCTTCTGCAGTAAAGATGCTGCTGCCATCATGCAGCCTTGTAGCATATGTTGTTGAAGGAGTCACAGTTGCTGCTGCAACTGTGGGTCCATCTTTAGAACCGTCAGTGTAAATTGGTTTATAATCTGCGAAAAAATTACGAAGTTCAAAAAATGCCTGTCGAAATATTAATTGGTCTGTATTTGATTTTTTATGAGTAGATGTTTTACAGAGAAAATATAATTTGAATATACAAGAAATAGCATACGCTGACATCATGTACCTCATATCAGGAAGTGTTTGATGTGTAACATGGTGCAATTGATGACCCGTACCAATAAATTTTTATTGTAATTGTCAATTAAAAATTATAAAATTATTTAATAAGTTATTTCGAAAATAGTGTTGTACAAGGTCTAACTATTTCCTATTCCGTAGGCTTTTAAGAGAAAACAACTATACAAACATTGACAAGCTAAGTTCATACACTGTCGGCCAAAAGAAACGCCTACCAGATATCTTATCACATTTCGGAAAACGATAATGACCAGTTAAGCAATAGTATAGCATTAGGAAGTTGCACAATTTCAGAAGTTGTCATGTCACAAAAGAATGGCAATTGTTGAAATGAGACAACAGAAATTGTTCCCTTTTCGATCAGTGCTTGGTCAGAAAAACATTTCTTACCGATTTCCGTACAACCTCTAGCAACAATACAGGCACGCAATCGCATTAAAGTGGCGATGACGCTATAGATGTACGTGGTTAAAGCGCGCAAGTAAATCAACTGGAAACAGTGGTATTCATTGGGCGTGATTTTCGTGAATGTTATTCACTCGAATCACAGTTTATCCACGATTTCAATGAACTTTCATATTAATTATTGTTTTTGCATAACGTGGAGACCACCATTAATTATATTTCAGAAAGTCTTTCATTTTAAGGAAAATTAAGTAGGCGTTTCTTTTGACCGACAGTGTACCTATGGTAAACTTTCAAAACTATTATTATTTTGCTTCGTTGTATGATTGTATCATTAATATCTATTCAAGAATGTACTATGTATCTATGTACCACTGTGAGCATCCTCGGTTACCCAGGGATTTATATGTGCTCCGTTACTCTCCATTATATCACCCCTGGGAAACTTCATCATAGAAATATGTACTAAAATTACCCGCTCTTGGTCGGCGTAAGCCAATCAAACTGCTGAGCAGCTAGGACCTGCGAGCCAATGACAATTCATATCACTTCGTTGCAAAGCACGCGCGGTTATTTTGTTAGCCACCCGTCACCGGTTGTTTCCCTTGACCATTTCCGTCTTATCCTATTGAGCATTTTCTTTGGTTACTGACTTCGTCACGCCGGCCAAGGATGGGTAATTTTAGTACAGATTTCTCTGACAGAGGCTGACACCCTCGAAAGCAGTGTGATCTCGGTTTGGTCGTTCCATTACAGTTAATCCATGGTCATGACGTCACTCTATTGTGTTGTCAGTTGATTATTATTTAGGAGTCTACTGGTCATTGACTGTCCCAGTCAGGAGGGGTGTTAGGTTTAGATATTTTCAGTAATGGCACATTTGTCGAGACTGATGTAAACTGAGGTGCAAAAGAAAGTATATCACTCAGTTGTTTTCCATTAATTCAATATTTTAAAGAAATTAGATGCATTTGATTATGGCACGATACAACAACACCTATCGGCAGTAGTTTGAATGACTTAATTAGTGACTGTTTTATTGTTTAACTTAAATATAATTATTTAAAGTAGACGGGGGTAAAAAATGAAATTTACACCAACATGACCCCTACCATGTTCAAAATATTGTAAATGTGCGCAGGACGAGGCACATTTATTGATTTTCACACAGAGTATGTCTTGTATGTCGATGAACAGTTGTGTTTTGTCAAACTTAATTTGGGGGAATTTCAAAATTTAAATATTTTAATTTTAATTTGTTTTTTTTTTAAAAAAACGCGTAGAGGTATTCTTGGACTGATTTAATGTTTTGGACTAATTTGCAAAACTAGTCAGTTTTTTAATACGACGTCGAAAACTCGAGATATGCAACTTTGAAAATTATACATAATGATAAATACAACTGAGTGATATACTTTCTTTTGCACCTCAGTTTATTTTGTCTTGGTGTATAGGATAGGATCGGAGCAGTGGATTCGTTAAAAATAACCCACTCACCCCTTCGGGGCTCGTAGTTTATTTTTAACGAATCCACAGCTGCTCATGCATTCTCCATTACTGAATATGTTACGGTTGGCTGGTTGCGAAGCTATCTGAAAGATTTTAAGTTCCTCACTTTGTTTGTTTTACGTCTTCAATTTCACTCATAATTCTACCCTTGTTCTTGATTATCAACTAAAGGTAAGTTAATTTTCTTCACCTATTGCTTGCAGTGTCCAAGGATTAACATAGAGTTATGTTTACTTCTTGCTTTCTCTCTATAGCTATATATACACCTCATCATAAATAACGCACCACCATGTTTTATCACATGAGTGAAACAGGCTTCAACTTCATACACTTTGTGGGTTGAAAAGCATAAAGCTGTTTGTATGGCCTCATGTGAGCGTTCAGTCAGAAAAGTTACAACACAAGTTTGAATTTGAACATTATTTCGTGGTTTAAAAGAAGCCGACTAAAGTTCACTACGATCAGCGTAATATAAGGAGAAATAATTATGGCTGCCTTGGTGGTTACAAAAGGGGTCGCCCCAATTTTCACACGCCCCAATAGGCAGACACTTATTACATGGTTGAGGGAATACATTAAACAAGGTTGTTACCCATTAGGGTGGAATATTTACCCCGCTTGCTAGACATTTGCATACATACAAATACCATACAACAAATATAAAGGGTATCGCTTTCAACTCATACATTTTATCAAATTAATCACCGTATGGACCCTGAGCATTTCAATTACTTCCATTCAATCAAATAGTTACAGCACAGGGGAAGTTTAGCGCAAATATGTTGCGCAACAGAGATGAACGACCAGTTTTCCCTATGCGCGAACGAAGTGAGCTGAGCAACAGAGATGAAACTGGTAGTTCATCTCTGTTGCGCAACATATTTGCGCTAAACTTCCTCTGTGGTTACAAAACGAAGAGATGAAGCATTATAAGTTATTGTAATTCTCTGTCCGCCGTGGTTACCAACCTTATTAGACTTAGTCAATCTGACATCGAAGACATTGGAACACAATGGGCAGTATATTGGGTTCGATTCTGGCTTGGGTGGGCTACCAGCGGAGAGACTTTAAGACAGGGGTGATTTTGGATGCTTAAGATGTAAAAGTGACGTCACGGGCTGCAACATTTGGATTTTCTACAGTTACAGAGTAGAGCCCAAAAGGAATGCCGTTTGAATAACCCTGTCTAGACAGACGAGACGCACTCCAGTTCTATCAACAGTTATCGGCTGTATGTTCAGTTTGAAAGAGCCTTGCTGATTGTACAACCAGTGATCCTAGACAAAACAGTGCGCAGCTTGAAAAATTGTAAAACTATCATTACATCGGGTCCTCATGTCAGATGGTATACTCATTTTGTTTTATGGCTGCAAATAAATCCCAATGTACATGATTTTGTGTAAAAGTAGGGACCTTCGACGGGATAACGACTACATTGAAAGGGCGTAACACATTCATTGGGTCATAAGCTCCGATAATCTATATACCTGTACATATCAAGCATTGAATATTTAATTAGGAAAAATCGTACTCAAGTTAGAAATTACCCATTCTTAAAGGCTTAGCCTATTACACTGTTACCTCTTGCTTCGAATCGTCATGCGAGCCCTTCAAAAGACATCTCATACATCAGAGAATGTTGATTTCAAATCAGCGTGCATACATTTGTTACATTTGTTTTTATTTGTTTGTCATCCGAGAAGGGTGATTTTATATTTCACACAACCAGATACAGACTTCCAAAAAGCACGATTTATCAAAAAGCAAACATAAAAAATATTGAAACTTTATCATGAACAATGCTGTTTGAAGAAACATTTGCTATATCTCAAATGACATTACCTTGACATCAATTACCACCATGGTACACTATCTTTCAAGGCAACATTCATCCAATGATTACTCCTTATTGGGTATGCTATAATTCGAGACACCTAGGTTACGTATTTGAGTATTTGCCAGATGGCCCTCCTGAACCGAATCGGGTACCTCGGGCTCGACGGAATGATTGTCGTCGGACTCATCTGTCTCCTGTCGACCCTCTATGTACTGAATATCGTGAGTTGTCTCCTCTTGTTGTCGACCGTGGTGTTTGTGAGACTTGCAAGAAAGTTCATTGAGGCAAAACGTGTGAACAGCAAAGACAAATATGTACTCATCCCTTGATGTGACACAGGTGATAATATATTTTGTATGCAAAATTGTTAATGTTTTAACATGACATTAAATGATGACGTCACATTGTATAGCGTTTTATCACGAAATGGTGTTGGTTATTTTGACAAATGGAGTGTTATATTGTTAGCCTTTAATGATACATAATGCGTGTTGAAATCACCACTCGATATTAAAGTTATGCAGAATATTTTTGCCTGGATACTTGCACAAATACAAAATGCGCTGAGTTAAGTTAAAATCATGAACATCGACATGGATAATCATCCGATAATGCCAAATGTATGACAATTAAAGTTATTTTCAATGTAAATCTAGTAGCGACCTTACATACACTAGCAAATTTCTAATATTTCAACGTTCAATACTTCAAAATTGATATAAAAAAAAATAAGGGGTATAATTGAGAAATCTTTGAAATTTGTAATCATTTCAAACGTTATAAAGTACACAATACTTTTTTCAGGGATTGGTTTTGCTCTGGCGAGAGTTCTGGACAGAAAAGGTTTCCACGTGTTTGCCACGTGTCTGTCTGACTCCTCCGACGGTGCCACAGAACTCCGGAACAGCGCAAGTTCACGTCTGTGTGTTCTGCAACTTGACGTCACGTCTGATGAAAGCGTCAACAACTGCCGGGAGGTGGTGGACAGGATTTGTGGAGATGTTGGTAGGCGGAACCTTCCCTTGATGTATCTATTCAAATGTTAAAATCCCTTAATATTATAGTTCATTTCAATGTTCTGCTGTTACCTTTACGTCTGTAAATAGTCCAGAGCACAATATTCAATTGACGACCAGCCCAGTCTAAAAATCATAGCAAATATAGACTAAGCTTTAGAAATCAATGGATCTTAAGGGAATTGAATTGTTTGTAAAATAGTGTTGTTGATGCGAAAAAAACTTATTTCTGAGAGAAAATGTTAATCTAGTCTGTACATGGAATAACTAGAGAAGTTGTACGGAGTTAGAGGCAGCGGAACGATTTGATTGGCTGAAAAGTCCTGAACATTTAAAAGCTAATAACGTTATTAGATTTTAATAGAACATTCATATTCTTATTATATTCTGATTATCTTATTTATCAAAAAGAAATATTCCCTTCAAATATTAGGCACTTTACCACAAAGTTAACGTTGGGCCACTGTCCACTTGGACACATTACATTCGCAGTTAATTAACAGTTCTTTCTTTCTATTTTGGTTTTGTTGACATAATGAAAGAATTATTTTAGGAAAAAGACTGAGGAGCACACAATTCTCTCTCATTAGCAGAATAGCGAGGCCTGAGACAAAGTTCACACATTTGCCACATCGTGTTTTCACAACAAGACGTTGTTATCAAGACATCCTATGTCTACCTCTATATGCCCTTGTTCTGGATATTTCTTTCTGCGTTTTCTTTCTTGAAAGGTATGTGGACACTAGAAAACAACGCTGGGACATCTCTAGGGGGCGATGTGGAGCTCCAGACCATTTCTGTAATCAAAGAGTATGCTGAAATCAACGTGTTCGGGGTAGTGAGGACAACAAAGGCGTTCTTACCTCTGATACGCAAGCGAAAAGGTACATACATCTGAAGATCGAATAGAAATAAATGTATACATTTCAAGATGCAACCATTGTGTTTCATAATTTATTTGACTTTTTTAGTGCCAACATACCATATGAATTCAAATAACTTCACTCAACTTGCATGTTTATCCCAAATCGCCAAAAATAGCAAAATTACTAATTTCAAATTAAAATCGAGCAACATCGTTATACATATTCAGAAATCGAAACTACGCGTCCCATTTACAGTAATATGACATATTAAACATTATCAATCCAAATTTGTCTTTTTGTCTGTTGTAAATAAGCTCAAACCGTTTGACTAATTGAAGCGTCAATCGGGGTGTATTGTCCGGTTGTCGATCAGACATGTGTCTTTTACTTTATTCTTGTCAATCAAAATGGTAATTTTCGACAACAGTCAGTACTTCTCGATAACCTAAAACCATTTATAACATTGTGCACATGTTATGCCCAATAACACAATGGATGCACCTTCAAAAACTACAAAGGCTTCAAAAAGATTTCATGCGATGTTTTATTTTTCGATGTTTACTATTTGGATCCATTGCCAATGAGTTTCAACCACAGTTTTCACCACATGATTTGATACCACTTATTATTATTTGAATAATATATATGTTCTGTAATTATTAAAGAGGTTAAATTAAACGATATTTTTGAATTTGTGTTTGAAACCATTGGGCGAAACTCGTTTTTAAATGATTGAAAATAAATAAATTTGTCCCATAGTTCATATCTGAATTTTTTTATAGGACACTCAATGTGTTATTGTAGTCAAATATAATAAATGTTACCAAGAGTGTAATTTTATCGAAAGGTATATACTTTTGTCGAAAAATACCTTTTTAGTCCGACTTCAGAGGTTTTTAGTATAGTGACTGTATTGAAATGTAGTAGTCTTTATTATGATGAAAAACTTGACTGTGTACGCGGCTGGCGCGCGTCAATTGCTCAAACGTAATTTTGAAAACTTCTATGAAACAGACAAAGAAACATTTATTAGTATTGTTCAATGTTCTCATTAAACCTTGCTTGATTTTCATAGAAATGTATTGTCTTATATTTGGCATTAGGGGATAAATATGTCAGTCAAGTAAGACGTAAATCAGCACATCTGATCAAAGCTAAATAAAATGTCGTGACAAATACTTAGTGTCCCTTTAATCTTACCAATATGTCTGTATCAATATTGTAGGTAGAGTCGTGAATGTAACAAGAGTTAAAGGGGCAGTAGCACGTTTTTTCGCTCAAATAAGTCGATGAAATGTATTTGAAAAACAATCTCACCAACAGTAAAACACCCTTCCCTCTTCAGAAAATCAAGTGTTCATGGTTGCGTAAAGATATGGGAATCTTTTTTGTCATTCGAAATAATAAAATGTGTTCACAATAAAATGGCCCCCGTGCAATTTTTGCTTCATACGTAACACCGTAATCATCACTACGAAGAATTGGTTTCTGTAATAAGATGTTTTACTCTCTAAAGTAAATATAAATGACAAAAACTATCATTATAAATAGGAAATTTGGGGAAATAAAATTTGCATAAAACGTGCTACTGCCCCTTTAAAGGACGTTTATCGTGTCCAAAAGCCGCTGCATACAGCATGAGCAAGTTCGGAGCGGAGGCTTTCTCGGATTCTCTCCCACTGGAAATGAGTAACTTTGGAGTAGAGGTGATCACCATAGGACCCGGAAACTACGGCCTGAATGTTGGCCAGTACGGGGATACAAATGTACGTATTTTTGGATACATTGTCAGCACCTGAAGAAGGTATTGCATATTGAATGTGTATTAATTTCATCAATATAAGTCCATGTCATGCCAGGCGCTATATATATATAGTCATTTATTAGTATTATTTATTATATGAAATATGTGTATTTTTATTAGCTCGGTACTCTCGGAGCTTGTACATGTAGGTTTTATTCTCTGTTTCGAATATAAACATTATGTTGAGAGAGTGGCGTCATCTTTATCAGTAATTTAGTTCGAAATGTGAAAATGACCACCCGGCAGTAACTTGGGTACCTGGTTGGATGTTCGGGTATATTCTCCAGTGAATGAGTTACACTGAACTGAGTTTCACAGTATTGTCCATTTATGTGTCCACCATTTTCCTCCAACATGGATAATCGTTCTCTGTAGATACGGCTTATAAGTTCGTGTAATGAGATGGTTTAATCTCTATCGTAACAATGCAATGTATAAACTTAATAATAAATGACATTTTTTAAAATTTGAAAAAATGTGCCACAGTGCCTTTAAATCATTTGAACTTAATTATCTCACAAATATATCATCTTCTGATGGATCGCTCAAGAGAGTCGAGACTGGTGCACCTTGTGTGTATACTTCCAGAGAAGGTTCATGAAATGCAAGTATGAGAAGATGATCTCCAGTGTGAACGAGGAGATCACAGCAGCCTACGGGAAAGAATAGCTGGACACTTTTGTCGAGGACATTCGAAGAGCTTACCCCTTCTCTGAAGACAAACTACGCGGTATTCTGGACGCCCACGAGTTTGCTGTGACGTCGGTTCGTCCTCGCAGCAGATACCTCGTCGACTGCTTTTTTTTTAAATAAGAAAATTATTTAATTTTCTAGGTGATGTGCCGCTTGCGTGATGTTCTGCCAGAATATGCTATTGACAAGATATTGTGTGCGACTAGGAAACGTTGATTTTCTCACATTGTAACTTTTGGATATTTTCTTTTTAACCATCTACAAGTCCAGGACACGAGTATCTGAGTACCCAATGTACCATATACTTCTACTTTGATGTTCTTAACAAATATTCCTTTTGAAATAAACAAAGTACCTTTTGCAAAAAATTTATGTGTGTTTTTAATAAGCTCATATTGTCTATTCAAATTTAAAATATAAAAAAACACTTTTATTTACAACACAGAAGATATACACATTCACATTCTAATCGAAGTCGAAATCGATATATTTTGAAGGTCTAACGTATACAAATAAGGCATATGATTTATTGTGTCAATAGTGGAATATTAATTAAGGAACTACAATATAAAGTAAATTCGAATTTTTGAAACTGCAATTCCATGTAGGTAAACATAATTTTAGTTGTATTATGATAATACCCTCAGATGATTTTATCTCAACCGCAAGCAACAACGAATCCGGAAAATTTAGGTCAAATACTTGCAAGACATAACTAGAAGTGTCGAAGTGCTTATCGTTACGTGTGATCATAAGGTAATGTGATATTCCATATTAAGTGCATTATTCTTAACATATGCTATATCAATCATTGCATGTGGGTGATCATCAAAAGTGAAAATAACGTTTCATATCCAGACGGATCACAATGTAAGAGTATTTGAAAATTATAATGAAATGATCACTGAAGCAGTTACCTTAATCTATGCTACTATATGAAGTAGAACTTTAAAATACTTTATGTCCCTCTTTAAAATAGATACCTTGTTTATGAATATGAATTTGAAAAATGGCATATGTAATTGTATACTTACATGCATGTACACGTACCAGCTTAGAACAGAAAGTATGTCACCTCGATAGATCCTATCAACCAACGATCAAGGACAGAAAATCTAAATGTAAGTCCTTGACTCAACCCTAGTAAAGATACCCTTAAAAGAAACGAAAGGGAATCTGTGAAGGATTTGTAATTTTGTATCCCACCGGTATGTAATACCGTGGGATATAGTCATCACCCCGTCCGTCTGTCCGTCCGTCCGTCCGTCTGTTCGTCCGTAATCATTTCGTTTCCGGAGCAGAACTCGAAAACCATTTATCATATCTTTCTGAAACTTCACATATGTATTACACATTTACTGGAGTGGTGCCTTTTGATATTTTAAGATTTAAAAAAAAAATGTCGTTTCCATAGAAACTTGTTGAATTTGGACTTTGTCAGAGACAGGTTCGTTTCCGGAGCACAGCTCCAAAACCGTTCATCATATCTTCCTGAAACTTTGCATGTGTATTACCCACTAACTGAAGTGGTGCCTTTTGATATTTTCAGATTTTATCTGAAAATTAAATTTGTTCTGTTTCCATAGAAACATGAGAGGGATGTTGGTTGTTGTTGATTTTGACTGCTTCTGGAGCAGAAGTCTAAAACCCTTAAGATACCTGAAACTCAGCGTCTGTAATACCCACTAACTGAAGTACGGCATACAAGTATCTGTCAAAGATGTGTTTTACAAATGTTGTGGAACCGCTGGGATATGTCATCTTCTGATGACTCTTGTTAACAATGGTGATTGCACATGGATGAACATGATACGCTGACAGTCTATACGTTGCTGCAAAGTCAGACTTCTAAATAAATTATTTCACATGAAAACTGTCACCTGCAAAGGGCGCTGTTATCAGTTTCTACGCCTGAAATGCGGGAGATTGTTTCCATGGAATTCAGTTCATTGTAATGTAAACTACTGGACAAAAGAAACTATACACCTCAGTTGGTTTTATCAATGTATGATTTTCAATTATAAATATCTTTAGTTATCGACGTCGTACTCTAAAACCGTGCTGACATTAGTCATCAGTAAAATAATACTTTTTTTTCAAAATGAAATCTTACATTTGTACATAAAAAAATTCTTCCGAAATTAATTTTGAAAAAACACACAAATGTTCGTTCGACATATAAGATATATCATATGTGAAAATCAATAAATGAACCTCACTCTGCAACATTTACGACATTTGAAACATCGCATAGGTCTTGTTGGTGTAAGTTTCATTTCTAACTCCTGTCATCATTATATAAATGAGACGGTTTTATTAAGTTTGATAACTTGTACCCATTCCTTTCTCTTGAATGACTATATTTAAATCAAATATTGATAGGTTTTAACTAAAAATAACCAGTCATCAATTTATTCATCCAAATTACTGCATATAAGTGTTATTGTATCGTGCATTATCAAATGCATCTAATTTCCTTTTTAATGTTGAATACATCGAAACCAACTTAGATGCGTACTTTCTTTTGTCCGGTAGTGTAACATTGTAAAAATCAATTGATTCCCATTGGTTCTACAGATGTCCCTACTGAATGTTATTGGATTTTGGGGACTCGATGGTTTAACTTTTCTAGCCTTTCTGAGCCTCCTTTACCTCATTTCCCCTCCCATCATCCTATGCTGTGTCGTCATGGTAACGGTTGTTGTTGCTGTCCGGCTCATAAGAAAACACCTGGAAGCAAAGCATGTCGATATCAAAGGGAAATATGTTCTCATCACAGGCTGTGATACAGGTAATATGTACATTTATCGTGTAACTAACAATAATAGTGGGTGGGTTATACGTGTGATAGACATGCTGGCTCCGCATCCATATCAGCCCGGTCCAATATTTCGTATCATGATTCTCTTTTCTCTAAAACACACATGGCGGTACATGATACAAGGTGACGGTACATAATACAAGATGTAGGTACATGATACAAGGTGACGGTACATGATACAAGGTGGCGGTACATGATACAAGGTGGCCGTACATGATACAAGGTGGCGGTACATAATACAAGGTGGCGGTACATAATACAAGGTGACGGTACATGATACAAGGTGACGGTACATGATACAAGGTGGCGGTACATGATACAAGGTGGCCGTACATGATACAAGGTGGCGGTACATAATACAAGGTGGCGGTACATGATACAAGGTGGCCGTACATGATACAAGGTGGCGGTACATGATACAATGTGGTGGTACATGATACAAGGTGACGGTACATGATACAAGGTGACGGTACATAATACAAGGTGGCGGTACATAATACAAGGTGACGGTACATGATACAAGGTGGCGGTACATAATACAAGGTGGCGGTACATGATACAAGGTGGCCGTACATGATACAAGGTGGCGGTACATAATACAAGGTGACGGTACATAATACAAGATGTAGGTACATGATACAAGGTGACGGTACATGATACAAGGTGACGATACATAATACAAGGTGGCGGTACATGATACAAGGTGGCCGTACATGATACAAGGTGGCGGTACATAATACAAGGTGGCGGTACATGATACAAGGTGGCCGTACATGATACAAGGTGGCGGTACATAATACAAGGTGACGGTACATAATACAAGATGTAGGTACATGATACAAGATGACGGTACATGATACAAGGTGACGGTACATGATACAAGGTGGCGGTACCTGATACAAGGTGACGGTACATAATACGAGGTGGCGGTACGTGATACGAGGTGACGGTACATGATACAAGGTGGCCGTACATGATACAAGGTGGCGGTACATAATACAAGGTGACGGTACATTATACAAGGTGGCGGTACATGATACAAGGTGGCGGTACTTGATACAAGGTGGCGGTACATAATACAAGATGGTGGTACATGATACAAGATGACGGTACATGATACAAGGTGACGGTACATGATACAAGGTGACGGTACATAATACAAGGTGGCGGTACATAATACAAGGTGACGGTACATGATACAAGGTGGCGGTACATAATACAAGGTGGCGGTACATGATACAAGGTGGCCGTACATGATACAAGGTGGCGGTACATAATACAAGGTGACGGTACATAATAAAAGATGTAGGTACATGATACAAGGTGGCGGTACATAATACAAGGTGGCGGTACATGATACAAGGTGGCGGTACATGATACAAGGTGACGGTACATGATACAAGGTGGCGGTACATGATACAAGGTGACGGTACATGATACAAGGTGGCGGTACATAATACAAGGTGGCGGTACATGATACAAGGTGGCCGTACATGATACAAGGTGGCGGTACATAATACAAGGTGACGGTACATAATACAAGGTGGCGGTACGTGATACGAGGTGGCGGTACATACTACAAGGCGACGGTATATGATACAAGGTGGCGGTACATAATACAAGATGGTGGTACATGATACAAGGTGAGGGTACATGATACAAGGTGGCGGTACATGATACAAGGTGGTGGTACTTGATACAAGGTGGCGGTACATAATACAAGATGGTGGTACATGATACAAGATGACGGTACATGATACAAGGTGACGGTACATGATACAAGGTGGCGGTACCTGATACAAGGTGGTGGTACATAATACAAGATGACGGTACATGATACAAGGTGACGGTACATGATACAAGGTGGCCGTACCTGATACAAGGTGGTGGTACATAATACAAGGCCATCACATCATGATAAAGGGAGCGATAGAAACAAATAAATAACATTACAAAAGTGACAAAATGCATTTGGTGAAATACTACAAAACAATTCACTAGATTCGCTTGAGCGTAGTCTGGACGTAAAGTCTTATATGTGGTTGGGAATCAATGCACAGTGATATATTGCAGCGATTTACGACTTTAGCGTATCCCATCTACACCGAAAAGTCGATTCGCAATGCAATGAAGAAGTTGTAAATCCATAAACTTCATTTCTTCATTTTTCCAAATTCTAATTGCCTCCTTAATAAATCGGAACATAGTTTTTTAAGATATCGTTATTTTAAAAATATGAAATAGTGAAATGATACCAACAAACAAGTTACTGGCTCTGTTACGACTAGGCAATACTGTTGTTCACAATCATAACGTTCAGGGATTGGTTTTGCTCTGGCGAGAGTTCTGGACAGAAAAGGTTTCCGCGTGTTTGCCACGTGTCTGTCTGACTCCTCTGACGGTGCCACAGAACTCCGGAACAGTGCAAGTTCACGTCTGTGTGTTCTGCAACTTGACGTCACGTCTGATGAAAGCGTCAACAACTGTCGGGAGGAGGTGGACAGGATTTGTGGGGATGTTGGTAAGTAGATAAACGTTTACATTCTTTAACTTTCATGTTCTTATACCTTCCTGTTCTTATACCTTCATGTTCTTATATATTCATGTTCATAGACAATAGTGTTCTTCTCCTCACATGCATTGTACTCTCATGGTCGTGTTCTGCACGTTTAGTCTCTAAAATGATGGCGAGGGGAAAATTATAATTTTTAACAAAATGAAAAATAAACTTTTGAAAAGAAGTCTCTGTACTCAAAAGTCTCTAGTCTTGCCTATACATGCCTAGAATTTCTCGAATTGCTAATTTTTGGATTAAATACAAGTTCATGTTCGTATCCGCTGTTAACCTTCATATCTGTTTACCTTTATGTTGTTATACCTTCATGTTCTTATACTCTCATGTTCTTATGCTCTCATGTTCTTATACTCTCATGTTCTTATACTCTCACGTTCTTATACTCTCATGTTCTTGTGCTCTCATGTTCTTATGCTCTCATGTTCTTATGCTCTCATGTTCTTATGCTCTCATGTTCGTTTGCTCTCATGTTCTTATGCTCTCGTATTCTTATGCTCTAATGTTCTTATGCTCTCATGTTCTTATGCCCTCATGTTCTTATGCACTCATGTTCTTATACTCTCATGGTCCCATACTCTCATGTTCTTATACTCTCATGTTATTATGTTCTCATGTTCGTATGCTCTCATGTTCTTATGCTCTCATATTATTATGCTCTAATGTTCTTATGCTCTCATGTTCTTATGCCCTCGTGTTCTTATGCTCTCATGTTCTTATACTCTCAATATCCTTTGCTCTCATGTTCCTATGCTCTCATGTTCTTATGCTCTCATGTTCTTATCTTCTCATGTTCTTATGCTCTCATGTTCTTATACTCTCATGTTCCTATGCCCTCATGTTCCTATACTCTCATGTATTATGCTCTCATGTTCTTATGCTATCATGTTCCTATTCTTTCATGTTCTTATGCTCTCATGCTCTTATGCTCTCTTGCTCGTATGCTCTCTTGCTCGTATGCTCTCTTGTTCTTATACTCTCATGTTCTTATACTCTCATGTTCTTATACTCTCATGTTCTTATACTCTCATGTCTAGCACTCCCAGGGTCAACTTCTCATACTCTCATGTTTTTACTCAAAGAAATAACATTTAAAAGGTTAACTGAGTTAGCTCATACCGTAAAACATCATTTCATCACTTCACCAGTTATTCATTTTCCAACATGATGAATAGTGTTTAAACGTCAAGAAGCGATTTTTACCATATTCATATGCATCTACATTGTATACTTTTTGTTTGGACAAACCTCGGCTTGATTACTTCTCCACACCCTTTCTAATATGTGCTTATATTGATAACATATTGTCAAACATAGTGTTTGTTCACACAGGACTCTGGGCGTTAGTAAATAATGCTGGAACATCTCAAGCAGGAGATATCGAGATCCAACCTATGTCCCTCTTCAAGCACTATGCAGAACTCAATCTAATTGGAGTCGTCAGGACATGTAAAGCATTCTTGCCTCTTGTCCGTAAACAGAAAGGTGGGTGTATGCAGGGACCTTATATAAGTCCGTGGTTTTTCCACTACAATATGACTTTCCAGCGATAAACAAATATAGTTTGACAATGTTTTACTGGTTTCAGAACATAAGGCAAAAGAATTATTGAATTGAAACCTGATCACTTTTTTTCTATGAAATATGTAATAATATGTTCCATTAATTTTACGAATGCGTGCATGACATTTACCCTCATTGTTGGCCCTCATTTAAAGACTTAAAATGTTACTTCATGATCTTCATTTATTATTAAACTCAGGGGCAAAAAATAACAATACCAACAAAAATGCAAGATACTTTAATCTACGATGGATATATACCACTAAAACATAGTTGCATCATGTCTCTTAAAGACCAATAAACTTAATTTGTAATATTTGAACCATTATCTATTCATGTTTCTGATAAAAACGACTTTTTAAAAAATCAGCGCTCATACTCTCATAAATGAGATTTTGTATATCTCTTCATGAGTTATATCCACATCACAGACATTCAAATCCCGCATAACTTTTATGTCTTTGATTTTTATGAAACTTTGGCATCGTTTCTTTTGTCCCTTGATGTATATATAACCTTGGTTTCAAGGCAGGGTCATCAACGTCACCAGTGTTCGAGGCCGTATTGCTTTCCCAACAGCGTCTGCCTATGTAATGAGTAAACACGGGGCTGAAGCGTTCTCGGAATCACTTCGCCTTGAAATGAAGCAATTTGGAGTTAGAGTCATAATCGTCGCCCCTGGCAATTATGGACTATGGGTTGGTCATTTCAATGAGAAAAATGTAAGGACTTTAAGAATGAATCCCAAATTCAATTGCTGTTTTTGATCCAAAGTTATTTGCTTAATGTGCCACAATTGTCCAGTATATGGTATCAACGAGAAGAGATGAAGGAATAGAATTTATAAGTAACTTTTTAATGACCTCATACTGTCTATGACGTATCAACACGTATGACGTCAGAAACGATTTAAGGAGCGATGGGACAAACACACTAGTTTAAAATTCGTTTACTTTTTCAAGTTAGCAAGTTTGTCATGTCTTTTATAAAAAAAAATGTAAAATAAAGTTGGGGATAACCAAATGATTTTTATAGTTGTCGGCATTAATGAAAATACTGTCGTCGGAAAATTATGTTTTTTATACCAATTCTATTCACTAAGAAAAAGCGCAAGCTTTTAAAAAATAAACACAGAATCCTTTCAGATGCATTTCAATCACACATGGGGATGTTTAGCAACAATGAAAGGAGGAATACATATATAATTAGCCCTTTTTTGAAGAAAAACGGCCTTTTTATTATATTTTTCTGCATATTTAATATTATTTGAATAACAATTATAAATAACAAATTTACCGCAAAACTTAGGTGCAGCATGTCATTATGACCGTTAAAAAGGCACTGTCGTTAATGCAAGATTAAACATTTCTTTTTTAATATTTCTTTAATATGTGTGTCGGCTGGTGAGATAATCTTGGTCAACTCCAACTAATTTTGAAATTAAAACAAAACTGGTTGAAAACCGTTCCCTCTCACGAGCCGACATTTTATTTCTTCCAATCGGCAAAAACACTCGCTGCAGGAACGAAAATTAAAGTTCAGGTCACATGATCTTCTTAGTCACATCATCACGAGTCTTTTTTTGCAGTTACAGTATATTTTCTGTCAGTGTACGGATACTCATTTGACCAAACAAAAGTAATACATATATATTTTCAGACTTTATTCACAACAATAAATTGTTGTCGCAAAATATTACTGTAAGTGATTTCTTGGTACCATCTCTCCTTCAATGTTTTCAGAGGCCACTCATGCAGTCACGACAAGAGAAAATGATTGCGGCTGTTGATGATAATCTCAAGTCAGCGTATCCTGAAGAGTATCTTCTCACGTTTGTGAAACTCCTTCCAAAAGCGTATCCCTTCTCTGAGGTCAATCTTCGTGGCGTTCTGAAAGCATTGGAATCTGCCATAATGTCTGTGAGTCCAAGATGTAGATATCTTGCAGATGGAACGAATCAGCTCGTTGATGGCAACTGTGTAAGTATGGTGTTGATATTCTTCATTCTGAGCTTAATGAGTTGCATTGTAACAACAATGCAACATGTCTCTTTAGCCTGTCTATGATTGGTATTGTGAATAAACCACCTTAGTTATATTTATTCTTTCTGTTCAGTGTGGCAAACACGTGTTTTGAATTGGAGCATACTGTTAAATCAGTATCATATTGCATCACACAAACTTCCCAATGAAATTATTTTAAGATTTTAAGAAATTGTTTTTGTCAAGAAAGTACATATCAACACACTTGTATTTACAGATGTTATCTGTTTCTATGAGATAGATGTTCCCATAGGACATTATATCAATACGAGTGCTGAACGTGCTTTCCACCAAAGTTTGGTCAGGAATCGTTGGCCTTTTTGGAAAGAAGGTCAATCCAATAGTGGAAAGAAATCGATTCACTACTGCGATTGATAAATCATTTACATAAGTTATCAATCTTTTTTAAATAAGTGACTTAAACATTAAACTGTATTCGTTTCAGGTGATGGCTCGTATAAAAGACTTTTTGCCCGAGTATTTAATGGACAGAATCGTCATGCGGATGAGACCAGTTCCAAAAGAAGCTCATTATTTTGAAGAGAGGAATTAATCGTATTTTTGATAGATAGGTTTCCTCTTGAGTTGTTGTACAAGAATAAATATTGAATTTAAGTGATTGTTATAGTTTACTGATTGTCGTTACCAAGAGAATGTACATGCCGTATTAACAACCTGTACTTGCCCGTTAAGTATTGTAATATATTTTGAATACGTTCAACATCGTTGTAAATTTCAAATCGACCTTCTGTCAAATATTTTCCAGATACATTTTTGTAAATAAGATATTTTGTTTGTGTGTCAAACGAAATGATTATAACGTCGTTTTTGTTAAAACGTTTGCCAAACGTTATTCCAAAATATATAATTAATTAAGGCTACTGCTTCCCTTTACAACAAAGTATAAGTATGTACAAAATGATGCAAAATATACTGTTTTTTATTATATTACCCATTTAAATGCATTTTTATTATATAATCAATTATGCATTTATATTCATAATATAAACACTTAATTACAACGTATACATATGTGGTTACTTACATTAATTAAAACTTACTATTTTACCTTTTTATAGATATTTCTAACCTCATGTACTATCTGAGGTTTCAAATGAATTTTGTTTCAACTCAACTAGTCTTAGGTCAATGTTAATTGATGGTAATAAGGATAACAGTAGTACTAAGAGAATTTCGAATTTATACCCCACGTCCTACGCAGCATACTCAATTATGCATGATGCAATGTGGGTTTGATAATAGAACACTGTCAAATCTATCTCTGTGTGAATAAAATATTCATAATAATGTATTTTTGTACTGTCATTGGCACTTTGTAACATAAATTAAAGACGTATTTATTTATAACAGTGTGTTATCTAAAACAGCATGTCAAAAGCAAGGAAATTACGTTGATTATGACGCCATGGGTATACAGATGATACGGAGTAGCTTCTCAATTATACAAAGAATAACAAGATGGATTTCAATACTTACATGGGTACATGTATGACTTCTGAATATTCCGACCGAATCTCTTTGTGAATAAAATATTCATAGCTTGACGCTTTACTGCCATATTAAGCATTAATCACACGTTACATATTTACATCAAACAGTATATTTTTTCAGATATATTATGTAAAACAAAAACAAGGAAAATGGGTTTATTTTGACGACAAGAGCTTACAGTTTATATGGAAAATGCTTCTTTGGTATAATTCGATCGATATAACAACTGAATTCAATGCTTACATGGGTACATGTATGAACGCTGATATCCCGACCAAATCTCACTGTGAATAAACTATTGATAATAACGTAACGCGTTACTGTCATATTCACACTTTATAACATACGTGTTATCAGTATGTTATCTCATACATTATATGTCAAAACCAAAGAAAACGGGTTCATTGTGACGCCGTGAGCCTTCAGATGATACGGAGAATGCTTCTCTGGTATACATCATAAACAAATGAAATTAATGCTTACACGGGGACATGTATGAACGCTGACAATCCTGACCTATTCTGTATGAATAAAATATTCATAATAACTTAATAAAGAATCAAAGATGTTCCTTCACATTTGCAAATTAAAAAATCCGTATTATATCAAGCATGGATGTTTAAAGAGTACATAGTTGGTTATTTTGTGTCAACATGTTCTCAAGGCCTAGTCTTGTTTGCTTTATATAATACATTCCCAATGTAGGTCATAACTTCTGCTGCGTTAGTTCCTGTATTCTCGGCCAGCTGTACATTTGAAGATAATGAACGTGTACCGTGTTGTAAGGTAAGCCAGCTAATGCACGAAGGTAACATAGATATAAAGATAGTTTCTCGTGAAAATGTGTATTCTTCTTACGAAGTCATGCATCCAGTGTTACCGTTGTTGTGAGAGGCAAGATTGTGACACCGCATTCACAAGTATCTGTGCATGAAATTTACCCTACATTCGAGATCACTTTATCAAGTTTTCAACTCGTATTGACACACTATCTTTTGAAACGTTGCGCCGCTATATTCCGAGTTGTTGTTCAAGGCCACTTCAACGTTAGATAATGCAATATGTTAAGTACTATCTTTCACTATTAGGGGGGGGGGGGGGGGGGGGTGCAGAGGGGGGGAGGATAGCGCAGTGGTAAGCGCGTTCGGCTTCGGATCAAGAGGTCCGTGGTTCGAATCCCGCCAGGGGCACGGCAACTTTGTCTGCAAAAATGTCAGAATTGAAGGCATTGTCCAAGTAACTTCTTATTGTTTCTGAAAAGTTAAAATGAACTGTGTTAACACCATTCTTGTCTGTTTATGTAATATATATGTATGTTTGTATTCTCTTGTTCCACCGTGGGTGGTTTTTGAGGAATAAAGATTAAGAACTGTTCTACACGCAGTAAGGTTTGGGTGCAATGCTACACTGAATTTCAGCGTAGTACCACCCATGGTTCGCTAGTTATAGCCGATGCTCGCAGGTATGGCGATGCGGGCTTTCTCCCTGCCGTAATACTAGCAGCCGTGATATAAGTGAAATACTCTTGAAAGCGGCGTTAAACACCAACTCACTCACTCACTCACTTACAACAAATGTTCGTACTGCTATTACATTGTACCCTGACTACAAACCCAACAATTACTACAACAAAAATACTACCTCGACGAAATTTACTACAACTTTTACCACATCAAATGGTTGGAAATATTAGTAGAATATGTAATAACAGAGCATCGGTAATTCTAGAATTACTGTAAAATGGAAGTGTAGATCTTAGTTACAATGACAACGTCGAGATGTTGAAAGAAGTTCAAAGTAATATATCTCTCTGAAAGATCTAATGATTAGATGATTACACGCCGATAAACTGTCATTATTTAAGAAATAGAATTCATAATGTGTTTGTTCACTTATAAATGGTTTCAAAGGTGCATGTTAAACTGGTATAAATGCCGGAGCTTGTCGATGGCATTTATACTACAGTTTAACTTGAACTTTCAACCCGTTTATAAGCCGGTGAACAAACACATTATGAAATCTAGTTCTTAAATAATGACAGTTTATCAGCTAAGCTCCGCCCACAATAACACCGCATTACTTATGTGTCATCACGCGCAAAACATAGTTCACAGGAAATATGATTAAAGTATTTAATTGTTGGTTCTAACATGCTGTTTTAAACTTTCAATCAAACTGCAATTAGAATTCACGTTGTAAGGTTTTTAAAAGTTCAATCAAGAAAAGAGCATGTGATAGCAGTGTAATACTTGCGCAATGATACAGTGATAAAGTAGTACCGCGGGTTATTTTATGTAAACGTCAGGTTATGAAGGTTATCCTTTTCAACTTTCAATCTTGTGTTTATGAGAATGTATATCGGTCACATGACCTTGTTTAATCCAATCAGCAGAGAGCATATCGCTTAAATTTCAAAGTCTGAATTTATTACAGTTTAACTTGAACTTTCAACCCGTTTATAAGACAGTGAACAAACACATTATGAAATCTATTTCTTATAAATTCAAAATTTGCAATTTAAGCGATTTCTAATCAGAAAGTAAATTTTTTAATATAAAAAAACTCTGCAAAAAATATACAGTGCATGATAAAAAAAAACCTTTGAGTATTGTCTTAGAACAGACGCTAAGCTGGGCCTACAATAACACCGCATCACTTTTGTGTCACCACGCGCAAAACATAGTTCACAGGAAATATGATTAAAGTATTTAATTTTTGGTTCTAACATGCTGTTTTAATCAAACCTTCAATCAAACTAAGAATTCACGTTATAAGCTTTTTAAAAATTTCAATCAAGAAAAGAGCATGTGATAGCAGTGTCATAATTGCGCAATGATACAGTGATAAAGTAGTAGCGCGGTTTATTTTATGTAAACGTCAGATTATGAAGGTTATCCATTTCAACTGTCAATCTTGTGTTTATGAGAATGTATATCGATTGACCTTGTTTAATCCAATCAGCAGAGAACATATCGCTTCATTTACTAAGTATAATCCCTAGTTATTTTCCTGTCATTTCCCTTCCATCTTACACTAAATAGTGTTGGCGTTTCAATAGTCATCAGTCAAATAACAATTCTAAATGACTTAATTATAGTTTTTTTTAAATTAAATTTCAAAATTGATAAGTTCTTTCGAAATCAGTTAGATGGAACACAATTGTGCGTCGACATATATGCGTCGACATATAAGACATGTTCTATCGACTGGAAAGATCAATTATCAAGAAATAGGACAATATTATATAATTACAAAATGGTTTTGTTACACTAATTTCCGCGTTTCTGATTGGACGAGAGCTCTCAAAAACCTGCTGCCATTTCTCGATGAATGCAGATAAAATGTGCTACCATACCTCGTGCATTCGTACCTTATGACGTCACAATCCATCAGAACAAACGGACGTGTCAGTTGGTTCTTACAACTGAGCGTAACGTTTTGATGCAAAATAAGATATACACATGTCATTTCGTCTTCAAACCCACGCCAATAACTGGAATATTCATTCCTTTTCCGAATGATACAATTAATTTCGGCGGGAACACTTCATTTTAATCGATACAAGTCCTCAAGCTTGTTCATCCACTAGCGCTTCCCAAACGGTAGCCATGTTTGAACGTCACGTGATATGCTAATGAGGGTTAATCACAAATTGCGTAAACCAGAAAAAACGAATCCTGATTGTATGCATTTGAATGCTTTGAAAACGAAATTGAATCCTCTGCCGTTTTAGATTAAGGATTCCTCAATTTTGCTTCAGCCATGTATTGTTGCGTGTAACAAGCTGCTGCCTCCCGTGATAAATGACAAATATATTAGATTTGTGTAAATATTTAAAGAAAAACTTGTTGATTTTGTAATTATAAGGATTGTTTTACATGTTTTGTGCCTCTATCGAAGTATAACAGCAACAAATTTCGTATAACATCGCTCCGCTACGCTACGCGATGTTATACAATTTGTTGCTGTTATACTTCGATAGAGGCACAAAACATGTAAAACAATCCTTAAATAACGATTAGGTTGTACCTTACACAGGTTTATGTTATAAGTATATAAACTGAGATACAAAAGGAAATACACATCTCGGTTGGCTTTATTATATGTCTATGATTTATGATTACTAACGTTTAAAATGTTTAAACCTTACTCTAACACTTAATAGTGCTAGCGTTTAAATAGTCATCAGTCATATAACACGTCTAAATGTTTTTATTATAGTTTCTTAAATAAATGTTTTAATTGATACGTTCTTCCAAAATTATTTTGATGAAACACAATTGTTCATCGATATATAAGACATATTCGATTTAATAATGAATAATTGCGCCACAGTCTGAACATATTTACTTCCTTCCGAACATGGCAGTGGTCATGTCGATGTAAATTTCATTTCTTGCTCCTTTCTACAAAGATTAATAATCATTAACAAGTCACCAATTATGCAAACTACTGCAGATAAGGGTCATTGTATCCTGCCATAATCAAATGCATCCCATTTCATTTGAAATAACGAGTTTATACTGAGGTGTATACTTTCTTTTGTACTTCAGTTTATTTGTGTATTCATATAAGATTTTAATTTAAATTTTAACATTATATTCTATTCTCAGATACCACTGACAGAAAGAAAACGGCATGGGATTGGTCGAAATTCTCGGAGTTCGTTTCTTCGAAGTAACCTTTGTAGGTTCCTTTGTATTACTTTTGTACGTCACTTCCTGCCAGTTGGTGATCCCGAGTTGTCTACTCTTTGCAATACTCTACATCAGCTTCCGGGTGATCCGCAAACACGGAGCAGAAAGACTTCCATCAGCTGGGAAATGGGTTCTCATCACCGGATGTGATTCAGGTTTGTTCATCAAAACTTTTTCCGTAACTTAAATTGATTACTAAACTATTTTCTAAAAAAAAACCCAGATATTTGTTTTGAATTTAAAACTGTAAACATAAAATAAACAAACTGGAAAATACAGGAGACTGCTTATCTCTTGATAGGATATCTGGTTATTTACATGTCATCTAAATAAGTTGCAGTAACCAACATAACGTTTCCGATGGCCGGAAAATGCAGGTATTTAACATAAGTAAAAGTGAATCGCCTTTACTTATTTTTATTAATGAGGCAGTATGTCTTAAAGAAAAATGTAAAATGTCCACCAAGTTCCGTGACAAAGTGGCTGTTTTTTGTTGAAATACCCCCCTCCTCCTTGAAACTGTTAACAGAAGATTTGAAATTGGTTCATTCAGTTGATCTCCAAACAAGAATATAACATCATACCCATACACAAATCTATGTAAAAAATTTAAGTTTTTTTTTTTTTTCATTATATTGACTTGTCACGTTAAAAACTATTCTTGCTAATAGAACCACTTCTACATGCCAAGAGTATTTTAATGACATATTTAAGTCCCTGAAATTGTCCTGATACCAGTCTATACCTTAAACAAATTATGAAGCCGAGACCCATAGGGTAAAGGTATATTATTTTCAAAGAATTGAGAGATGCTCTGAAGTTACCAAATTACGTTCAAATTAACACCTACCTTACTAATACTATAGTGATAACCTTAAACGTCCAAGTAAAAATTGTGTTCGTATCATTACTAAGAAACATGGAAGAACAAAACGGTAGGAAGACGTTACAAGCGTTATTTCATTCTAACTGATTCCATGGCCACATCGTATTCAGGTTTCGGGAACACTCTAGCCCGCATGTTAGACCGACGTGGTCTGAAGGTGATAGCAACGTGTCTGTCTGAGACGGGAGAGGGAGCGAGACGTCTGAAGGAAGAGAGCAGCAGGAACCTGAAGGTCTTCCAGATGGACGTCGCCTCTGATGATAGTGTGGAGGCTTGTCTACAGAAGGTCAAACCTCTCTGTCAGGGCGAAGGTTGGTCAAGTACAGTCAATAATGTATTAGATATTCTGATGAAATTTAACCTGAGGTGCTTCTTGGCCGTGTTCAAGAGAGGTTTCAAAGTAATTGCTCAATTAGCGATTACTTTTAAACCTCTCTTGGACGCGATTGCTCAATGTATCGCTACGTAGCAAGGCGAGCAAACTTCGAGGAATTTGCACTCTGTCGTTCAAGAGAGAATGAGCGCTACTTGAGCGCTACTTGAGCGCTACTTGAGCGCTACTTGAGCGCTACTTGAGCGCTACATTGAGCGATCAATGAGCAATTTAGGCGCTCGCTGTTATGGAACGGAGCCCATTATGCTTTATGATTATGCATGGCTAGAGAAGTTTAAGTAGAGGGTAATGTCCGAGTAACTCTCCATTCCTTAAAAATAATGGAGCAGAGGCCCCGCAGGGGCCGAGGCCCATTATTTTTAAGGAATGGAGAGTTACGAGGATATTACCCTACTTAAATTACACTCAAAGTATTGCTCTTTTAACAAAATTGCTTTAGAAAGTTAAAGAAATTAAATTTCAAGTTCAAAAATATGATGTGATGTGTGACTCTCCATTACTGAAAATAATGGAGTGAAAGAACAATAGGATGACGTCACAAGTGTAATTTAATGACAGTTAGTAAATAAATACATAAAAAATATACTCTCATGAGATTCGGGTGCTTCTGTCAGGACGAAGGTACAGCTACAATATACAATGGACAAACATAATAAGGGATATTTAAAATTTTTGAATTATAAATTGATGTATTTATTACTTGACATACTAATGAAACATTAATCATAACACATCTAATATCCCTAACCTACCGTTTCCAGGACGGTATATGCATCTCTCGCGGGTAATATATGGTCTGGTGTAACTTTTTTGTACCATTTAAAAAATGGTACGTTTTACCCTCGAGACAAGCAGGTAACGTATTTAACATACCGCCATGTCAATAAAAGATTTGGCTTCTTATATATTCTTTTATTCTAACTGCCGATAACGGATACCGTTTGAACGACCTCGACCCTAAACGTAAACATAACGGCGTCAAGGGTCACGACTTAAAGGTGAATTCGTGTAACGTACAACACGCTTTTGAAATTCTTTAAGCCTGTTAATCTTGGTTTATCTAAGTTTTCAAGCAATGTTATCGGAAATTTGTCTTCAAATAAAGCAGCAAATATTGAAAACAAGATGTAATTAATATACCCGAAAACCGTTGATTGAACTGTATAAAACTCCGTACACTCCTTGCGTCTTTATATAACGTCATCATAACGTACATAAGATGTATTTGCCGTCAGTCCATCCAAAAAAACGAGTATTTCACTGTAGGGGATGATACAGAACTACATTAGATACCCCGATCTTGAAAACTGAATGCCACGTCTGATGATAGTATGGAGGGGGTCTTCAGAAGCCTCTTTGTCAGAACGAAGTTTGGTCTCGATACAGTAATTTGGATCTCTATAAGATACTCCGATGTTAATATTGAAACTGATCATAAGATACTTTTGATAAATGCTCCCTCTGATGAAAGCTCTGAGGCGTGTCTACTCAGTCTGATTAAAATCGACCTTGTTCCGAGGAATAAAATTTGCAAAATTTTGCATCTGCCGGGATACGAACAGGTTCTGTAGATTCCTCGCCACAAGGTCTTAGAACACCCCGTATAGGCGTGTGTTCAGAACAAGTTTAGCGCAGCCAAAACCCAGTCAAATAGCTGACCAATCACATCATAGTATTTAAACGGTTGCGGTTTTGAAAGCATTCGGAACAGACAAAAGGATAGCTGTTTGGAGTTATCTGCCCCTAGTTTCTCGCACCGAAAGCATTTGTTGGGCATCTTTTGATTGGCTAGCTGAATTGCGCCCGAACACGCTAGTGTACGGGGTGCTTTCAGACGGTTTGGCGTGGAAACCCACGAACGAGTTCGTATCCCGGTAGATGCACTATTTTGCATTTTTTATTCCACAGAAAACCGTCGATTTTAATCAGACTGCGTGTCTACTGAAACTCAAAGCTCTCTGTCAGGACGAAGGTTGGTTAAAACACAGTTTCTAATGTCTCTTTCGATGACACTGTGGGGGTGTCTACAAAGGATATCCTCTCGGAGCTTCTCGGAACTTCTCGGAGCTTCTCGGAACTGCTCGGATCTTTTCGGAACCTCCTGGAACTTCTCGAATGAATGTATCTCAGAAAGACAGTCATTTAATCGCTCGAGCTGCATATTAGAGCTTCTGTATTTATTGAACAATGTGGTTGATCATGAAATATGTCCATATGCAGAAATATCATTTAAAGTGTATGAGTGCAAATATGACTCAATTCATTTCCTTTTCAGGTCTGTGGGCGGTGGTAAACAACGCAGGGATCGACTACAAATGTTACTGTGAACTGGAACCCCTGTCGAGCTACAAGGAGATTGCCGAGGTCAATCTCTTCGGAACTATCCGAGTCTGTAAAGCCTTCTTACCTTTGATCAGAAAAGCAAAAGGTAATGAACGACCCACCATTCCTGTGTTATAACCAGAAACAACTTATAAAAGTGATTTCGAATTGTTAACAACCTTATATTGCTGGACAAAACTGTCAGTCAATAACGAGAATTAGAAACCTTTACAAACGATATAATGCGAAATATTATTGAGATTTCGTATTAAACGTCGTCTTCCTCTTTCTCTTCCTCTTGTATTTCGCCAAAGAAGAAAGCACACTCTCATTAAAATCCGATCGAAAGTAACACTCGTGGTCCTCGCTTCGTTCTTGATCCGAGTACTGCTCGTCAGGGAGCAGGCCTTCTGAGCAGTACTCGATCAGGAACGCAGCGATATACGAGTGTTTGGCCGGATCCGATTTTAATGAGATTAATTGATGTCTTGAACAAAAGCGATGTAATCAATCACTGTTTTGTCTTTTATCTTTATTTATAGGGTGCGACCACAATTGTTAGCCTACTTTAATAAATAATAAACGCATACTCTGTATTAAACACCTACATTAATTAGTGTGCTTTCTCCGCGAAAAGTAATGAATATATATTAGATGTTTCTAAATTTAAACCAATCTCAATAGCTTTTTGGAGGTTGTAATTCAGTGAACATTTCAATTATGTTATGCCTACTAGAATTCCATTTAATGACCCTTTACCATATCTGAACTTACATTCGATATGTATAAAAAAAATCTCCACGGTGTTATGTTTCCAGGTCGCGTTGTGAACGTTTCAAGTGTGTTAGGCTTACTGGCACTCCCAAAAGTGTCGGCCTACTCCATTACGAAGTTTGGAGTAGAAGGTTTCTCTGATTCTTTGAGACTTGAGATGAGACGTTTTGGTGTGAAGGTTATAATTATGGAACCGGGAAAATATGGCCGACATACTGATGTACTCGCAGAGGACAAGGTGTGTTCGAAAGAACTCCCCCCGCGAGACATAACTGCGCCAGTGTCCATCACTGGCTAATTTTAGATTTGATACATTTCCTTAACTTTTCTGTGCGAGCAGTAGGTTCTAAGTGCTTTGCAGCTGAAATCTATTATGCGCGCTGACATGCTAGCACAGAAAAGTTAACGGAATGCAGCATGGTTGAATTAGAAAGTAATTGAGTCTTGCGCGAGGTATGACTCAGGGGAAGATTGCGAGGCAAGTCAAAAATGCATTTGTGATTTCATTTCAGGAGATATAATTTTAAGTAGCGTAACATAGTTTACCATTGATAAATATGTCAGTCAATTGGTATGATCTACAGTACACATTTTTAAAAATATTTATTTTAAACCTGGTTTATTTCGACATCTTCAAATGATAACAATTCAGTTAAATGATTGTTATATGATATTCTCTGACTCTTATTTATCCAATGGACAATCTTATCTGAAGAATATGTTTTTAAACTTAACCCCATATATAACTCACCTGCTCAAGTGATGAATCCATTATGTCTAATAATATATAATAAGAAATACAGAAGTAATAGGTGTATATATAGACATGTAGATAGGTAATTGCTTTCACTTGACTTTCAAGTAAGTTTCAACACCAAACGTTCAGTAAAATGTAGGTTTGGTAATTTTTTACTAATTGCCCCTTTTTTAAGATAAAAAGCCATACGAAGACGCACAACATCTCGACGGATTCCCAAGCCTCTGAACTAAGTGATGCTTATTCTGGAATGATGGATATAAAGGAGTTGATCGTACACAGAGACAAACCTTCAACTGATGAGGACCTTAAGCCTGTGATGGAAGCATTCGAGGACGCAATCCTCAGTTCTATGCCTCATGCCCGTTATCTTGTTGACGGGATAGACGCATGGTTTGATGACTATTGCGTGAGTTGACTTCAATTATCTTGATTGTGAAATAATATGATGCTGAATACCTGGCAATATTCAAAGACGGTGGTGATTGTTTTGATAACACCGCTTTCAAGAGAAGTTCATGCCAGGGTCATGTTCAAGAGAGGTTTAAAGTAATCGATTGAACGCGATTGCTCAATGTAGCGCTACGAGCAAACCTCGAGAAATCGCATCGTGTCGTTCAGGAGAGAATGCTCTACATTGAGCATCAATGAGCGATTATAAGCGCTTGCTGTTATTATTGCATGGGAAAGTATACAAATGAACTGTTCACAATTAGTGTTGCAAAACGTTAACGTATAGATTTGTATACCTCTAAACATAGTTTTGTTACTGTAACAGACATACTGTGAATAACATTCCTAATCACATTTCCCAGTGTTGCAGGCTAGTTTTATTATTGTATTCCTCTTTGAATACTGTTGCTTAATTCCTATGATGTAACGCACATGTTGGTTGAATGAATCCTTAAATTGTTTTATTTTTTCAGATGTTGGCCCGACTGAGGAATGTCATGCCCGCTTGTGTCATGGACCCTCTTGTTACCTGGTGCTTGAAATGATATATGTCATGACTTATATTGTTTTAATATCTATTTCTAAAATGATCGTGTATGTAAAGTTTTGAAGATCATGTTTGTTACTGTATAGACATAATTGAAAGTATATCAAAATCAAGTCAGGATTGTGAAATTCGATTGTAGAAAAACTTTAGACGGAGAGAAACAAACATGTTTTAAATAAATTGTATGTTTTATCTGTTATAATTAATACATATTGTAAGTTTCATTGCTACACTATCATACATTGAGGTACAAATAAAAAATAACTTTATGCGAAATTTTTTAAAACTCCTTTCCTTTCGATTCAAAATAAAAGGTTAAAGTTTTTTTTAAATCACCTAACATATTGTCACTACTAACTATTTTCCTGGTATAGTGATTTCGCACCTTCTTAAAATTGCACATCTATAGTGTATTTTGAAAATTTGCCCATTTTTAAATTTAGTTCTTTGTGGCCTTAAATACAGAATGTCTTATATTTGCAGAAATCCTATTAACATCATTTGAATATAATTAAAAGTCAAATGAATGAAAAAGAACAAGATACACACAAGGTACACATGATACACAAAATATACACACATGTAGATCCCTCAAAATTTGTCGCAAGAATCACCTACAAATAAACAAACGATTGTCATCTAATTAATCAAATTATATTTGGTTTTCATTGACCAAAGAGCAACATATAAAGGTACACATTTTTAGAATCGAAATTTAATTAAACCTTGTTTCCATATGTTAATTTGAGTACGCCATGGTGTTGCCCTACGACGTCTTTGTTGATTCTACCAGGGTAACAATTCGCTCAAACTTGCAAAACAAAAGTATTCCAGTTTCTGTTTTAGAATTAAATGTTCGAAATAAATATTCAAGTTTGAACTAAAATTTCACGATTTCTTATTTGTAATTAATTTATTTGAATAATGTTGACATGTTGAAAATGAAATTCGCTGTGGAATGTTCCGTCCCAATACAACTGTTCCTGTACTCCAGAGACTATTATAGTTATCATAAAGTTGACAATACAAAGTACAAATAAGCATTTATGCATCAGATGAAATCACAGACTCATGCTTTAAAAAATATCATTTGCATTCATTGTCATAAGCTAGTGAGACCTCGGTTTACCCGGACCCTGTTTATCAAGAAACTTGGTCATCCGCACGGTAGTATTTCAAATCTTCACTTCACATTTCTGTACAAATGATGATTCAACATGAGCACTTTCAGGACAATTTTCAAGTATAACAAAATCGTGCGGATAAACGGGGTCTGACTGTGCTCCTATCATGTGACTATTTTTTAATATTCAAGACTTTGAAACAGTCTAGAATTCTCATTTATCAAGTATATAGCTTTAGATCTATAGTCTACATGTAAATATCTAAAACAACAAAGTCGTGAGTCAAAGATATTGAATAATTATAAGATATAAGAAAGTAAATAGCATTATTTATTTATAAATAAATAGATCATATCATTATGCTTTAAAAACAGCATTGCTTTCAATTCACAACGATACACTCCATCGTTTTATGCACAAATGTTATGCTGTAATAAAAATGTATGATTTGTTCAATGTTTGCTATGACCAACGTTCAAAATAATCAACGTTCACAATGATCAACTTTGACAATGATCAATATTCACAAAAATCAATATTCACAAAAATCAATATTCACAAAAATCAACGTTCACAATAATCAACGTTAGCAATGACCAACTCCAACAGTATGTACCTAATTTTGTACATTTCCCTTCACAAAATGATTTAGGGCTACAAACAATTCACCATTGTCCTCGCGATCAGCTGGCACAAGGAATATGCAGGACTCGGGAACCACCTCCAGAAGACACCTTGGAAGTCGAGGATGTTCCTCCTCTGGCAGTAGCAGTATAATTTTCTCCGGATTCTGGGTGTTCAGACGGTTGATAGCAGCCATCATACCCATGTAGCTCCACTGGTCGCTCTCATAGTTGTTGCTGAAGTACAGGATGATCTTCCAACTCTTGGAGATGTTCTCCACTATCTGGTCCGGGATCGAATCTCCAGGAACAGAGTCTCTGTCATTGATGAAAAGTTTCAGACCCATTTCTTCCAACCCAGGACAGAGACTATGACAGATCCAGTGATAGTCTTTCTCTGCATAGGAAACATAAACATCCCATTCGAAATCAGCTCTCTTGGGTATTCTGAAGTGCTGATATAGCTTTTTAACAAATAGATATAAAAGATAAGTCTTATTGGTTTGAACAAGACGTGTTCCTAGTATGGATGCTACAAGTATTGTGAAGATCACCAACGTAATGAAGAATAAGTTTCTCCCGGTACATTTCCTCCAGGTTTTCAGAAAGTCGTTCAGGATTTTCTCTGTAGTGATCAGTTCTCCACTTCCCTCTAGGCATGCATAGTTCTTTCCATTATCAAGATCGGCATGTGTTTCTCTCAGCCACAACAGGAAGTCCATAGAGTCACATCCACAAGCAAAGAGATTGTACCTAAGGCTCAGGAAAAACGAATCGGAAGAACGATTGTCAATCATGTCACGATCTTTCTTCAATAGTGTACCAATGGTGTTGAAGGACATATCAAGGACTTTAATCTGGGGTAAGAGATCAAGATTGAGAGGTATTGAAATAAAAATATTGCCAGAAAGGTCGACATACTCTAGCTTGGAACTAAAATAAAAAAGATTACTTGGCAATACATATAATTGATTATATCCAAGATACAACCTTTTCAGACTCGGTAAACGTTTAAGTAAGTCTTGTCCTTTGTCATTGAGGGCATTTTGTTGAAATGAAGAATAGGATAATCGAAGGTCTTCTAATTTCGGAAAACTGGATATGAATTCCAAAGTCTTGAAGTGGAGGTCAATGTTTCCAGATAAATCGAAAACTTTAAGATTGTCTAAGCCAGTTATCCTTGCATCAATTTTTCCTATTCCAAGAAATGAGAAATTTAAATGGAGCACATGATCACCATTCAAAAAATTTATCAGTCCATATATTCGCCCAAAGGAAGGATGTTCTGTCGCTGCACTTATATTTACTATGGTTAAATTTTGAGGAACTGATACGTTGCCTGTAGGGTAGAAATAAGGATCCAATGACCGGTTTGAATCCCTGTCTACCTCCGCCGTTTCATCATGTGAGTAGTTTGGTTTAATATCTGGGTTCACGGTCGCCTTAGAAGGATTTGAAAAATCCACAACTCTCAATTTTGAAAAAAACAACTCGGAAGCAAATAAAAAATTTACGGCAATACCTGTAAACTTATTTGAAGAAGCATAAATTTCCTCTATACAACTTCCAAATCGATTTTTAGCAAGATACATCCAATCAAACCAAATAAGATCATTATCCGAAATCAGTAATGTTTTAATGCACATGTTTGCTAAATGTTTTAGGCTCTTTCGAATGACAATCCGATCATCTAAAATTGTTTTACCTGAATACCCAAATCTTTCAACAAATCTGATATTTCGAAGTTGAACTGTATTCATCAGACGGCCCTCAAGGGGTTCTAGAGCTGCAAATGATTGTTTGGTTCCCAACCTCAAGAGATGCAGTTTCAAATCTGTTAAGTGTGTTACTGGAGTCAATGACCCTGCTTCCATAACTTCAGTCCTACACGAGAAGATTTCAAGTTTTTCTAAACGTATAGAAGCCAGTGCAAGAAAGGTTGTGTTACGTATTTCTTTGAGGTTACAGTCCTCCCCTCCAAGGTAGAGTTCTTTCAGACCACATAAGGATCGAAATCCGGAACCAAAACGTTGATTTCTGTATGCACCGATGGACAGAACAGTTAGTTTGCCAAGGTTCTGGAATATTCTCTCTGGATAGGTACCATTGCCCCTCTGGTTGTGTTTCATGTTTAGCCATCTCAAGTTAACCAAAGGATCAAACACGACTTCTGGAAATGACTCTGATGTTAAGGCAAGTTTGTTGTTAAACAAGTCAAGGTGTTGGAGACGGTGACAACTTTGAAATGCCCGTGGTTCAAAATGACTTAGAACATTGTGACTGAGGTCCAGATACCTTATTTCAGACACGTTGGAAAAACACCCGTCTTTGATAACTGATATCAAGTTGAAACTAAGGTCAACAGATGTTGTGTTGAACGGGAGATCTGGAACTTGGTTGAGATCGTTTTGAGAGCAGTTAACAAAGAGACCTGGATACCTCGCATCATCGTTGATATTACAGTCACTAGTGACTGAGTAAGGACTCGTGAAGAAGATCCACAGCAGGACACAGAAACTCGGATTCATTGTCAATGCCTTATCCTGCAGATAAAACATATGATTATAAATGAAGGTAAAATACTTAATTAATACAAACACAAATAACTTAGACGTACACTTGTTGTCTCTAATCAGTGAGAAAAGGATCACAAATTGATTTTTTTTCTTCAGACAGAAAGCTCTAGAAGGCTAAAATGTGATGTAAATACTCTGGGATTATACATTATAAATCTAGTGATGAACATTTGACCCCAAACAAGCATCAGGTGCTACGACCAAAAAAGCTATTTTCAGCTTCTTCTCCAGAACGAAGATCTCTAAAAGGCTAAGTGTGGTGTACATACACTCTAGGAAATAGTGGCTATAGATTAGAGATGCCCCAGAGGCCACAACCTAAGACCTGTTGCCAGTGTCTTTGTTTTGTATTTGAAAGTGTTAAACCACTGAAAAACTACTTCTGGTGAAGCCAGAGAACCCGAAGACCCAATTGGCTTATTGTATGGCGTCAGACATCTGTCTATGGTTCATCTATCCGTCCATAAGTAAACTTTTCACTTTTTCAAATTCTTCTCCACAACCACTGACTCTAGAGAACTTATAACTGTGTGAAGACTCCTTGGCTACTGGGGGTTATAACCTGAAGATTTAGGAACCCTGTCACCCTAAATAAGCGCCACAGCTACAGAGACCATGACCTAAATGTCTATTGTTATTCCCTGCACAAGTATGAAAATAACTAGAAAGTGTACAGAAACCCAAGCTATTTTGAACCCTATATATTTACAAAACCCGATGAACTGCAGAGACAATGTCATTTCTTCATTACAGACATTTTATCCTTTATTCAGGTCAAAAAACAGTTTTATTTGTATTCTAGTTCGTGCAATAGACGCACGATATTGCAGGAGCACTTACACAAAAACGGAATTTCGCGAATTCAGCCGACCATTGTGCGTCCTGTCCATTTTTTGGGTCACTCAAGGGTCGTACCAACGACGTTGAGGTCTATTGTATTGCTTGCAAGTTGTCTGTGTATCACGACTAGCTCAGGCATGTGCAATTTGACTGACAGAGACAAAATCAGATCGGTACGTGGTGACATAAATATCAGACAATTGATCTTATTGTCATTGAGAAAAGAAGTGTTGAATGAATTGACCTAAGGGGAGATAAAAATAGGTTTCAATGTACCAGGAAGAAATACTATTCAAGCGAAACTCAAAGCAACGTGACTGTCATTACCCTTTCGAAATTTGACAAGCAGTATGTGTGCTCTTCTGCTTTTAATACAATAGAAGGATTAGTCAATTTATACCCCACTTCCTGTCTCTTTGCTATGGTTTCTTTTGTTGTAAGTTTAGACGTATTAGCCGATACACCTACACTTTTTCTGATATACCTACACTTTTCTAATATATCTATGATTTTTAACAACTGAGAAATCACTGGAGTAAATTTTCTAAATTTCCAAATCTAAGTTATACTTATAAAATGTCAGATATTATATGAACATATATAAAAAATATCAAAGTGTAACGACCACCTGACGCCATGCATTGCCATACGCCAATCGCGCCTTTCACGCCTCATGAGCTAAAAAGGAATTTCTTTTTGCCGCTTTCCTGCTAATAGAGTCTGAATTATTTCACAAGTTAAATATGAATGTCAGTATGACAAATGTTTCAAAATATTTAATACTTACTCACGTTTTCTTCATGTAAACGCACAGTAAACGTACACATTTACTCCCATAAGCAGCTCAAGGTTATGTAAACGGGCTGTTGTCACTGCATTTCTGCATGCACTGATTCAGACAGGATTAACCACTTTATAATAGCCATATGTGCAAGCCATCCTTGTGTGAAGTGTTTCATTTCACAACATGACTGTATTTAAAGGGACACTGCGTCGATTAAAAACGAGGTCACTTTTATCTCATTATGCTAACTAACGTGTTTGCTAACGAGTTACGCTTCGCTGCACTGTGTACATGCAGTAGTTTTTATTACTAATTAGTTCAATTGTCTGAAATTTGGGGTCTATGATTCGATATCAGACACGTAAATCAGCATAGGTATATAAATCTGATCTCATATTTATCATCGACGCGGTGGCCCTTTACGGTTATACAAGCTGAGTCCACTACATCCTTGTATATTGTTTCGCTGGCTTCACTTTGAAACGTATTCCCTGGAGGTTTTATATAACTACCAATCACAAAAAGGCTATGGCTTTTCTATAGGTCCAATCAGCGATTTCCTTTTATACACGCCCTCCCCTTGGTAATTGGCAACAATGGCTGCCGTTCGAATTCGTTATGACACCAAGGCTTCATTTTCAATACATTATTGCATTATTTCACCTTTTGTGTATAATGTGGATTGCATATATGTATCATAACTTTGTTGGCAATTACAACACTTATTTAACATACTTATCAGGTTTGAAAAATAAACATTGTCAAACGCTTCCCCCTGAAGCGAACCTCAACATAGATCACACAGATAAAAAAGGGACGCAACCCGGTATAGGTGGAGGTGGATCCACGTACGGGTGTGACGTCATCATTCCCTATTTTGTTGAGCGAGCATACGGTCACGGGTCTGTTCTCTCTCGACTTTTCGCCGTTTTCGGACTTTTCCCTGATAAATAAATGGAGTTTTAACCTGTGTTCGTTATTTTACTTCATCTTGGTTCCTGTCCATGCAGCTGAACTAATTCTTGCTAATAAGTCGGCTTGTTGGTTGGGTTTGGTGCGGGTATTGGGACCTGCTTGTTTTGTCAGAGTTGCTGGCCGGGCTTGGATTGCATGTGCTAGGCATGTTAGTTGTGACAGGTGTCAATTGCTTGCATGCCTTCCAGGCGGATTGCTCGTGCTTCGCTTTTTAGCTCATCTGGCCTTAAAGGCCCGATAGGCTTATGGCATGGCATGGTGTCCTGCGTCCGTCCGTCCGTCCGTCCATTTCGCATTTTCGTATTCTTCTCAGGAACCACTTGGTCTAGGGAGCTAAAATTGTAGATTGCATGACCCTGTGACCTCAAATGAGGTCACAGGGGTCACAAGCCCAAAAACCTATTTTCGTCTTCTTCTCCAGTTCCAAAAGGTCTAGAGAGCTGAAAAACTGTGTGCATCCTCCTCGGCTAATGGGGATTCTAAATTGTAGATTTGGTGACCTGTCATCCCCAAATGGGGTCACATGGACACAACCTTAAAAACCAATTTTCATCTTCTCATCCAGTACCAAAGGATCTAGAGAGCTGAAAAGTTGTGTGCAGACTCCTTGGCTGATGGGGATTCTAAATTGTAGATTTGGTGACCCCTCGACCCAAAATGGGGTCACAGATGTCCCAACCTTAAAAACCTATTTTCATATTCTTCTCCAGTTCCAAAAGATCTAGAAAGCTGAAAAGTTATGTGCAGAATCCTTGGCTAATGGGGATTCTAAATTGTAGATTTGGTGACTCGTCATCCCCAAATGGGGTCGCAGGAGTCACAACCTTAAAAACCTATTTTCATCTCATTTTCCAGTCCGAAAAGGTCTAGAGAGTTGAACAGTTGTGTGCAGACTCCTTGGCTGATGGGGATTCTAAATTGTAGATTTGGTGACCCCTCGACCCAAAATTGGGTCACATGGACACAACCTTAAAAACCTATTTTCATCTTCTTCTCCAGTTCCAAAAGATCTAGAAAGCTGAAAAGTTATGTGCAGAATCCTTGGCTAATGGGGATTCTAAATTGTAGATTTGGTGACTCGTCATCCCCAAATGGGGTCACAGGAGTCACAACCTTAAAAACCTATTTTCATCTCATTTTCCAGTCCGAAAAGGTCTAGAGAGCTGAAAAGGTATGTGCAGACTCCTTGGCCAATGGGGATTCTAAATTGTAGAATTTGTGACCTGTCATCCCCAAATGGGGTCACAGGGGTCACAACCTTAAAAACCTATTTTCTTCTTCTCATCCAGTGCCAAAAGATCTAGAGAGCTGAAGAGTTGTGTGCAGACTCCTGGAATAATGGGGATTCTAAATTGTAGATTTGGGGACCCCGTGACCTCAATTGGGGTCACGGGGGTCACAACCTGAAAAACCTATTTTCATCTCATTTTCCAGTTCCGAAAGGTCTCGAGAACTGAAAGGTTTTGTGCAGACTCCTTGGCTAATTAGAATTCTAAATTGTAGATTTGGTGACCCCGTTACCTCATTTGGGGTCACAGGGGTCACAACCTTAACAACCTATTTTCATCTTCTTCTCCAGTTCTGAACGGTCTAGAGAGCTGTAAAGTTGTGTGCAGTCTCCTTGGCTAATGTGGATTCTTAATTGTAGATTTCATGACCCCCCTGACACCAAATATGGATCACTAGGTCACAACCTATAAAAAATACCATTGTAGCAAGCTTTAAACAGTTAGTACGCCAGCCCGTATTGTGGGTGGATCGTGAGTAGGGTTGGTCGTGAGATGTGTTAGCAAGTAAGGTAACGCCTTGATAGCGCCCACCTCTGGGGCAGGCTGCCCTGGGAGCAAGCATTGCTTTCACTTACCTTTTCTCTGGGGTTAGCGTATCGTAGGACGATTGCGGGTTGTGCTAGCGTGTGCGTGTGTACGCCCTCTGTCTTGCGAGCATCCGCCTCAGGAGCTGGATGGCTTGTAGTGGAGCAATGGCTATCGCTAGCATTCGCTTTGCGGCCTTGCGACACCTTCCTAAGGGCCAGAGTCCACCTCATGTGAGGGTACGCCTTGCGAGCGACCGCCTCTGGGCTGGTTGCTTTGCGAGCGAGCGTTACCCTCGCTAGCCTTGCAATCTCCTTACCATGTGAGTGAGCGTCTTCTTCGCTTTGATTGTCTGTTGTGTTAGCATGTGGGGGTATGCCTTGCGAGTGTCTGCCTCTGGGCGAGTTGCCTTGCGAGTGAGCTTTGCTCTCACTAGCCTTGCGATCTCCTCACCATGTGGGTAAGTGTTCTGTTATGCGGGCTGCCTTGTGAGTTGATAGTGAGTTGTGTTAGTGTTAGTGATTGAGGGTACACATTGTGATCATCCTCCTCTGGGCGGGTTGCCCTGGGAGCAAGCATTGCTCTCACTTACCTTCTCTTTGGGGTTAGCATATCGTAGGACGATTGCGGGTTGTGCTAGCGTGTGTGTGTGTACGCCCTCTGTCTTGCGAGCATCTGCCTCAGGAGCTGGATGGCTTGTAGTGGAGCAATGGCTCTCTCTAGCATTCGCTTTGCGGCCTTGCGTACACCTTCCTTAGAGTCCACCTCACGGACTAGTTTCTCTTACAATATGCAAGCGGACCCATCCCCGGCCGCGGGACAGGTCGTCTAGGTCTTCCTCTTGCATCTCTCTCCTAGTCTCCCCGGTGCATTGCCCTACGCCCCCGTCCCCGTGGATGTGGTTAGCAGTCATCAACGTCTTCAAGACGGCCAAGCTCCCTCCTCCGTCTCGCTCCAATCAACAGGAGATTAGAGCGGTTCACTGACCACTACTCACGGACACCCGCTATGCAGGGGTAATCAGTCAATCAATCACGCTTATGTGTACATAACTCGGTTGTTCATCTTGATTGTACAATAAACACATGTTTTTTCTCCCGCATGTTTTGTTCTCCTGGTACATGAGTATGGAACGTTTGACCTAAGTTATCGCAATCGTATGGCACGTGTACTTCGATTCTTACTCTACCCCTCTCCCATAAGATGTATCCAAGGATAAAATAATAGAAATTGTCTCTAAATAGAAGTACATTTGAAACCTACATTTTGAAACCTACATTCGAGACTAAATAAGCACAGCAGCGAAATCGATTAACTTGCTTCTTGAACTTGGTCACTGAGTTCTCACCAGCGAGCTGGGAAGTAAGCAGATAGGTTGACAGCTGTGCGTTTGATGGTCAGCAAATGTACTAACGGGCAGCTTACTTAATATTAAAACACATGGGGAATAAGTAGATGACCAGAAAACATAACATTATTCAAAGAAGTCAAAATGCAAGGCGGAAAACAAATATTAACAGCCCGAAACTAATAGTTAATAGAGACAATACATTATATCGAAATGAATCCGTCCATGACGATAAGTGACGGAGTGTAACGGGATGAAAGACTGAATGCAGTGTTGCGATTATTATCTGTCTTGAGATGAAAGGCCAAACTGGACATGACAAAGTCATGTCCGGGATTTCTTAGATCTACAAACGTACGAAATAGTATATATACCCATAAAGAATAAAGTTAGTCAGTCTGTCGCTTAAGGCTGTCTCAAGCTTACTACGCCTCCTGTCTTTTCTGTGTGCTGCATGCGTGAAGTGCCGAGACCCATATCTCGCCCTGTCTAACCCTGTCCTTGGTGAGTCCGGTCGTGTTATTATGAGCTCCGTCTCCCCAACAGTTATCACCACTTAAACGGTTCCTCTCGCCAAGCCAACTGAATCTAATACCTTCAACACTGACCGCGAACTTGCCTAGGACACATAATCGGGAGGAGTACATATAGGGGTTGAGCCTAGGGTTGTCCTTTTTCGGAGGGCGAGACGACATCTGTACGCTCAATTCAAGAATCCACATTCGTTCTCTTTGCTCGCACCTGCCGGTGTCAGTTCCCACTTGTCTGTGGTACCTTACCACCCGGGACTCCAGCGTGCCAGGCTAAAGGTTCAAAGCGATGCGTCTTGGTTGCACAGGCGACTCTGTTCAGCCCATCTTCTTGCTGTGGTAATCTTGGCAATGTTGGTTTTTAAAACCTGATAAGTATGTAAACAAATTAGCATTTTTGAGTAAATGTCATTTTTTATAGTTACCTGGTTGAAAACCAACGTACGTTAGTTCCCGCCCTACCTACCCTCCTAGGTTTGGGTCTGATGCTCGCTTGCACTAGGGAATGATGACGTCACAACCGTCACGTGGCTCCAGCGCGACCTATACCGGGTTGTGTCCCTTTTTATCTCTAGATCTACGTTGAGGTTCGCTTTAGGGGGAAGCGTTGGGCAATGTTGGTTTTTCCACAAGGTAAGTATAAAAAGTGACATTTACTCAAAAATGTTAAATTATGTTGTCCAATGTCTATCATTTTATTACGTTAAATTTATGTTTGATGATGTATTATATTAACGTATGCAAATGATTTAAAAACGCTTCGCCTCGAACTTATTACTTCCATCGAAAATTACACATTAGTGAATTTTCGAATATTGACTCGGCTTCGCCTCTAGTCAATATTCGAAAATTCATCGTGTCAGTTGGTTTTTCTGACCTTCAGTTTGTGCAAACCAAATAATTTATCACAACAAATGCAGTTGAAAGTTATGTCCATTTGTTCCATTGCCTCTCAACATACCTAAGATAATATTGTGCCGCCTGAGCATAAATGAAACAGTTAAATATGTCAATACGGACTTTGGGAAAGAGAAAACAACACGCATTCGAAGTATTTAATTGAAGTCAACCACCGTTTTCAAATAACATGTTTAATTTTTTACATTTTCATTCGACTTGGCCCCGATCTTGTTCCACTTCGTTCCTCGTAATCTGTTTTCAAATAGGTTCACAGAACTGAAAAAGGAAAAGGTAAAATTGAGTCAATAAGTATTAAACAATTAGCACATTCAATTCCAAATTAAAATGAAAATGTGTGCTTAGACATAAAAATATATATATGTATTATGAACATCTAATTTGTACTTTTTCCAAAACGTTGTAACTGTTAAAATTTAAGCACTCGTTGTTATGGAACGGAGCCCATGTCGCCCATGATTGTTTTTGTGAAAAGACCTAACTTATTTTTATTCTTTCTGCTAAGTGTGGCCAACAGGAGGGTTTAATTGGAAGGGTTAAATTGATCAGTATGATATTCTATCACCCTAAGTTTCCATTGAACAGTATTTAAGATTTGAAAAAAATAGAATTTATTTGTCAAGAAATTACGTATCAAAACATTTTTGCATTTACGGATGTTATTTGTTTCATTTTCTTTAAGACTTTAAATTAAAACGAGCAGTGGAAAGAACGCGATTCGCTCCTGGGATTGATATACAGGGATTCGTTGTATCTCCATTCCCCTACCCGTTTCGCTGTAAAATAAGATGTTTTAGTTCAAAACATATACACAAAATTTAAATAGATGACTTAAACATTAAACTATTCGTTTCAGGTGATGGCTCGTATAAAAGACTTTTTGCCAGAGTATTTGGTGGATAAAATCGTCATGTGGATGAGACCAATTCCAAAAGAAGCTTATCATTTTGAGAAGAGGAATTAATCATCTGTTTAATTATATGTTTCCACTTCAATTCTTCTTCAAGAATAAGTATGGAATTCAGAATTACTGTTTTTCTACTGATTGCCGTTACCAAGAATATGCCATATTAATAACCTGAATTTTCCCCTCAAGGGTTGGAATATATTTGTAATACTTTCAACATTGTTGAATATTTCAAATCGACTTTGCGTCTAAAGTATTCACAAAACATATTTGAAATGGGAAATTTTGTTTGTTAACCAAACAAAATGATCATAACGTCATGTTTGTGAATACGTTTTACATATTTTCTTTCGGCCATGTTGACTCCTCCAGGTTAGGGCTGCATTTGAAAGTGCTAGTTAGCGACTGTGAGTGTAATGATGTACCCAGTTCTATAATATTATTTCATCTATCTACCACCCGAGAGTAGTGTTAGTGTATACACAATTTTCATAGCTCAAGTGAGAGATAAAGTTTTTAAAAGTCAGGAAGTGGGTATCATTGTTATGCGCATTTGTTCTGTGACGTCGTAGCATGGCAACGTCATAATAAAACATGATCAATACATAGTGTGAAACCGGCCGGGGATTCCAAACATTTCCAGACTTATATAATATTGTATCATATAAAAGCTACATTGCAATATATAAATGTAACTACCTATATTTATTATAACTATTTTCCCTTTTTATAGGTATTTCTAGCCTTATGTATCATCTGAGGTTTCATATGAATTTTCCTATTTTCATATGAACTAAAAACCTCTGTATTGTCCCTATGAAATAAATGTTCAAGTGTATAGTTGTCAGCTGCTTTCAGTATATAATATTCATAATAATACCACACAAGGCCACACTGAGATCTTGGCATTGGTATTTTGTTACAGTATTTGAGTGTTCTCATTTTGGTTCTAATAAATAATGAAAAGTTGCATTTAAAAAGAAATCCACTGAACCCAAATGTACACAAAATCTTCCATGGAGTCTCATTCGCACAATACATACCTGGCAAATATTATATAGTTTACATCATGTGTTTGTGCCATTTGATTTCGAAAATACCACAATATTAAAAAATATTATTTGTCCATGCATTTAATTTGCAAAAATCTATTTTTACCATGAGTATACTTACTTAAACCTATATGTTGTCTCGGACGTAAGTCAAAAACAAGGGAAATGGGTTCATTATGACGTTGTGAGTATTCAGATGACCAGATATATGCTTCTTATGTATACATCAGGGGTCCGTTTCGTAACAGCGAGTGCTTATGATCGCTCATTGATTGCTCAATGTAGCGCTCAAGTAGCGCTCATTCTCTCCTGAACGACACGGCGCAAAACCTCAAAGTTCGCTCGCTTTGCTACGTAGCGCTACATTGAGCAATCGCGTTCAAGAGAGGTTTAAAAGTAATCACTAATTGAGCTATTACTTTGAAACCTCTCTTGAACACTGCCCTGAATAACATGAATTCAAAAGAAAATCCTGTTTATACAAAGCATGGATGTTTAAAGAGTTCATAGTTGTTTTTTGTGTCAACATACACCCAAGCCCTAGTCATGTTTGCTCTATATAATACATTCCCAATGTAGGTCATCACTTCTGCTGCGTTAGTTCCTGTATACTTAGCCAGCTGTTGATTGAAGATAGATAAAGCGTGTCGTGTAAGGTAAGACTGTAAATTCCGCAAGAAGGCAACAAAGATATAAAGATAAGTTCTTGTAAAATGTGTAAACTTCTTATGAACTGATGTATCGAGTGTTAGCGTATTGGTGAGAGGCAAGATTGGGGAGATCGCATTCACATGTAACTGTGCATGACATTTACCTTACATTCGAGGTCACTATTCAAGCTCAAGTTGTCACAATATCTATTGAAACATTGTACTGCTATTTTCCGAGTCTCTGTCCAAGGTCACTACAATTTTAGTTTTTCAGATGATGCAATATGTTAAGTACTGACTTTCACAAACCACGATTATAACGTCTTATTCAATATTTTAAAGCGGGGTACAAAACTAGCACTGTTACTACTACCACTACTATTATTAGTATTACTACAACTATTGGTGTTCTACTACAACAAGTGCTCACACAGCTATTACATGTATACCTCGAGTACAAACCCTACAAAGACTACAACAAAAAATACTACCTCGACGACATTTACTACAACTTCTTCCACATCAAATGTTTCGAAATATTAGTAGAATATGTAATAATAATAGAGCATCGGTAACTCTAGAATTGCTGTTAAATGGCAGTGTCGATCTTGTTTACAATGCCAGTGTTGAGATGTTCAAATAAGTTAAAAAGGATATATATACCTCTCTGAAAGATTTAATGATTTAATGATTTCCCACTGATAAACTATATTAAGTATAATTCCAAGTTATTTTCCTGTCCTTTCCCTTGCTCATGTCTGTGTAGTTCATTTTGTTAATGTTTTTCTCTATGTACAATGTAGATAATATATATCCTTTTACATATGTGTATAACGTTCATTAGTATATGTCAGCATTGTAAATCGAAAATACTACAATGTTGCACAACAACCTCTACTACAATCTCGTAATTCCGTAAAATGACAATAATAATAACTTAAAAATGTAATATATCATTGACTGATATTGATATTGGCGTTTAGTCATCAGTCACATAACACTTCTTAGTGTGTGTGTGTGTGTGTGTGTTGTTGTTGTTGTTTATTTTAATCAATTAAAATTAAAATTGATAAATTCTTCCAAATTAAATTTGAAAAAACACAATAGTTCATCGACATATAGACATATTCTATTTAATAGTCAATAAATGTGCCTCATTCTGCATGCGTTTACAACAATCCGAACATGACAGGGTTCAGATAAAGATATTTTGAATAAGCATTAACCTGTCACCATTATTTCTTGTAAACTACTGCAGATAAGGGTTTTTAAAATATTGAGTTTATACTGAGGTGTGTACTTTCTTTTGTACTTCAGTTTATTTGTCTATTAATATAAGATTTAAATTTAAATTTTAACGTTATATTCTATTCTCAGATACCACTGACAGGAGGAACGGCATGGGATTGGTCGAACTTCTCGGAGTTAGTTTCTTCGAAGTAACCTTTGTAGGTTCCTTTGTATTACTTTTGTACGTCACTTCCTGCCAGTTGGTGATCCCGAGTTGTCTACTCTTTGCAATACTCTACATCAGCTTCCGGGTGATCCGCAAACACGGAGCAGAAAGACTTCCATCAGCTGGGAAATGGGTTCTCATCACCGGATGTGATTCAGGTTCGTTCCCAAAAAAATATCGCCATGCCCATTTTAAATGATCAGTAAAATATTTACTTCTCCACTGATAATTGTTTTCAATTATACATTTTAAACATGAAAAAAACCCAATGGAAAACGGCTCTCGTCTCTGAAAGGATAACGGATTATTCACACGTCAACTAAATAATTTACAATTACTATCATAATGTTTAAGGCAAATTATCCAAGTATTGAATTCAAACGAAACTAAATTTCCTTTACTTATTTTAAAAAGAGGCAGTATATCTTAAAGAAAGCGCAAAACTTTCCCCTACAGAGAGTCTTTACTATTGTACCAACCCTTCAAATGCCTGACAAACATGCAGTTGTCTAAAGTACCTCTTACATAAAGAGAAACCTGAACTCCCTATTCCATAACTCTTTCTGCCTCTCTGAGCTTCAGTGAAACCTGATCTCCGAGTATTACCTATAGTAGATTGATGTCCTGATTTTTTTTAACTAACATGGGCCAGCCCTTAGACACAAACTAACTTAATTCAAATTATTAGAATGAAGATGTTTTCTGCATTATTTGCACCTGTTATTTAAACTATTTATTACAATTTTAATTATTTCTTCTTCAAAAAAGTAATTTCTCTAATTGAATAATGTTTGTAATTGAGTGCCGGTAATTGTTCTAGTAACCCTCTGTATTTCTAAAACAAAATATGGAGCCAAGGCCGGTAGGGTCGAGGTATATTATTTTAAAAGAAGGGACATTAACGTACTTAATTACATTCAAATATTGACTCACCTTACTAATTCTATAGTGATAACCTTTGAAAGTTCCAAGAGAAAATTGTGTTCCCATCATTACTACAAAATGGAACAGCCAAACATTAGGAAGACGCTATGTCATTCTAATGGCCACATCGTATTCAGGTTTCGGGAACACTCTAGCCCGCGTGTTAGACCGACGTGGTCTGAAGGTGATAGCCACGTGTCTGTCTGAGACGGGAGAGGGAGCGAGACGTCTGAAGGAAGAGAGCAGCAGGAATCTGAAGGTCTTCCAGATGGACGTCGCCTCTGATGATAGTGTGGATGCTTGTCTACAGAAGGTCAAACCTCTCTGTCAGGGCGAAGGTTGGTGAACTAACAGTTAGTAATGTATAACTCTGATGAAATTGAGGTGCTTCTGATGAACGTCTCCTCTGATGATGTAGTAGTAGACCTTGTGTAGAGGCTTGTCAGAAAGTGAAACATCTTTGTCAGGACGAAGGTACTGCTACATTATACGTTGTACGTGTCTCTGTAAGGGGCGAAGTTTGGACAACATACAATACAGAACTTTATTACTCAACCGTTGTGAGATCACTCATTAGATAACAATGAGTTGGTTACACATATGTGTGATACCACCGCCTGCTGCCGTAACGTCATAATCGGCGCGTGACGTCAGAGTCGTTTTTGGTTGATGTCACAATGTAAGTCGCACGACTGCAATAGCGTGTCACCTATTTGCAAGTAAACGTCACTTAAAACGATTTTCTTGCAATTCAGTGCTATTTACATCATTGAGTAATAAATAAAATACTAAACTCGGTCCCATTTGATAACATGTTTATGATACTCGTGAATGGCATCGGTATTTTACTCGCATTTGCTCGTTAAAATACCGAACCGTCAACTTGTTTCATAAACATGTTATCAAACGGGACATCGTTTAGTATTCTATATTTATTACTCGCCCGTGTAAGATACTGCAGTGTAATATTTATACGACAATATTAAACTAGTGTAATACCGCAGCAGGTATGACGTCACAATAGTTTGCGGTTATGACGTCACAATGGGAGTAACGTCGTCACATTGGCATCGGGCTTGCTGGAATCATAGTTTCAGAGCCATGTCGCCTATTTTGCTGGATTATTGGTGGGCGAGTAATAAACAGAATACAAAACTTCCTTCTATTTAATACTATTTTTATTAAACTCGTGAATGATTTAGTATCAAACTCGCTTTCGCTCGTTTTATACAAAATCATTGATAAAACTGGTATTAAATAGAAGGTCGTTTAGTATCCTCTATCTATCAGATATGTGTTAAGATAAGATGTTTTTATTGAAACTGAGATGATTTTGATGACAGCTCTGAGGCGTGTCTACTGAAAATCAAAGCCCTCTGTCAAGGTTGGTGAAAACACAATTACTTATGTCCTCTTTAATGACATACTGTGGGGATGTCTACAGGTGGATCTCCTCTCGGAGCTCCACGGGGCTGCTCGCAGCTTTCCGGATCTTCTCGGAGCTTCTCGGAGGAATATATATCAGAAAGACTGCCATGTATCCTCTTGAGCTTCATGTTAGAGCATTTGCATTGGATGTACAATGTAGATAATCATTGAAACTGGTCCACATGCAGAAGAAAAAACATTTAACGTTTATCAGTGCAAAAAAACGACTTAATAAATTCAGACTTTGAAATTTAAGCGATATGCTCTCTGCTGATTGAATTAAACAAGGTCATGTGACCGGTATACATTCTCATAAACACAAGACTGACAGCTGAAAAGGAAAACTTCACAACCTGACGTCTACAAAAGATAAACCGCGGTACTACTTTATCACTGTATCATTGCGCAATTATTACGCTGCTAACACATGTTCTTATTTTTATAAAACTTTGTAAAAACCTTACAACGTGAATTCTAATTGTCGTTTGATTTGAAAGTTTGATTAAAACAGCATATTAGGACCAAAAATTAAATACTTTAATCATATTTACTGTGAACTACTTTTTGCGCGTTGTGACACATAAGTGATGCAGTATTATTGTCGGCGGAGCTTAGCGCATGATCTCAGACAATGCTTAATGTTTGTTTTATCATGCAATGTACACTTTTCGCAGATTTTTTTTATATTCAAAAGATTATTCATTGATGAGAAATCATTTAAATTTCAAATTTTGAATTTACATTTCCTTTTCAGGACTGTGGGCGGTGGTTAACAATGCAGGAATCGACTACAAATGCTGTTGTGAACTGGAACCCTTGTCAAGCTACAAGGAGCTTGCTGAGGTCAATCTCTTCGGAACTATCCGAGTTTGCAAAGCCTTCTTACCTTTGATCAGAAAAGCAAAAGGTAATGAACGACCTACCTTCCCTGTGTTATAACCAGAAACAGCTTATAAACTTGATTTTGAATTCTTTACAACCTTATACTGCTGGACAAAACCATAATTCAATAACGAGAATTATAAGTCTTTACAAGTGCCTGATTTAGTAACTAAGCAAAACAATATGATGCGAAATATTATTGAGTTTTCGTAATAATCTTCGTTTTCCTCTTCTTCTTGCATTTCGCCAAAGTAGGAAGCACAATCTCACTAAAATCAGAGCGAAAGTAACACTCATGGTCCTCGCTTCGTTCTTTATCACTCCAGCCAATCATTGACGACGCTAGGAGGCGACACTGATTAGTTTATTTTAAGGAATATGAAAGACTACATACATTGTCACAAGACATAATCCCTTAAGAGCAGTACTTGATCAGGAACACAGCGATATACGAGTGTTTGGCCCGAGCTGATTTTAAAGAGATTGTCTGATCTTGAACAAAAGCGATGTAATCGATCACTGTTTTGTCGCTATATTTATTGACAGTGTGCGACCACAGTTGTTAGCCTTCTTTGTGCGGGAAATAATAAACGCAAACTTTATATTAAACACATACATTAATAAGTGTGCTTTTTCCGCGAAAAGTTATGAATATATAATAGATTTTGGCATATGTTTCCTTTGGTGTATTAATTCAGTGAACATTTTCATTATGTTATGCCTATTAGAATTCTTATAGTGACACATCTGAACCTATCGTACATTCAATATGCGTCCAGTGTAAAAGGTCCACGTTGTTATGTTTCCAGGTCGTGTTGTGAACGTTTCAAGCGTTTTAGGCTTACTGGCACTCCCCAAAATGTCGGCCTACTCCATTACGAAGTTTGGAGTGGAAGGTTTCTCTGATTCTCTGAGACTGGAGATGAGACGTTTTGGTGTGAAGGTTATAATTATGGAACCAGGAAAATATGGCCGACACACAGATGTAATAGCAGAGGACAAGGTAAACATGTTTATAACTGCAATGCTTGTTTATGTATTTGTGTGAGTGCAAATACTGTGTTTTGTATTGGTTTTAATGCATCGAAACAACTTCCCCCGCGAGTCATAACTGCGCCAGTCTACATCACTGGCTAATTTAAGCCTTGGTACATTTCCTTAACTTCTCTGTGCGAGGGTAGGTTCTAAGTGCTCTGCAGCTGAAGTTTGTAGTGATATGCTAGCATAGACAAGTTAACGAAATGCAGCAAGGCTTAAATTATTCAGTGATGGAAACTTGCACGAGTTATGACTTGTGGTGAAGGTTGCGAAAATACATTTGTGTTTTCATTTCAGAAGATATAATTGAAATCGTTATATAGTTTAATCAGACAGTTACCAGTGATAAATATCGCAGTCCATTTGTTCACATGAGTACACATTTTTAGATATTTATTTTAAACCTGTTATATTAAGACATCTTCACCAAGCGTTCAGCAAAATGTAGGTTTGGTAATTTCTTGACTAAATGACCTTTTTTTAAGATAAAAAGGCATACGAAGACGCATAACATCTCAACGGATTCGCAAGCCTCGGAACTAGGTGATGCTTACTCTGGGATGATGTATATAAAGGAGTTGATCGTACACAGAGACAAACCTTCAACTGATGAGGACCTTAAGCCTGTGATGGAAGCATTCGAGGACGCAATCCTCAGTTCTATGCCTCATGCCCGTTATCTTGTTGACGGGATAGACGCATGGTTTGATGACTATTGCGTGAGTTGACTTCAATTGTCTTGATTGTGAAATTATATGATGGTTGCTGCATACCTGGCAATATTCATAGACGGTTGTGATGTGAGGGATAACACCGCTTTCAAGAGTAGTTCTGAGCTCTGTTCAATAACAGTGAGCACTTTTAATCACTAATTGAGCGATCAATTGAGTGCTTATTCTCTCCTGAACGACGGTGCGATGCCTCGAGGTTTGTTAGCTTTGCTACGTAGCACTGCATTGAGCAATCGCGTTCAAGAGGTTTAAAAGTAATTGCTCATTGAGCGATTACTTTTATACGCTTATTGAACATGGCCCATGTCTGCTGGTATTATTGCATGGAGAAGTATCAAAATGAACTGTTCAGAATAAGTGTTGCAAAACGGTAACGTATAGATTTGTATACCTCTTAACAGTTGTTTTCATTATTAAGTCTGTAACAGCCATACTGTGAATAGCATTCCTAATCACATTTCCCAGTGTTGCAGGCTAGTTTTATGATTGTATTGCTCTTCGAATAATGTTGCTTAATTCCTAGGATGTAACGCACATGTTGGTTGAACGAATCCTTAAATTGTTTTATTTTTTCAGATGTTGGCCCGACTGAGGAATGTCATGCCCGCTTGTGTCATGGACCCTCTTGTTACCTGGTGCTTGAAATGATATATGTCGTGACTTATATTGTTTTAATATCTATTTCTAAAATGATCGTGTATGTAAAGTTTAAACATCATTTATGTTACTGTACATACATATTTGAAAGTATATCAAAATCAATCAATGTCCTGATTGTGAAATTCGACTGTAGTGAAACTTTAGACGGATAGAAAACAAACATGTTTTACATAAATTGTATGTTTTTTTCTGTTATAATTAATACATATTGCAAGTTTCATTGCTACACTATCATATATTGAGGTGCAAATAAAAATAACTTTATGCGAAATTTTAAAAAACCCCTTTCCTTTCAATTCAAAATAAAAGGTTAAAGTTTTTTTTAAATCAAAGTGATGCCGAAACCACGTGACCTAACATATTGTCACTACTAACTATTTTCCTTGTATAGTGATTTCGCACCTTCTTAAAATTGCACATCTATAGTGTATTCTATAAATTTGCCCATTTTTAAATTTATTTCTTTGTGGCCTTAAATACAGAATTTCTTATATTTGCAGAAATCCTATTAACATCATTTGAATATAATTAAAAGTCAAACGAATGAAAAAGAACAAGATACACACAAGGTAAACATGATACACAGAATATACACACATGTAGACCCCTCAAAATTTGTCGCAAGAATCACCTACAAATAAACAAACGATTGTCATCTAATTAATCAAATTAAATTTGGTTTTCATTGATCAAAGAGCAACATATAAAGGTACACATTTTTAGAATCGAAATTTAATTAAACCTTGTTTCCATATGTTAATTTGAGTACGCCATGGTGTCGGCCTACGACTTCTTTGTTGATTCTACCAGGGTAACAATTCGTTCAAACAAGCAAAACAAAAGTATTCCACTTTCTGTTTTAGAATTAAATGTTCTAAATGAATATTCAAGTTTGAAATAAAATTTCACGATTTCATATTTGTTATTAATTTATTTGATCAATGTTAACGACATGTTAACAATTAAATTCGCTGTGGAATGTTCCGTCCCCACACAACTGTTGAAGTACTCCAGAGACAATACTAGTCGATACAAAATTGACAATACATGTCAACTGTAAAGTACAAACAAGCATTTATACATCAGATGAAATCATCACAGACTCATGCTTTAAAAAATATCATTTGCATTCATTGTCATAAGCTCTTAAGTGATAATGAGGATGTTTGTTTGAAATGATCCTTATGAAAGATTAATGGATCAATGGAAGTCAGGTTGAGCTGCAACGGCTGGAGGACCTCTGACCTTCAGCATTACCCAATCAAGAAGAGTCACGGGAACAAAGGGACGTAACCGAGCCATGATCTGTAGAAAGATAACATATTGCATCGTTACAATGAGCATCACTGACATCATCAGGAATTAAGTAGTACAAAACAATGTGTAAATTACATATTTGATGGTCATCAATCTGTTTTAAGCTACTCGTTCATTAGGGAATCATAAAATTGATATTGATAAGGAAATCAAATTAAACAACAACTTGTATCGCGATATTGAAACTCCTTCTATTCTCAACAACATTATAATCAGTGTAATATATATACGCAAAAAGTAAACTAGTGTAATACCGCTACAAGTATGACGTCACAGTAGTGTGCAGTGACGACACAATGGTCAAAGTGCCTTACACTGGCACATGACTCGCGAAAATCTAACACCGTCAGAGATCTCGCTTGGTTGAATCTGGGCAAGTAATACTAAACTACCTTCCATAAAATATCATTTTAATCAAACCCGTGAATGACTCGGTATCAAACTCGCTTTCGCTCGTTTTATACAAAACCATTAATTCATTTAATATAAGTGGTAGTAAATTGAAGGTCGTTTGGTCTCATCTATATCATTACCCTTGTCAAAGGACTACCTGCTCTACGCCCTTGGACTATACACCATTAATGATCTTAAATTGAACGACATAGACATTATTTTATGGTGATGATGATGATGATGGAGTTTGGGATTGAAGGAAGCGGGTGCAAAAACAAAACTCACACAATCGATGTCCGCTAATTGGTTACTTCCATCAATGAGATATCGGTTCTGTGGAGAGACACTGACAACAGCAGAAGTGAGAGATGCCATTACAGGATCCAGATCAGGGTAGGAGGTGGAACAGGAGCTCAGTGCTCCTTCAAACATGGTGTCCAGATAGCTCCTACCATAGGCACCTAACACCTCTTCACTTGCAGAGGACACCATCACTTTGTTAGCGTTCCTCATCCTCTGCACCTATAGAGAGGACATATAAACTGGGGTACAAAGGAAACTTCACACCCTATTTTTTCACTCATACTTTAAAAATAACAAAACAAATTGATATGATAGAATCGGGATATTATTTAATGTTCAACGATCATATTCGTTTATTTAAAACATGCAGAGTTAGAGTCACTGAAAGGACCAAGGGGTATAAAAATCATTTTTACACCAACATGACCCCTACCATGTTTATAATGTTGTAAAAGGTGCAGAATGAGGCACCATTGATTGATTTTCACTTAGCGGATTATGTCGATGAACAGTTGTGTTTATCCAAATTAATTTTGGAAGAATTTATGAATTTAAAATTTCATTTTTTCCAAAAAGAATAGAACAATTCCTTAGTTAATGACTAAACACCTGCATTTTTCAGTTTTAGAATACGACTTCGGTAACATAAGATATTTGTAATTGAAACTCAAACATATGATAAAACCAACTGAGGTGTAAAGTTTCTTTTGTACCGTACAGTTCACTTCACATCTATCAGTCTGTTTAAAGTATGTTTTCGGAAAGTAGAATTAGGGATATGCTACAATGAAAACAGATCGAGCTTAAAATTCAAATTGTTTTATACTAGAAACAATGTGAACTTTGATAATAATCTGTATGACTAATAAGACTAAATTGTGAAATTTGGAGAGACGTTTTGCTACCCTTTTCATTCCGTTATCAAATTACGGTAAATACATTTTGGGGAGATACATTCTTGAAATAATCCTCATTTATATTACAAATAGAATAATTAAATGTTCGATCTCATCGTCAAAGGTAATTCCTTAGGTATAATATCGAGCATAGATTAGATAACATTAAAGCTGAGCTGGCAGGCATTCATCAAACGAGCTTCAGGTCAATTGAGATATTTGTTAATTCTTACATTAGCTTCGTCCCAAAGAGCAGATGCACCTCCAAAGTTTCCAGGTTCTACGATAACAACCTTTACTCCGAACCTCTTCATCTCCATACGGAGACAGTCAGAGAATCCCTCCGCACCGAACTTGCTGATGACATAGGAGGAGTTGGCAGGGAAAGCTACTAGGCCCCTTACACTTGTTACATTTACCACACGTCCTGAAATGGGAAATAGTTATAGAAAGGAGGAAGAGGTCATATAGCATTTTCAGCAGTGAAATGCATGCACATCTTATTTTAAAAGCATCAGAAAATCAACAATTATTATTTTGAAAAGTTCGAATACCTGACCTTTTATTTTAAGCCCGCATGAATGACTGTTCATTCTGAAAATTTGATTCCGATCGCATGTCTTACTATAAGGAGAAACCATGATACCGAGGATATATATTAGTAAGGATAGGAAGGAAAAACCCGAGGTAGAATGGTTTCTCCATAGCATCAACAGTTTTTAATTGTTATCGCGTTATATTGAGGACCCCTGGTAAATAGAGTCGTTCATAAAATCCTTGTTTGGAATATGAAATCAGCCTTATAACAGTCGGGCTATATGAGTTGCTTTTGTATCGTGGTATCGCATCTGCCTCGAAGTAGACTAAAGCGCTAGCTCACGTACTTCAGGTGTCAGTGGACACGGCTTCGACACGCACTTTCTTCAAAACATTTGCTGTTCATATTCTGTCATAAAATTAAGAAATTTTTCAAAATTAATCTGAGCTTCTTCAGATCTTTACTTTCAAGCCGTCATCTTAGCAAATATATCAGGGTTTACAATCATTGTAATTCCTCCTAACATGGTTTACAATTATCTGTGTAAACCCTCCTGGTGGGAATTAAAATGTTGTAAGTCCCTCGTACCGGGTGAAACGGTTTAGAAAGGTCGCTTAAAGTATTACGTTATATGGCTTGTAGGTTGATAATTAAGTAATTAATAGTACAAATGTAGACATACATGGTAGACATCATTATTTGTTCCTTTGATATGCCTCACGGTTAGAGAGGATCGAGAACAGTTTGATTACATATATCAGGGGGGGATGGGGTGTAACATTTTACTTATATTGTCCAAGTCTTTGAAGGGCATGTAGAAGTGGCATATATTAGAACAGGAAGATAACACAATCTTTAATGTAAAAATACACGACTTTTCGGAGTATATGCTGACACCTACCTCACATTCCACCTGATGAAGGAGTAAGCATATACTCCGAAACATCGTTATCCGTTGTTATTCTTCTTGTTCCAAGATTGTGACCAAACAGTGCATTCATATGCTAGGCGTCGGAATTGTATATTTGAAATGAAAATTGATTTTCGAATTTAAATGGAAAAACGAAGGTATCTCTTACCTTTTGCTCGCCTGATAGCGGGGAGGAATGCTTTGCAGACTCTGATCATACCAAATAAGTTGATTTCAGCCAGTTTTCTGTACATATCCATAGTACAGAGCTCTACATCACCCATTCCTATCACGCCGGCATTGTTTACTACTGCCCATAGCCCTGAAGTAAGCATGTCTTCTTATGATGATACAGCATAATGAATATGGATATATTATCATTTGAATAATCACTTGTTTAGTTATTTCATACGTTCTGGAGGTTTGTTTAGGTTTCAAAATTAGGTAAGAGGGGCTATTACAAAAGGGACTGAATTTCAATTGCGTGACGAAATGAGCACATCATGACATCCGATAATACATTTGTGATGCCCTTTTACCTGATGACGACCTTTGATGACGAAATTGGAAACAATGTTATTAGAATAATGTAATAAATGCGAAGTGAAATTATCAAATTGCATAATCTGAAATGCCTATCTATAAAAGTCGACATGTATTTCGAATGAAACACACATAGTTTCAGGGGTATTAAATTACATAACTTATAATTCCAAAAATTGATTCAAACCATGTGTTACTGTACAATGAGACTGTTAGCAGTCTGTATCACTCTTGTTCTTGAGTATCATGACGTCACACATACATGCTATGACATCATCTGCTGGCGGTTTATACTAACTTACTGTATGTTTAATAATATATACATAAATAGCAATTTCTTTGCGTGGATCTGATTCGCTGAACACAGTCACAGAGATTCAGTTCATACCTGCATGAACTTAATTTCGTGACGTCACATCACGTTTAATCACGCCCCGTTGACGTGAGGTTCATGGCTCGTTGCGTTGTGAATGTTCACGGTGTAGGCGGTGCTAATAATCTACAACGCGGATTTATACAGTTTGCACAGCGTTTTCAAGTTTATGCCTCCATGAGCTGAATAAATGTTGAAGTCAATTCTTAAATAAAACCTTGCCTAAGAAAGATTTTATTTCACTGATAATCGAACTTCATTGCCTGTCACACAATTGAATATTTAGCAGCAGGACCGTTTACTGACACTTTTATAACAATCAAAAGGATTAAAGGAGCAATAGAAACAAAGACACCTTTGAGTGTGTTATACAGTTTGGACCAACTGATGAAAATATATACTCATCTAAAGAAGTAAAGGAACACCTGATTATGTTTATATGTTCGTGGATAGATGAATAGAAGCGTCCAGACATCAGACTATATCCGTTATCATGGGCAATTTCAATAATGAATGTTCCGTGCATTACAAAAACAAAATGTTGATGGAGGCCATTATTTGCGTTTTGGCGAATGGAAAAAGATCCAAATTTGCCTAAGATGTGTGTTTTTAAGATCAATACCTCTTGTCTGAACAGTGAATAGAAGACAAAAGACAATCGCACGCATACACGTGCTGGACATGGCCCATTTGAAACATGTAAGTAGACGGTGTAAGGATTTGGACATTTCCAAGATTGTCGTTGATAATATTGTCAGTGGAAACAAATGACTAATACCTTTGTCCGGAAGTTTCGCTTCAACTTGCTTCACACATTCTGTCACACTCTCGTCTGACGTCACATCCAGCGCAAGTACGTGTATTCTGTCTCCGCTATTTTGTTCAAGATCCTTCGCACCTTTACTGTTGACATCCAGACACGTTGCAAAAACGTTGTATCCAAGAGTGCTTAGTCTGATTGCAAGGTGATGTCCAATACCTTTAAAATAGGGGGTTTCATCAGGTGTACTGTCTACATATTTCCAACAACTATCGCAACTTTCGCAAGGCTTCGAAGCTTTGCAACGCTTCCTTCACGCGAAAGACATGTGAAAACGTCCCTTCCTTCTTTCACATTACTTAAATGAAGCAAGCGTTGCAAAAGCTGAATTGAAACGTGCACTTAGTGGCAGTGTGAACAATGACATCTCAAGGGAAATTGCATCCAGTCGATTCGAGTGGTGTTGAACAGCGGATATTCGGGCGCTATTCATGTTACTCCCCTCATTATCATGCTATACATCACTAAAGACAATGTACCTGTATTGAGATTTTTAATTATTCCAAATAAAGTCGAAGCAATTACTGTTAAAGTAATCATTAATAGTAGTTTTCATCACAAACATGACATAGCAGATTATGTATTTCATGAATGGAAGCAGTCCTACGTTCACAGACTGTTATCAGCTAAGCTTTTATTTTACTTAATCAAACATTTATTACACGAGAACTCGTTGATTATTCCTCATGTGTTAATCTCAGATTCATTTTAGTGTGGATATATGTAAATACAACCTGTATCATCATGTTTATACATGTTATTGTATGTTTACAAACTTACCTTATCACAATGTTCATACATTTTATGCTTATATTTGCATACCTGTATCGCATCCGGTGATTAGCACCCACTTCCCTTTGGCAGTTACGTGTTCAGAGCCTCGTTCCTGGATAATCCGGAAGGTAAAGAAGAGGATGAGGAAGATGAGGAAGCTATAAAGGACACACTGCTGGATGCTGGCGTACACCAGGAGAACCAAACCCACACAGAAACAGACCTCGAAGAACTGCAGACCCAGCTTCTCAACCAGACTCATCTGAAAATCAGTTCTGCTTGTAGTGTGTGATCTCTTACACTGCGCGATTTGAAATATCATCTTGAAGAATCAACACAAATGTTATGTACATCAAATGATAGGTGGGTGTGAGTACAACTAAAGTTGGTTACTACAAGTCGTAACGTACGGTGAAAACGGGCCTTTAGTGACGTTATGTTCACACAGTTATTTGAAGTTACAAATTGTAGTATCAACACAAAGTATATATAGATCAGATAAGTCGATACAACTATGATGTTCTTACAGTACGACTTAAGTTGGTTTCTACAAGTCGTAACTACATGTTGTTATGTGTGAGTGGGCTTAGATTTTCATCCGAAACAAATGTACGACTGTACCTAAATTCACATATATAGATAAAAAACATTTTACTTAGATATGCCCTACACGTAAAAACACGTGTTCTTGTGTATCCTACCTCGATGAAGTGTCTAGTGATCTAGTATTGATGAAATGTTCACCTCATGAAATATTCAATAATATTCAACAATGGGTATATCGATTTGCCTCGCGTGACAATACATTGAGTACAGTCTACCGGATGAACAGTCATCTAAAGCAATGACCTATTTCACAAATCACCTTACCTGTATATGCACTACTCAGGTGTACATGACATACTATGTTCATATTTACAGGTATCTACATATTTATACAATACATGTAAAAACGAAATATTGCATACGTAAAAAACACGATACTAATGTTTGGTAGACGTATTTATTATGTTGTTAAATATAACTTCGTGAAAATAAAAAAATATTATTCACAAACATGATGTTATTTATGGTATAATATTTTCATTATTATCGTCTTACCTTGACCTTGTAGTGATCATATGAAGTATGTATGTCACTCGGAGTTGATATACAGTGTACACATGGGATGCATTCGATAACGTGTTTGTTTCCCGAGTGAATGGTATGCGAGTGTTGTGTTTCGCGGTAGTCGGAAACATCACCTGAAAACGGTACTCCCGAACGCAGCCGTATTGTGAGGCTCTCGGTCAAAGTTCTATCGTAAGACTTGTGATCTTTAGCGTTATCTAGCCTTTATATAGTTCTTTTGATGAATTAAATATGTGAGGTGAGGTGAGTTGGGGTTTAACGCCGCTTTAAAGAGTATTTCACTGATATCAGGGCTCCTAGTAATATTGCAAGGAGAAAGCCCGCAACGCCATGGTGGCTATGCATTGCGATGAAACCTGCGAGCATCGGCTGGAACTAGCGAATCGTGGCTGGTACTGCGCAGAATTCAGTAAATCATTGCACTCAAACCTTACTGCGTGTAGAACAGCTCACCCAGCAAATTTGCCGAGTCCCTGCCGGGATTCGAACCCCAGACCTCTTGATACTAAGCCGAACGCACTAACCGTTATCCAGCCCAGAATTGAATATGTTTTCAAATGTTAAAATCACTTCTTGTATGCAAATTGTTCCCAATATAATTGAAATGGGACATGTGCAATACTTATGTACACTGCAAGTTTGTTTTTTTGTAGACAGAAATCATGTTATGATTACTTCGACTTGAAATGTGGAAACAAATTTGTCAAAATTCCCATAAGTACAGAAGTACAAAGACAAGCCTTTTAACTGCTGATTATTAAAACAAAACGTTGTCTTTGTTTCTTCAATCGTCCAGTTAAGAACGTAACAACAGAATATATATATATATATATATATATATATATATATATATATATTTATATATATATATGTACAAAAAGTCAAATGTCCAGGTGTATGGCTGCTTCAAATTATCAAAAAATTAAAAACATAACGCCGAGTTTCTTTCTCCTACCGGTTTCATTTCATCTTCAGGGAGAATGATCCGTTATACAGAAGGTTATGACGTCATAGTCTATATATTATGACGTCATAGTGGGGACAATGTACATTCATGAAATTGTGCGTCATAATTTAATAGTATTCAATTTTGGGTGGTATTTCTTTATGAAATATTCTTCTTTTAAAACTCTTTTGACTTTATTTGAGTTTTTCATTTGATAGAATGGGAAAATGCTAAATTTTATTTCTGTTCCTTTTGCACACACGTCCAAATGTTCACTGAGAGGGATACAGCGCACCTCTGGACACTTTATTTGCTGTTTGTGGACTCGAACATGGGCGCGGCTCGTAGATTTTCTGTTTGTCCAATATACTGTTCTTTACAACCTGTACATGTTATAACATATAAAATGTTTTTTAACTCGGAAATCTCCTTTCCCCTTAAAATTCACTGCATTTCCGTCCAATAGATACGGGCATGTACCACAATTGCCTCTTTTGCACTTTCTCACAGTTGGAATGGAAATATTTTGTACATTCGAAACAAATTTAGCTTTTGTTAGAATGTTTTTAAGGTTTTTACTTTGCCGTTTACTGTTTATAATTCTTCTTGACTCCAAAATTGATTTCATTTTCACATCTTGGTCAAGGATACACATATTTGATTGGATATTTTGATAGATATTAGGATTTCGGGGGTTATATGTTGACACAAAAGCAATAACTTTTTCTTCATTATTGTGTTTCCTCGCTGTTAAAAGATCTAGTCTATTCAATTCCAAAGCCTTTTTAATTTAATCTTCAATTAAAGTTTTTGGATATTCCCGTAAGCCTAAAAAAATCTTGAATTCATCAAGTTTTTTATTTCGCCTTTATTTTTGTTGGATACAATCGTGCAAATCCTTCTTGCCAAATTGTATGAGAGGCTCCTTTTCGTGTGACTGGGGTGACACGACCTAAACTTTAAATACTGTTTTGTATCCGTGGGCTTGTAATAAATGTCCGTTTCCAATTTGGTGCCTGATTTCATTACCAGAGTGTCCATAAAAGCTATTTCACAATTGTTTGTATCCATAGTGAAAGTTAGATTGTCGTTCATATCTAAAAGGTCGTGGAATCTTTTGAGCATATCTTCAGAAAAAGGCCATATAAAAAAACAGTCATCTAAGAATCTTCTCCAATTTTCTTGAACATAAAGTGCGACATCATCTCCAAAAACCGCACAAAACGAGGGTTGCATATGTCAGCGCCATTTTTGTACCCATTGTCGTTCCTTTGATTTGTGTGTAATAATTTCCGTCAAAATAGAATGTATTGTTTTTCAGAATAAATTCCACACTTTCCAAAACAAATGACTTTGAAAATCTCTCAGGAATATATATATATACACTATTGTTATCTTTTAAAGCAATACTGTTTCAGAATCCAGTTCAAAATTAATGAATAAAAACAAAAAAAAGTTTAGATCTTTATGATAGCTGTTTCGTCTATGATAACGTAGTCCAATTTGGAAGGGTTGGGGGGAATGATTATTTTATTAACTCCTGTTATTCGGATCTCACCTTTACTTTATGGTTATAGGGAAAATTTCCCATTTTCAGTCCTTGACAATAACAATTAAACAGGATCACAAAGTTATTACATATCTCTCTAATACTTATTCTAACTATGTTGAATTCTCGTCAATCTGTTGTCGCTGTTTCTACACTGTAACCACCCATAACACAGACGGCCCATAAATCAGACACGTTAAAACAACATCAGTTATGGATGGTTGCCCTGACGTTGACTACACTGACACCCTACCCTCAGCCATAACATTCATGTATAAGCGCCGACTTTCCTATGTATGAATGACTCTTGTAGTGTTTGTGTATGTTTTACTCTATTTTATCATATTAGTATTTTATTTTGTATTTCTTAAACTTTAATTTAATTAAATTTATTATCATCATTATTTTTATTTTTTTCATATTTTTTTTTCTTACTTACTTTTTCAGTTAGTCAATTGCTTTCTTATGATATTTATTTTATTGTATAAATGTGTTTTAATATCTATGTATATGATTTTTTAATGTAGAATAGTGTCCCGTAGGCCATGCTTGGCCGAACAACATACACAATTTTGTTTTATTTATATATAATTGTCATCATTATCCGATGTAGTATATATGTTGTGCGACAGTTTAATAAACTATTTTTCTTCTTTTCTTCCTTTCCCAACTCATGGACTGGTTCAAACAATAAGAAATGAAAATTTATGGAGAATGGAATATAATTTAAGTTTAAGTAATATGGAAATGTGTTATAAACGCTTGGCAGAAAATGTCTTCTGAAGTCATTATAAAATGGACATTCAAAACAGACATGGTACCCTGTTTCTACAGTTGGTCTGATACAAAATGGGCAAAGTCACTTTTAGGTATACAAAATTTCCTACCCTGGGATACCATTATGATAAGAGATACGTAACTAAAAAAGAGAAATTCTAAATGCAGCAACATTTAACAAGCCCTTTCTGCCCGGTTATACTGATATACGTAAGTGTGATTTAATATTCCGTTTTCTCTTTGGGATGATAAATTCAACCAGTACTTTTCGAGCTTCAACTTTACAGTGATTAAATCCACATATTTTGTATATTTCTAATATCAGCATTACTTTAACATAAACAATATGCAATAACATTTTCAGAGAGAGTTTATGGAAGTTGTACATACTTGATTTTAACAGAAGTATTACTTTCCAAGCCTGTTGGGATAATATGTAATGAATAAGCAACTCTCTGAACTACTCCATTATTGGTGTGTATACCGACACCAGTATGAGATATTTATATATTGAAAAAAGTTATAATCTTGTAGTGCTCAATGCGTCAACCTCGTTAGTCTATGGGATAGGTCCATTATATCAATGGGTAACACTAGGTTGTAACCACAGGCACACCTGGCTGTTTCGTCTTAGAATGTGGATGTCTGGTAATGGGCCGTCTACGTTTTGGGGGTAAACCTTCTACACTGTTGTAATACAAATTTCAATTAAATCAAGACGTTTTTGTTGGTTTGTAGTAACAAGAACGAGAGAAGAATACAAAGGTAATGTAGATATTGCTAGGCCTATATGTCTCTCTGTAGATTGTTACAAACGATCCTCTTCTTAGTTTTGCTTTACAATTTTACAAGTGTTAAATGAAGCTACTATACACTACCAGGCAAAAGAAAGTATACACCTCAGTTGGTTTTCCACATGTATGATTTTCAATTATAATATCTAAAGTTTTCGACGCCGTACCCATAAAACTGAAAAATGCAGGGGATTAGTCATCAGTTAAAGAATTCTTCTACGTTGTTTTTAAATTTAAAAGAAATTAAATTTAAAATAAATTCATCCAAAATTAATTTGGAAAACACAAACGTGCAAGACATATTCTATGTAGAAATCAATAAATGTTCCTCATTTTGAATCAATTTACAACATTTTGAATATGGTTTTTGGTCATGTGGCTGTAAATACCATGTCTTGACCCTCTACATTTAACAAAGGTACTTTTACTAAACATTAAACAGTCACCAATTAATTCATTCAAACTACTGCAGATAAGTGTTATTGTATCGTGTCATAAAATGCCTTTCTTTTTAAATACTGAATTAATCGAAACAAACTTAGATGTGTATACTTTCTTTTGACCGGTAAGGTAGATAATATTTATTTCCAAACCAAGTTGTCACTAATCAGTATTCAATTATATAGTAAAAATTTGTCATAATTTGCTGGTCTTATCTCAATAAAAAGAACATTTAACAGGAAATAATTTGTATATTCTCAGGACATTTAGAAACATTGTTTGTAAAGCAATCGTCACATTCAGTAATGTGTGACAAGGGTAACTTGCAAGAGAGATACGTGAAGCACGTGCAGCATATGGGTTGTTATGGCGACTTGCGCTAGAGACGAGCCTTCACGCTTCGGAAGCGCTTGCTGTTTGTGTAGTACGTATTACGCAAAAAAGGGGATTCTGTTTATATACGTCAGATACCCTTAGCGCGCGCTAGTCGAAGTGGTACTTCTCTTTGAAACCAAATTGCAATACATTGTCGTGATATGAAAATTATTTAACATATGCCATGTTGTAGATAAAATATTTCTCTGGCGAATGACATTATAAGTATATTTTCCTAAAAAATGAAATACTAACATCCGTGATGGCTCTTTAAGTTAATGGTCATCATCTTTCAGCCTTGTCGTAAAAGTGAACACCTATGATCATAAATAATAATAAAAATACATAGGCACACATCAACTTGCTCACTGTTGAACTACATATGGCAGGTAATAGTGGCAGCATCCGTCAGAGAAACAAAACACCAGTATAACAGCCTGTTTGAAGTACATTATATTTCGAATATTTTGTAATACCATACAACATGTACAAACATGTATTTTGTTCATTGTACAATGGTTAATACACATACCCCCAATAGTGAGAAATAACATATCAATTAAAATGTTTATGTTACTTTCCCAATAAAAACTTACATGTGTTACATGAATACGGCATGGGTACAATGAGTATGCATAAAGTTCATTGTGATTGCATCTAAAGACACGGAGCATGTTTATTTCTCTCCAACATTATGTGGGAATAACATGAATACTTTGAAAATCAACCTTTCACAGTCATTTCTGTGAATCTTTATAAATTTTATGGCAAAAAATGTATTTTATGAATTATTTCTTTGTAAAAATCTGACCTTTGATGCGAAACTAAAATAACCAAGATTTTGCACTTTTTAGCTCTACTTAAGATCCAAGGGAAGTAACTCTTTTTGTTATCACTAGATCTGAGATGAAAGCACATGTTAAGACTGATCTCACACGGGCTTCAATATGAAGATAAAATATGGAGATATGAGTCTTATACATCGAGATGTGAAAGACCTGAACATATTAATGTCAAACATTCAATCATTGAACTTGAAGGCATTGACACTTTTATTGTTGACGTGACCAGTGTGACCTTGAACACGAAGAACAATTGATATTGCATGATTTGAATATTTGAAACTACAATTGCAGTAAATGTCCAGCAGGTTTTGATTAAAGCGAAAATATTGTAAAGATGTAATTCGCTGAAAGTTCCAAAAGGGTGTGTTAAGTATGCATTACGTGGAAAATAGTCACTGTATCATGTTTAGCGACGGTCATCTTGAGCAGCAACAGGCGGAGGACCTCTGACCTTAAGCATTAGCCAATCAAGAAGCGTCGATGGAACAAAGGGTCGTAATCGAGCCATTACCTGAAAACAAAGGAAACATCCTGTGTGATAATTTTCAACTAGATCTACCTTATAGTTTTGACTGTTTCTCCTGAGGAGAGGTGAATTAGGGTTTAACGCCGCTTTCAAGAGTATTTCACTTATATCGTGGCCGCTAGTATTACGGCAGGGGGAAAGCCCGCAACGCCATGTGGCTATGCATTGTGGTGAAACCTGCGAACAACGGCTGGAACTAGCGAACCATGGGTGGTACTACGCTGAAATTCAGTGTAGCATTGCACCCAAACCTTACTGCGTGTAGAACAGTTCTCTACTGCAGACAAAGTAGCCGTGCCCCTGGCAGGATTCGAACCCCGGGCCTCTTGATCCGAAGCCAAACGCGCTATCCACTGCGCTATCCCGCCCCCTGTTTCTCCTGCATCGTGTAACTGCTACTACAAGGACTGGTCTATCCATACATCAAAAGAGCCAATGCATAATAACATCCCAATGAGAAATGTTAAATTAACTTCCTTAATAGCCATCGTCAAAACAGTCGTAAGAGCGTTGTCATTCCATTTCACACAACATAACATAGCATGATTGAAACACATCAAGCTAACAGAATCATTAAATAAAATTTAATAAAATATTAATCCATCTCCAACAAATATAATTCTATATAACATAAAAAAAAATTATTACACAATTTACAAATTATTACATTTGGCTAACACATCATTCCATGGAATTGATTAACTATTCCATTGATACATCAGATCATTCCGGTTATGGATCTGAGCCTAACGTTTCACAGGGAAATGCATACTTTCATTTTTATCAACTTTTGAAATTAAAATCACTTTCCTTGTCCTAAAAGAGTTTAAAACCCTCTCATTACAAATTAGCATTTAAGTTCTGCATGTTTCACAGAAAGCACACGCATTCCCAACTTTCAAAACCTATGGAAAATCATGATTTCCATATGTGGAAATGTTTGGAAAGATCTCTCTTTTACCCTATGGTGCTGCGGTCAACATATTTGAACGTCAACTTACACAGTCAATGTCCATCAACTGATTGCTTCCATCGACGAGGTATCTGTTCTGAGGAGACACGCTGGCAACTGCTGACATCAGTGACGTCATCACCGGATCAACGTTAGGGTGAGATGTGTCTGAGGAGTTTATGGCCCCATCAAACATGGTGTGCAGGTACTGGGGGCCATAGGCAGTCAGAACCTCCTTACTAGCACTGGATATCATCTGATCTATCTCATTCTGCAGCCTTTCGATCTGAAGATGTGAAATTATTTTTTATATTATGAATTTTGTATATCATCCATGTTGTGATGTTCAGCATGTCATTTTTTTTTTTGTGTGGACATTTTGATCTACGACATACATGCAAGGTGGATTTGATTAGATCGACTTTATAAAATACTTTTAAAGTTAAAAATTGAGAGTGAAGAGGGAAATATTGAAACTAAAAACATTATTGGAAAGATCGAGGGCAAATAAAGAAAAAATAAGCTTGCAGTTTATTATTGTATTCCAAGTTACATTTTCAATAGGGAAGATTACGAAAATTCTTTGGATGATCGACTGACACCTGGACTAGGATATACTAAATACATATTTTCCTACATTTTCTTTGCTTATTATGCCGGTTGCTCTGCCAAAGTTTCCAGGTTCCACGAGGACAACCTTGACTCCGAATCTCTTCATCTCCATCCGCAGACAGTCGGTAAACCCTTCAGCCCCGAACTTACTCGACACATAGGCGGAATTGGCCGGGAAAGCTAACACACCCCTGACACTTGTAACATTTACCACTCTCCCTGCAATGTGAAAAGATGATTTTAAGGTGAGTATTTTGCTTATATCATGGGGCTATATATTGCTGTGAAGCCTGCGAGCAACGGTTGGAAGTAGCGAATCATGGGTATACATTTTAAAGACTCTACAAAGCCTGACAATGGTTAACGTTTTATAAGTTGCATTTAGATGGGCAAAAAATAACAATGTTTCATATATAGAGGTTATCATGAGAGTGTGTTTTTGGATGGTCAATATCCTTCATAAGGAATAAACATTGTATTTTGTGAGCCTTGGCGGGCTAAATACATTGTGTGTATTCCTAATGCAGGATATTTGCCATCCCAAACACACGAGCATGATAACTTCTTTATCATACAATGTCATTCTTCATTCATTTTGCGCAAAACAGCATGACAACATTATTTCAAAGTTGAACTTAACTGTAACTAAGCGTATTGGTATATGCAAATGAACTGCGTGTTATTCTCACAGTAAAATGACACAAAATAACGCCTCCTAAATTATGCTTTCAGTGAAAATAATTGTTATTTTTGGCATGATCTTAATTTTCAATGTTTTAATACGTTTTAAAATACGTTTTTCAAATGGAAAATATTTAACGTGAGGACATCGAATACGAACTCGCGTCCTATCGCTTGTGTAACCATGACTGTAAGCTAATTTCGAAGTGCGGAGAGCTAAACTGAATGTTAGGCAGCTAATTCTAAAATCCCCTTGACAAAAGTCACATTATGGAACCGTGAAGATTGCCGTTCGATAAATGAATGTGTGACTCAAGCTGCCTTTGTTACCTGTGAGTATTATAAAGTGTTTGCTCGGTAGTTTTGAACTCGCGATGAACATGTTTTGGCACTGCTTGATTGTAATACAATTTTGCCGCACTATGCATTGCACAATGATTTTTTGTTATCATTTCCCAAATTATTGTGGATCTATATGAAATGAAGTATGTATATTTACATGAAGCTGTTACGCTATGATTGTCACGGTTATTACAGCCATTAGAAATGTTAACGCGTGTGACGTCATTTCCAAAAGAAGTTCCGTCACTTGACCTCTGTAATTTGCATCTTTATCCGTATATGACCCCAACGGATGTCCGTTGCCTTTATCCTGCAGAGAACACCACCCATTGTATGATAAATCAAAATATTTTCATCACACTATCTGAAATAATAGGACGAATCCTGCACTTTGTCCGTGACCATTGCGGGATTCGAACCCACACGTATCAAACGGCAGCACTGAATATTCCTACAAACTACGTATTCACCAACCGAGACTTGAAATAAAGTATCGACATAGAAAATCAGCTTTGAAAATGACACCTTTGCATTTCATTTGACAACAAGATGTTTGGTAATTGAAAAAAAGAACGACACCAATATTCAATATTTCAAAATACTTAATTTATGACTCATAAAATGTAGTTTTAAATACTTAACATCGGAAATTCGTGCCTTGACTTATGTGGCCGACACTTTTAAGGTAAAAATAATGGCGACATGTTTGTCTTCGCAAAAAATCCACAAAACACGTTCCTGGTTTCCGAAAATCAGATATAACGATGAAGACGCGGATTGGTTACTCCTATTCTATCAAATGTAGTATTCAGACATAGTATTCAGACTATTGGTATATCCATGTTGACTTTATGATCGCATGCGTATCGCAGGGGTTTTAGTCAGACGTTTATGTAAGAAGATCAGAAGCTCAGAAACAACGTTGCTGATAATACTTCATTGTTGGCAAGGCAAAGAATGATAGGTCCATAGAAGAGAACAGTCGCATTGTAACCGAGGTTATGTGAGAAGATTAACTTGAGTCAACTTGAAAAGAGCATAGCTTACCCTTGGATTGTCTGACAAAAGGAAGAAAAGCTTTACACACTCTGATGACCCCAAACAGGTTAACCTCAGCCCGCTTCTTGTACATGTTCATTGTCAACAGCTCCACATCTCCGAATCCCATCACTCCTGCGTTGTTCACTAGCGCCCACAGTCCTGATAAGGAATAGAAACACATTTGTTTTAACCTTTCAAAACCTTCCCTTTTACTAAAGGTCGCTAAAATTTACCCTTTTCTTGTTATCAGCAATATTTTTAATTAATTCAATTAATTGTTATTATCTAGAATATCTATGACACTTTTTTGGCATTACTACATCTCAGACGAATATTATTGCAACTGAAAATAACATTTGATCTTTAGCTTAATCTTGCATATCATCTTTAGCTTAATGTTGCAAATCATCTTAAGCTTAATCTTACATATCATCTTTAGCTTAATCTTGCATATCATCTTTAACTTAATCTTGCATATCATCTTTAGCTTAATCTTGCATTTCATCTTTAGCTTAATCTTGCATATCATCTTTAGCTTAATCTTGCATATCATCTTTAACTTAATCTTTCATATCATCTTTAGCTTAATCTTACATATAATCTTTAACTTAATCTTGCATATCATCTTTAGCTTAATCTTGCATATCATCTTTAGCTTAATCTTGCATATCATCTTTAGGTTAAGTTTACATTTATTTTTTAGCTTAAACTTGCATTCCATCTTTAGCTTGAGCTTGCATATCATCTTAAGCTTAAGCTTGCATTTCATCTTTAGTTTAAGCTAATATTTCATCTTTATCTTAAGCTTGCGTTTCATCTTTTTCTTAAGCTTACAGTTCATCTTTATCTTAAACATGCATTTCATCTTTAGCTTCAGCTTGCATTTCATTTTTTATCTTAAGATTGCATTTCATCTTTAACTCAAGCTTACATTTCATCTTTATCTTATTCTTGCATTTCATCTTAGCTTAAGCCTACATTTCATCTTTAACTTAGGATAAATATTTGTCTTTAGTATTTGAAATAATAGTATCAAACACGCTTAAAAGCGGTTGAAAGATTCATTGCATCCATTAATTTGTGTATGCAAACAAATTAATATATAATTGACCATTCCTTCAGTAGTAGTAGTTCAACGTTCAACTTGAATACAAGTAGTTACCATTTTCATCATAAAAATAGTCCTTTCCAACAAAAAGCCTTATCGATATCATAATATTTTTTAGGAGAGTAATGTCAATAAATATTTTCACCTGTTTCAGGAAGTAAACTTTGGACGTGTTTCACGCACTCAGCCACACTCTCGTCTGACGTCACATCCACCGGAAGTACATGCATTCTTTCTCCCCCATTTTGTTTTAGTTCCAGTGCTCCTTTGCTGTTGACATCCAGACACGTGGCAACCACATTGAACCCAAGAGTGTGAGCCCGAATAGCAAAGTGGTAGCCAATACCTGGGATATATACATATAAGGTATACATTATTTGTTAATGATTGATGTTGAAATATTGTGTTTTATCAGTGAAATAACCCAAGCAGCAGTTCACATGAGTTGACATTACTCTTAATAAGTCATAATACATAGCATATGTCATCATTCCCTCCATAGATGGAAAATGAATACTAACACATTTACTCTATCAATCAAAATCGTATTACACGTAAACTCAGAAAGTTCAGTATTCTATATATATTAACACCAAATATATCCATAGAACCTGTTCTTTTTCAATACCACCAAAGTCGCTATATTAATAATGACGGAGATCCAAATGTGTACTTGTTTTCTTAGATTAAACATATATAATCAAACTGTCATCAACATATATTTAACTTAATAAAATATTATAACACGGGGATCTCGTTGAGTATTCTCTATATGTTAACCTGAGCTGTTATCCGGTGTAAATGTGTAGAAAACCTGTACAAATGTTTCTACTTTTTTATATATTTAAACCTGTATCACATCCGGTGATGAGCACCCATTTCCCTTTGGCTGTCACGTGTTCTGAGCCTCGTTCCTGGATGACCCGGAAACAGAAGAAGAGGATGATGAAGATGAGGAAGCTGTAGAGAACACACTTCTGGATGCTGGCGTACACCAGGAGAACCAGACCCACACAGAAGCAGACCTCGAAGAACTGCAGACCCAGCTTCTCAACCAGACTCATCTGGAAAAAGGAATTCATCTAAAATTATTCTTCATAATGACTAATCATGAACATATTTTGTAACTTAAAGGCACGTTCTTACAGAAAAAGTAAATAAGATTTACCAATGGCTAAATAATACTCCTCAATCATTAATTAAAGGTTCTAAAGAGAATGTTCATGGTTTGGTCAAAGTTCACGTGTAATGCATTTTTATTAAGAATGATTATTACCTGTACGTACATTATATATCGGAACCAATAGGGCATAACATCGAGATAATATACACTTGCAATTGATTATTAAGACGATTTTAATTTACCCATTTTAACAATGCGGCAATCAGCGCAGCGATCCGTTTGAAGGAAATCCTTTAGGCGTGACTGTGATAAACCATAGACGAGGGGTCGCCTGTGACCCGCTCCGTGGCGGCTCATTAATAATTTAATCTGGATTATCACTGCCGCCAGATGAATTTATGACATGAGTTAATTCGCCAACAACACATGTTTATGCAGTAATTATGTAATTGTCATCTGCGGAATTACTTTGTTTGATATTTAAACTTTCGATATATGGAAAATTTCAGCTGTTTTATTGAAGATTTTTTAGTGAAATTAACAATCAAAATGTTGGGAAATTATGGGTCGACCCATATACAATAATCACATAAGACATAAACTGACTTGCAAAAGAAACGCCACCAAAATACAAAAAAGTTATTCTTTTTCGAGGAACGAAGCCTATCGATTGAAAAAAGTTTAAACATGTCTTCTAAACGTAACATGTACATTGACTGTACGCAAATGCAAGTTTTCTTCCTAATTTTCGAGAAAAATGAACTTAATGGTCAAAACTTTCAGATTGTGTACAAAGTTAACCAAATGAAATTTGGGTACGAAACATCAACATAATGGAGGTTTTGCATTAAATATTCGATTGTAAGCGACGAACATGGCTTTTTAGAGTGCTACAGAAAAAAAAGAGAACAATTTGCATCCTGCAGGTTTGAGCGACGCTTAACCAAGATGCCTCATCATGGATTGCATCAAGTGTACAATAGCCAGACTCGCTAAATTTTACCGACTAACTGACAGCATTGTGTACAAGCCACGGAGTGGAGAACCAAAGTTATCCACGCCATAGAAAGACTGATCTGCTGACTTGTCACCCATTGAACAACTTTTGCAATTTCATCCTTGACCATTAACAAAAGAGAATTGGCTTTTTCCTCATGTGTTTGTAAGCCTTCTTACACCGTTAAAGCTTAAAATATCATTATTCTATTCAATGTTCTTAAATACCTGATGATCGAAAACTGGACAATTGACCCTTTACGTCACGTCAATTAATGGTTATTTTCACTGAAAGACCCTTCCAAATGTATGTATTTTCGATACATAATATTATAATATTCGTTTGTTTGATTTGGGACCAAAAATGTTTTGGTTGCGTTTCTTTTGCAAGTCAGTTTACAAATCTTCTTCTCACACTGAAGAGTTCCACAAAGTTGTCGCTTACGTCGCAATATTTTCTAGGTTCACTTGTCTGCTTTGAGCTTTGTACTTTATCAGTAAACTTTAAAGGCGCTGTAGCACGTTTTTGCATATTTTGATTTCTCAAATTTGCTATTTATCATTAAAGTTTATACGATATATTGTTTCGTTAGAGGGTAAAACATCTCATTACACGACCCGATAAGCCGCATCGATAGAAAACGGTTATCCATATTTAAAGAAAATGGTGCGACCCAAAAGCGACAGTGGTGTGGAACTCTTCATTGTGAATTGTAGATTTGTAGGACTCATGCGATTTTGAGAGTTCTGACAGCAAGATAATTGACCATTCTATCATGGTACCGTGTTCAAATCTCGTTGAGTATTTAGGTATCGTTACAGCGGTCAGATCACTTGAACTACCTTCGAGCGGCTATTTTCATGTGAACATAAAGGAAATGGACTCGCATGGCTTAACCGAACAATGTATATTCGTTTTAGAACTCTTTTTATTGATTCAGGGGTGTTATTTATTTATTCAGGAACACTTATTTACCTGTTCGTGAGATCACTATTTCAGTAAGAAAAACGTCCTACAACGCCTTTAAAACTGTCATTTCTCTTATGCTCACCACGGCTGGCAACTCCCATTTCAAGTAAAAACTCTCCCTAGTCTCCATCACTGGCTAATTTAAGACTTGCTGCATTTCGCTACCTCTCTGTGCCAGCGGAGCAGTGCGGCACTGTGAAGTTCTGGTTCAGCTGCACAGAAATTCCGCAAGGCTAAAATTAGCCAGTGATCGAGACTGGCGCAAGTTTTGACTCACCCTTCGCCTTCGTTCACAGACAGTCTCAATAACATTTTGTACATATACTACGGATGCAGTAACCATGTTATTGATCATGATATTTTCGTGGATTCAGACTATACGTTTGTGAAATTGTTACTCTCGAGAAATTTCGCACAATTGCACAATTGCAAAAAATATAAACAATGCGGAGATAACGAATATGTGTAGGAGAATGTCCGAAAACTGGCCATTAGTTTTGCACGTGGACCATGTTTAAAGGCCGTTAGGCCAAAAATATGCTCCACGTGCAAAACTAATGGCCAGTTTGAGGACATTCTCCTGCTTAAAACAAAGTTTAAGTAAACAAAATCTTACTACTGAAATGCACGCCACAACGCACCTTATCGTGTGCACAACTAATGGCGACTTATTCTCTATATGTATAACATGGTCTTCTCGGAATTGTCAGTTGCATACACTCTGCTGCCAAGTTATAAAACGTAAAATCATCAGGCGTTTTCCTAGTGGAAGGTACGGATGTAAACATTATATTTTGAAAGATTAGAGTAATAAATGATGAAACATTGTACTTTAAATAAAAAAAATTCGAATTAGAAAATCAAAACCATAATTGATTGATAAATTAATGGGCAATTCATATTTTACTTATTTACTTTTACCACCATGTTCTATTTCATATTGATAAGATTGATTTTTAAAAGTTTATATTACAAAGATTCATCAACCCTATTAGGGCTACGCTATGCTATTATTCAGAATCTTTTATCTTGAAATGTTAAGCTCTTGCAACTCAAGATACTCAGTTGAAAATTCATCTTAATATTTTGAGCATTTAAGTTAGTATCTAGAAAATTCATCTTACTTTTTTGAAAATTAAACAAAATAGGGTTGAATATTCAATTTAGTATCGTGAAAATTCAAGAAACTACAACTTTAAAAATTGAATATACAACAATAACAAATACTTTTTAATGTTTTCATTCAACTTTAAAACTTGAATACAATTTGTAATTACAATGTTGTATCATTGGCATTGTACCTGGTAAGTTAAGATAATAACTTGAGTTTTCAAGATATTGAGATAATTTTTCAAAATATTAAGTTGAATGTTCAAGAAAGCAAGTTGAATTTTCAAGAAATATGTTGAATTTTCAAGATACAAAGTTATATTTTAAAGTTATATTTTCAAGTTAAATTTTCAAGATTCTATGTCAGGGGATAGGATCTTGAATTTTCGAGTTAGCAAGGTGAATTTCCAAAGGTAAACTGCGCTAAATAATAGCGTAGCATGGTCGTATTATAGTTTAATTTTCAAAATACTTAGTGTTAACTTTTGATTCTAAGTCAAGAATTGTCAAGATAAAACGATGCTTAAGGCCCCTAAAGCTTTCTGGACATACGTACAGATATCTTTGTCTTATTCAGGACTGACATCTACGGTGGCATATTATACGGTGGCATATTAGGGCCTCTGTTTTTATTTTTTTTTATCTTGGAATTTAAAGATATAAGTTGAACTTTCATGATCTACACATCTACCTGTCACACTGACGAGTTCCACATCACTGCCGCTTTGTACATCGCGCCATTTTCATCTATTACAGATAACCGTTTTCTATGGATAGGACTTATCGGGTCGAGTAATGGTGCCACAGCACCTTTAAATACAACTTGTGAGAGCGGAATTCTTTACTACCGTCTCCTTCGATAACAGATTGTGGGCGCAAATCATTAACTATTACCAGTAACAAATCAGGATATAGATGTACATGACTTGTTTTTACAATGAATTTGAGTTGCGTTGTTTATACAATAAAGAGTATCGATGTACGAGGTTATATTATGTACGAAATTGAGGAAATTAATTGGATGTCAGTTATGTCATGTCATATACTAAACGAATACGAGATTGAGAGTGATTGGAAAGTAGATGAATGTTCATCAAATAAATGAGCTTGTTGTACATGGAATAGATTAGGTAGAAACACTTAAATAGTATTGATGAAATACACACTAATATGAAATATAAGTATTGAATAGAGTTTAGCAAAAGGTGAAAGGCACTAACAATTAAATACCCGTCGTCTGTGTTTAGAGAGGAAGCTATATTGTTGATATTTACAGCTCAGGAAGTACGGAGACAAAGGAAAACAAATCTCATGTATATTTAGTTCCTCCAAGTTTCTTCTCATTCCACTATGTGAAAACGCCGCCTACAGAGAACAAAGAAAGTGTTTGTCCATAAAAAATGTCTCTTCATCATCTTAATGTATAGAATGCCAATCAATAAATGACACTATATTAGGCCTACTTGTATTTGGACAGCAAAATGCATACTTGTATTTTTTTAATATTGGATACTTTTTGTTATCAGATTATACGTTGTTTTAAAAACATTATACATTATTTGTAATGCATTTCGAATGAGTTATTGTAAAATGTCTGATAACAATTATTATTGGAAATTAATTATTAAAATTCAAAACCGCACATGTACTACTTTCAAAATAAAACACAAGCAATGAAATGTATATATTGACTTTCATCTGTTCACGTACACACGGTTTAAGAAGAAAACATTTTAGTTTAACTAACATGCGGTTCTTTGCATTATTGTGCTGCACCTATTTTATCGCAAACGAAATCGCATGGAGGAAACCCTATCTTAAGTCATATTTTACACGTCTCGAGGGGGTTTCCCCACTCAAACCACATGGGAGGAAAGTGGGTAGGCCTATGTACCATGAAGTACGGGTATGTTCGTACCAAAACCAGTTCACCCCGGTTGGCTTCGTCTAGGTTGATTCGCCCTAGTAACTTTTAATTTTTGATATAATGAAGTTGTTGTGTGTTTTGTGCCGAAACCGGTTCACTCCGGGTCACATCGTCCTGGGTCGGTTTGCCCTGATATATTTATACGATAAATACAATAAAGCATAGCATCGTATACACATGTTTTTTGTTAAAATATTCTGATTAATCTTGTACTGAAACCATTTTAGATTAACGCTCTGAGTACATCTACTAGCCATCAAATTAATGTTTTCTCATTCATGCTGTTGGAAATATTTATAAAATATTTCTTCCCATCTTAATTGGCCAGTTGATTTATGAAATCTCAATCGATTTAGCAAATTACAACCTTTGTACTTATAAATATTTGAAATATTGAATGGTACAAAAGGAAAACATGAATCGGTTATGTATGATTAAAATGCTCCTTTTTCTGAAATATTCAGACACCGCTCTCATAAAATTTAAACCTTCGTAGGTGAGAAAGTCATATTTACAATTCAATTCTTCCAAAGACATCATATTTCCGTCATCAGTCATGATATTTATGAATCAATAGAAAAGAATATACCTGAAAATAACTAAAATGTACTGTGGGCATGATTAAATGATGTCATGATTAAAAGTGGTCAAAATCATTGACAATGTCTGATTAACATATGTAGCTGAGATGACACAACTGTTCAAGTTATAATTGTAATTTATGAATTTGAACATTTTTTTTTACTGTAATTTCAAATCAGGTTACTTGTTAGCCCACATTCTCTTACCACAGAGGTTACTCCCTTCAGATTTCCGATCCTTACCTCTGTTCTAGAAGGCCAGAATTCCTCGGCTCCAGCAAAATTCCCTAGCGGGAGAAGGGGAACCTCTTACTGTATCCCTGCTTCTTAACCAATGAAAACTCATCTTTCAAATGCCATGTCGACCGATTTGCATTTCTCCATATACACTAATGGATTGTTTTTGGTATGTGTTTGTGATTCGGTCTTCTTTATTTATCAGCATGTTTATGATCAATTGTTGTCACAAAATCAAATAGAATATTTCAAGGAAAACACGTTAAATGAGAAAGCGTTTATCTTACGTTTATTATATCAGTATGACGTGTCATTGGCAAATGTCACTTTTACATCAGCGTCGCTGTTTGCACATCTTTATTCAATTGCAACCAATCAGGACACTCCGTTTTTGCCGTCGAATTCAGGCCAAGTAGAACAGAGGTTGGAAATCTGAAGGGAGTAACCTCTGTTGAAAGAGAATGATTAGCCAATTGTTCCCTATTTTCACGTTTTTTTTTGCAATGGGTCGGATCGGTCAAATTTACCGTATTTCCTCTGATAGGGGCCCGGGCCCTTATTAACATCTAAGGGCTCTTACCCCCCGGCGCTTAATGAAGGCCCGGCTCTAATTTGAGCCCCGGCCCTTATTTCATTATTAGGTTCGACCAGTAAACATGATAATCTCTGATAACTGATTAACATTTCTTAGAATGACTCTTCGCCATTTGACCTTAACCTAATTTAGCATGGTAGTTTAACCCTCTTAGTACCTCTAGAACCTACCTGGGAACATATATGGGAAATATTATCTAGTAGGGGGTGATCATTGATGCGATATTAACCGGGCCCCTATTAGAGACCCGGCCCTTATTGGAGACCCGGCTCTTATTCACATTTAGGTACCTTTACCCCCCGGCTGCTATTAGAGGCCCGGCTCCTATTTGAGGCCCGGCCCCTATTAGAGGAAATACGGTATATTACCGAACTCATTCGCGACATGCGGTGTAATTATATGACCATATGTAATCAAAATATTAATATAGGCCTACAATGCATACATGTAACTGATGTTTGGGGAGAACCTACCTAGGGTGAACTGGCTCTGGTACGAAGCGATCCTGGGGTGAACTGGTTTTAGTACGAACTGACCCATGCTATGATTATGTCTTGATTCATAATTACAAATCCCGCTTTTGATATAACTTATAAATGTTTGACATTACTAGTGCCGACATATACATGTACATATTGTTTGTTTTGAAGATAATACTGACATTTCCTAAACATGTTTTGTAAGACTATTACTTGGATACAGCTATGTTGGCATCTACATCTGTAGACTACAATACACTAGAGATGTATAGCACCTTATTTGAACTTTTAAAAAAATAAAACGGAATATCTAATGAAACGCGTGTAGTGTGCGCGGAAAAACGCATCGCATAACGCATCGCAAAAAAATCGGACGTAGTGTGCGCCCGGCCTTACTTCTATGGTAGATTACATAATAATAAGTAAGCCATAATGAGAACTCTCCTTATTTCAACAGGATGAAATTTAATCAAATATTAACTTTGTTACCCAATTTAAAGTCACAATTGCACGTCATTTAATTTTTGTTTATAAATAATCCACTGAGAATGCATATCTCTCGATATAACGATATTATTCAGTTTACGGTCATCATCGGAAATAGTTTACGGTCATCTTGTTTGAAGAGAAATCTTATTTACGGTCATCATTGCGTATATTTTCACACACCTTATATAAATTAGTTCAGTAACTTAGTACTTTAAATGTGAGGCAGGTGACACACCATCAGGATTATCAAAATACCCGGGATAATTTTGAACTCATATCTACAGACGAAGAGCTGAAAACAAGAGATAAAAACTCGCCATTTTGGGAATATCTTACGGGTTTCTGTACTATACCACTTTTCTCGGGATTCAGGCGGCTGCGTTCAAGCGCATTCAATCTGACGGGAACAATTCTTGGTCTCGGTGTCTAAACTATTGGAGACTTTTCGTAACTTAGTAAACTATTGGAGACTTGTATCATCAAACTACGATAACAAAACTATCCTAATGTTTACGTAACTTTGTTTTAACTCTTGATATTACGAAATAAACGCACTGAGGTAATAAGACTGACACTTGTTCCTGAATTTATTTTACCGATATTCTACTTTTTAATATTTGATATTATATCATTTATGCTATCGTTACATATCATTATAATGGTGTAAATATTCGTATGTATCATTAGCTATTATGATAGTGTTGGTACATGAAGTACATCATGTGCCGTGAGTTATTTTATTGTATGTGTATTAGTGCAGTATGTACTGATCGTGAAATTACGTTGTATTAGCATTGTATTGCTAGTATTTATAGTAACACTAGTATTACGTAGGGTTTTCATGTTAGGATACATGTAAGTATTTACGTCAGTTAAAAATATCTTTGATTAGTTTAAAGTGTTAGGGTATTCGTACATATATTTGCTTAAGTTAGGTATCTACAACATATTGTATAAGTATAATAGGTATGTAATGTTTTTAGTATTTAGGGTATTAGTATATTCATAGTTAGAATCCTATATTCTAACTATGCATTCATTTGAGGTTAGGTTTATTTAACATAAGTAAACGTTACAGATGATTATATTATTAGTATAGTTATGTTAGTTAGACGGTATATGCCAAGTGTACTTATCTTTTAGTATTTACATTTAGTTAATTAGTTCCTATTTTACGTTTAGGTATCACTGATAACGTGCGCCTCTCTGACAGAGTTGGAAGCCTGAGTCCCTGAGACGAGATTGGTTTAGTTTATGTTTATATATATCTGTATCTGTAAATAGTTGTATTTCATGCAATATTGTGTTTTAATGTGATGGATTTATAACAAAAGTTTAATGAATTATCATGCGCTGCTGTATGTGATTATGCCCTAGTATTAATAATGTTATAATGCTGTGAAAGGATTATGTTACTGCAGTTTATTTATCACTTTTATATGTTAATAAATGCTCTTGTAATGCGTGTTCAGGTGAAATGGTAATGGATATTGTGCAATTCACGATATATTGATATTTATGTATTTTGTGTTCCAGGGTATTTCTTTGTTTATATTGTTCCACTCCGTTCTCATTCTAGGAATAAGTCCATCCACCGAACCCGGAGGCGGGATAGCGCAGTGGTTAGCGCGTTCGGCTTCGGATCAAGAGGTCAGGGGTTCGAATCCCACCGCAACTTTGTCTGCAGTAGAGAACTGTTCTACACGCAGTAACGTTTGGTTGCAATGCTACATTGAATGTCAGCGTAGTACCACCAATGGTTCGCTAGTTCCAGCCGATCCTCGCAGGTTTCACCGCAATGCATAGCCACATGGCGTTGCGGGCTTTCCCCCTGCCGTAATACTAGCGGCCACGATATAAGTGAAATACTCTTGAAAGCGGCGTTAAACCCCAATTCACCTCACCTCCACCGAACCCCAACAAGTGCTCGTCGTGTCGTCTATTCATATACACAAAGTACCTTTGTTACGCAATATAAACATTTTTCAAATAAATTATTAATGAACAATTAAACAATTTGCAACATTGAAGTGTTGAAATTGCAGATTAATTAAGATTAAGTTTGTGATTTACGTGATCACTTTAGTTCTTTGTGAAAGGAAGCCTTGACATAAAGGCCAAAATACTACACTAAAATATTTACCTACATACGATATGCTAGGTATTCTCCTGTGAACATAATAAACACTTTTAATACAGTCTAGTCCCCCATTCAGCAATTCTACACGAACGTAATGTACATAGAATTGTAAGGCTAAAAAATACACATAAAGGAAAACGTTGTGTTGCTTTTACAAATATGTCAAGGGCTAAATGCCACTGACATTGACAACACGTGCAAGTTAAGTACAGCTGTCAATCAGGTCGTTGTGCATGAAAGATTTGCGCTGCACGTGCAAGGAAGAGTCCATTTCATGGAGATCGCAGCTCAGTGTCCCATCTCCGATAAATGCGTACCGACATTTGAAAAGTCGGTATTTTTGTGCAAAATAATTGAAATATATCAAGGTTTCAAATCCATGTTAATCACATATGAATGGTTCGTGACGTCATTCATGGGGTAAAGTAGGGGGGATGCATGAGGAGCAGTGGATTCTTTATAAAATAATCGAGGGTACAGCAAAGATGTATGTTCGAGGTGTGCTGATACAGAGATGTGCTGATACGTAGATGTACTGATACAGAGATGTGCTGATACAGAGGTGTGCTGATACGTAGATGTACTGATACGTAGATGTGCTGATACAGAGGTGTGCTGATACGGAGATGTGCGCTGATACAGAGATGTGTTGATTAAGAGATGTGCTGATACAGAGATGTGCTGATAAAGAGATGTGCTGATAGAGATGTGCTGATACAGAGATGTGCTGATACAGAGATGTGCTGATACAGAGATGTGCTGATAGAGATGTGCTGATACAGAGATGTGCTGATACAGAGATGTGCTGATACAGAGATGTGCTGACACATAGATGTGCTGATACATATATGTGCTGATACAGAGATGTGCTGATACAGAGATGTGCTGATACAGAGATGTGTTAATACAGAGGTGTGCTAATACAGAGGTGTGCTAATACAGAGATGTGCTGATTAAGAGATGTGCTAATACAGAGGTGTGCTGATACAGAGATGTGCTGATTCAGAGATGTGCTGACACAGAGATGTGCTGATACAGAGATGTGCTGACACATAGATGTGCTGACACATATATGTGCTGATACAGAGATGTGCTGATACAGAGATGTGCTGATACAGAGATGTGTTAATACAGAGGTGTGCTAATACAAAGGTGTGCTAATACAGAGATGTGCTGATTAAGAGATGTGCTAATACAGAGGTGTGCTGATACAGAGATGTGCTGATTCAGAGATGTGCTGATACAGAGATATGCTGATACAGAGATGTGCTGATAGAGGTGTGCTGATACAGAGATGTGCTGATACAGAGATGCGCTGATACAGAGATGTGCTGACACATAGATGTGCTGATACATATATGTGCTGATACAGAGATGTGCTGATACAGAGGTGTGCTGATACAGATATATGCTGATTAAGAGTTGTGCTGATACAGAGATGTGTTAATACAGAGATGTGCTGATTAAGAGATGTGCTAATACAGAGGTGTGCTGATATAGAGATGTGCTGATACAGAGATGTGCTGATACAGAGATGTGCTGATTAAGAGATGTGCTAATACAGAGGTGTGCTGATACAGAGATGTGCTGATTAAGAGTTTTGCTGATACAGAGATGTGCTAATACAGAGATGTGCTGAAACATAGATGTGCTAATAGAGAGGTGTGCTGATACAGAGATGTGCTGATTGAGAGTTGTGCTGATACAGAGGTGTGCTGATACAGAGATGTACTGATACAGAGATGTGCTGATACAGAGATGTGCTGATACAGAGATGTACTGATACAGAGATGTGCTGATACAGAGGTGTGCTGATAAAGGTGTGCTGATACGTAGATGTGCTGATACAGAGATGTACTGATACAGAGATGTATTGATACAGAGATGTGCTGACACAGAGATGTGCTGATACAGAGATGTACTGATACAGAGATGTGCTGATACAGAGGTGTGCTGATACAGAGATGTGCTGATAAAGGTGTGCTGATACGTAGATGTGCTGATACAGAGATGTACTGATACAGAGATGTGCTGATACAGAGGTGTGCTGATACAGAGGTGTGCTGATAAAGGTGTGCTGATACGTAGATGTGCTGATACAGAGATGTACTGATACAGAGATGTATTGATACAGAGATGTGCTGACACAGAGATGTGCTGATACAGAGATGTGCTGACACATATATGTGCTGATACATATATGTGCTGATACAGAGATGTGCTGATACAGAGATGTGCTGATACAGAGATGTGCTGATACAGAGATGTGCTGATACATAGATATGCTGATACATAGATGTGCTGATACATAGATGTGCTGATACAGAGATGTGCTGATGCATTGCTGTGCTGACACATTTACGTACTGATATGTAAATATCTTGATAGTAATAGATGTGCTGAAACATAGATGTGCTGACACATTGATGTGCTTACACATTAATGTGCTGACACAATGTGCTGACACATTAATGTGCTGATATGTTGATGCGTATAGATCTGCTGATGCGTATATGTGTTGATAATTAGATATATATGTGCTGGTACATAGATGTGCTGATACATAGATATGCTGACACATTGATGAGCTGACACATTGATGTGCTGATATGTAGATGTGTATATATATATATATATATATATATATATATATATATATATATATATATATATATATATATATATATATATATATATATATTAGAACTGACTTATAGCACATGGTATACTGTATAATTACTTACAACTCTTAATATGCAAACGAAGAACAAAAGCAGAATTACATTTATCATATGAAGGCATGTACATTTATATATGATACAATATGAAACATAACATTTTTGCTTACCTTGGAATAATCGAGCAAACTGACTTCGTGTCTCACTGTGCTTGAAGTGTTTGTGTGTGTTTGTTAGGAAAACGCTATTGTGTAGCGTGACGATATGTAGGTCAAAAGCCATGGCAGGTTTGAGCTGAACAGCTGTCCTAGCCTTTGTTATAGTATACCTTTGTAAAAAAAAACATTCTAGCTACTAGTGTTGATAAGATGAAACATAATACTAAAGTTTACCTGTTACTGAATGAGTTCATTTTAAAGAAACCGTAGCACGCAGTTCTTACAAAAATAAAGTGCTCTCACAAAAGGGTAAATAAGTATTACCAAAAGTTAAATAATACTCCTGAATCAAAGTAAAAGAGTTGTAAACCGAATGTACATGGTTTGGTTAAGCCCTGCGAGTTTATTTCCCCTTAAATGGTCATTTTAAGGTGTTCACATTAAAATGACTGCATGAAGGTAAAGCTAGTGATCTGATCTGCAGCGACACCTAAACACTCAGAATATAGTTTTAAATATGGTACACTGATGGAATGGTCAACCATTTTTTGTTTCAATACGAATAAGTGTTTTCTGTGGATACAGCTCATTGGGTCATGTGATGAGATGTTTTGGCCTCCAACTTAACAATATATTGCATACATTTGGCAAAACTGGCAAACTTTCGAGAGAAAAAATCATATGTAAAAAAAATGTGCTACAGCGCCTTTAAATTACAACCAGTACATGATATTCATGATATTTTATTAAGCTTTACAGGCCAAAATACCATACCACTCATGGCGTTGCGGGCTTCCTCCCTGCCATAATATTAGCAGCCGCGATATAAGTGAAATACTCTTGAAAGCGTCGTTAAAACCCCAACTCACTCACCCAAAATATCATATGTGCTGATTTCAGTTCCATGTGGAGCACATCCTTTACCATGTACAGAAACTATACGTCCCATTTACATGCACAGTAGTTATATGACCTATCTCAAACATAACCAACCCATTTTTTTAATTGTTTCTGTTGTAGATAAGTTTCCTAAATAACAATTTACTGTTTTACGCTCTCCAGCCGCGGGTGTGTTGTCCGGTTGTCGACCAGAAATCATTACACCCTTATATAGTCATTATACAGAGTTGACTATCATTAAATCGGTAATTTTCGGTAACAGTCAGTACTTCTCGATAAAATACATGTAACACATTTTACAATGTTTGGCATACGTGACTCCCAACAACACACTGGGTCTCCATTCATATGATATATACACAGTAAAAAAATTAAGCACCCCCAAATTAAAAGTTGTATACCATTTTGGATTTTATGATCATGTTATTCAATTCGATAGACAGGCCAAATATGGTATTCTTGATGGGAGCTGGTGTGGTTTCTGTTATGGAACGGTTCTCACGAACGGAGCTATTGGCATGCATATCATGCAACCCATGATTTCAGCAAAATGCAGTTTCACCCTTCGACTTACCATGGCTAAATAAACGCCGTTTACGGCTTCAATGTCAGTTCAATACACAAAATTCATGAACAATGCCACGAAGGAGATTGTCCGAGGCTACGAGATGGCAAATTATTGGACAGCATTTAGCAGGTTTCTCGTACAAGGAAATTGGGAGAAGAACTGGTTACCACTATTCGGCCATCAGTCGTTTAGTGAGGAAACATGCCCAAACTAACCATGTTCTCGATCGACCACGTTCTGGAAGGCCCCGAGCTACCACATTGCAAGAGGACAGGAACCTCTTGCGTCATCAACGACGTCAACCGTTTGCGTCAAGTACCGTCTTGAAACAAGCCTGGCTACCCTATAGACGTATCAGCAATCAGACGGTGAGGAACCGCCTCAAAGCAGCAGGTTTAAGGTCTCGACGTGTCATCAGACGTCCAAACCTTATTAATCATAAACGGGATCGTAGGATGTGGTGTGGTGACCGGCAGCGTTGGAACCTGAGGTTATGGAGACGTATCCACTGGTCAGACGAAAGTCGCTTCCTCCTCCATACTGTTGACGGGCGAAACAGAGTTTGGAGAGTCAAGAACAGTCGATACACACCAAGGAACATTCTTCCAAGGGTTCCATATGGTGGAGGATACGTTATGGTGTGGGGTTGCTTTTCTTTTGATTGCAAGTTGGATTTGGTGACACTACAAGGCACACTTACCGGCGCCCGCTACATTACAGAAGTGTTGGATCCAGTTGTGATTGACCATTTTGATGATCACTGACTTGCAACTCGACCCCTGTTCATGGATGATAATGCTCGGCCTCACCGTTCATGAGCTGTGACTCAACATCTGGAGAACAATGCTGTTTCTCGTATCCCCTGGCCAGCATTGTCTCCAGATTTGAATCCCATCGAGCATGTCTGGGACATGATTGGTCGACGTCTACAGAGAAGGAACCCTGCTCCACACAATCTAAGACAACTGGAGGCTGCACTTCACGATGAGTGGCAGCAAATCCCCATGGAAGAATTAAAGAACCTTGTCAGGGTTATGCCCAGAAGACTGGCAGCAGTACTTCAGGCACGCGGTGGCAGCACACGATATTGACACTAAATCGTTCCTAAGACAATGGCACGGGTTGTTCATTATGATTTCTTCATCATGTTCAGCCGTCAAACTTGAAATGACAATACATTTATGAGTCTGTGTTTTTCACGATTTTCCAGTCAATTTTTGTTTCCTGTTTTTGGTCATTTGAAATCTCTGAAGATTACACAAAAATGTCAACGAATAAAACAATTAATTACACTTGCTCCTGAAATTCGTTTTTCCCCTGTGGGATATTTAGTTTTGCTATAATGGGTCTCTGAAACATACCCCTATCAAAAAAAAGAAGGGGGTGCTTAACTTTTTTTACTGTCAAGTCAAGTGATTTTATTTGTCTATAGGCCACAGGCCCGTATACAAAATATATACAGATTTACATATATGTACAATGAATAGTTCAATTTGATTACAATGCATACAACATGCTACATTACGTAATGGGTATTATGATATCTTGGAATACACCGCGTTCGCCTAAAATATTTTTCGCCTAATGGATATTTTACCGCTTTCGCCAAAAATCGTTTAAATATAGTTTACAAGGTATTTATGTTTTATCTTTAATCTACAGTAGCTAGGGATGTAACTGTTACACGTGTGTTAAAGTTTCATTACAAAATATACGTTATTTTGCATTATATCGAAACAATAAAGTAGTTGTCGAAAATCGCCCGACAGCCGAGAATCGGATATTTTGCCGTTTTCGCCTAATACCTGTAAATCGCTAAAATACTATCTTAATTATTCATGAATGATTGCACTTGTGGATAATGGATATTTTTTTACAAAATATAGTTGTTTTGTACCTCAGAATCCTGAAAACTGGAAACTATTAGCGTTATATTGAAGCATCCGCCATGCAGCTGAGAAAGGATCCGAAACTGGTTTTTTTTGTCTTCGTTGCGCAACGCATCGATTTTTTTTTAGTCACTCTTGATGAAATAATTCCAGACGGAATATCATGAAGTATATTTTTTTTAATTTTTGCATGGCATCAGACATCATAAGAAGACCACAAAACTCTTGATAGGAGTTTGTATTTATTTTTATTCATTCTTCAGTGCACAGTTTCACAGTTCAGAAGATTTTATTCATTTTCAGTATGTAGACAATACAATGATACAATATGCACGTAGCATGTGTAACAAAATAGATGTTGACAATTTTATTCCCGTAGTATGTTGTTGTTTTATTACATTTGTTGGTCATAAAAGAGTATCATATACTCAAAAGAGTATCATATGTTTTGTTCAATACTGATATGCATAGTACAGAACAATAATTTTTTTAAAGTTGTTTTTATTCACTTCAGTTGGATGCAATCAATCTTTCATAGTATACATAGAGTGAGATAATACAACATGGCAGTTGACATATAATTTTACTATCAGCAGTTGGAGCAAGAATGAATGGACAGATCTTGACGAGAAACAGTCATTAATAATGCATGGGCATATATATATATATAACATTTTACAATTACGTTCTCAAGTATTTTCCATTTTCTCTCAAAAGTAATTTACAACATTATTATTCAGACATGCTACTGAGCTATTTCAATGTACATTTTTCATTTCTTTAATAAAGAGGATATATAAAGTCACATTAGTGAGACTGTTTTCTCCAGTCACAAGGTTTGGAACAGTATACACAGTTGTCGGACATTGTGAAAAAAATCAACAAATGATGCCATCCTGCAGTTTTTCTTTGACTTATATTGAAAACATGATCAAGTGAATTAAGTTCACTTGTTTCAACAGTAGATGTCAGGCTGAGTTAATTACTTCATGTGTTGTGATAACATGAGTGAACCAAGTTAACATGTTGTGATAACTACAGTGTGTGCAAATCGGATTAAGGTGGATTTGTAACAACACATCAATTTTAAATGGGGAGCAGGACAAAAGCCTCCCGGACAAAAGCCTCCCGGACAAAAGCCACCCGGACAAAAGCCTCCCGGACAAAAGCCACCTAGGACAAAAGCCTCCTAGGACAAAAGCCTCCTAGGACATAAACCACCCACTTATTTGTTACTAATATACTAATAAAATGAATATAAAATGATATTGGGTGATATTATTTATATAGTCATAATATTCATTTACCAACCATTTTCTTATAATTTCTCAAGAAATTTTTAAAAAAAACAAAAAACATTTTACCCACATTCAATCATATAAATAGTATATCATAGTTGTGTTATCTTTGAAAATATATATATATAGAGAGAAAATATATTTGAAAATATATATAAGTGGATACACTGTGTAAACCTTTTGGTATGTTTTGATAGTTATAAAGATTCATTGAGAAGCAGTGGGCTTGGGTCTAATCTTGATGTTGTTTCAGATAGGATTTAACTGTGTAGTTTGTGTTTGTAGATGAAATAGCTCCTTTCAGTAACACTTTCCTTAGCTTGCAATATAATGGAGTAAGGTTACTTATATGGATTATGTTTAAAAATAAAACTGTTTGATCCGTTTGAAAATAACTCTTACTGGGATATGATGACAAGACACAAAACATCATGATCAATTAGGCCCTATACCCTATAAAATAGTTCTACCAATTTTTTTGTATTCACTTCCACTATGGATAACCAAGTAGAATACTTCACCTCGCGGAAAGGAGTTGGGGAAAGTGCATTTCCGAGGATTTCGCATCTTGCATGAACACACACATGCTCCAGACCAAGTTCAGTCCGAGGTATGCGAGTCCATTATATAATAAATTAGGGAAATTACATAAATTATTATATAAGAAAATTATTATAAAAAAAAATTATTATACAAAAAATTATTATACAAAAAATTATTATACAAAAAATTATTATACAAAAAATTATTATACAAAAAATTATTATAAAAAAAATTATTATAAAAGAAAATTATTATTATATTATATTATAAATTATGAATTTAGTTCTAATAAAGTCATGAAGTCAAAGAAATGAAGGAAAGTGAAATACATGTATAATCATTACTACAGTATTTTTGTTGTTTTTTGAAAAATATTTGTAAAAAAATTGGGAGGCTTTTGTCCGGGTGGCTTTTGTCTGGGAGGCTTTTGTCCTAGGAGGCAACTGTCCTAGGTGGCTTTTGTCCGGGAGGCTTTTGTCCGGGTGGCTTTTGTCCGGGAGGCTTTTGTCCGGGAGGCTTTTGTCCTAGACCCTTTTAAATGACTCTACTCTACACACAAAGGATTAAAAACAAAAACATTCTGACTTTACCAATCAATACTTTTTCTGACACTTGGTGAGTACGTTTCTGCTTCAGTCTTAATTTTGGTGTCACCCAGAAAACGTGTTTTAGGGCAAGTTACGAGCTCTTTCGTTGCAAGGATGTGTGTGTCATTCTTTCTGGATTAATTCGACTTTGGATTATATTTTGGAATTCAGATAAGGTTTGTTCATGTGTTTCATATTATGTTTTATTATGTTCATGTAAATATCTAGAAATCTACGACATTTTAGATAGCCGCGAGTTTTGACTCGTATCTCAATCGGACATATTAATGGCCGAATACATATATATTTTACAAATTGTATGATAAATAACCAACAATAACCACTTATCTTGCAAATAGTTTATTAAGTGTCCATAGGGACAGGACAAAATATCGTTTGGCGAAAGGGGTAAAATATTCCTAGGCGAAAAATCTTTTAGGCGAAAGCGGTGCAATTCGATATCTTAATGTAATGACAATAATTTGATCTTTGTTCATAGGCTTGGTATAAATATTTACAAAGGTTTCTCAAGAGTGTTTCATTATTAGTAGTTAACAGTGATTTCATTTTATGCTTGTTAGGATGTTGACAATATACCGGTGGTAAATATTTTAATCTAAGAGATTTGTAAACATTACATATAAATAAGAAGTGATACTCGTCTTCTATTCCTAAATTGCATAATGGGCAGTTTCGTTCCGTTACATCTATATTTTGCCATCTCCCTTCATTATTCTTTAGTCTTAACAATCCACATCGAAGTTTAATCATAATCTTACGAAACTTTCTGTCAAAAATATATGATAAATACTTTTCAGGAGCTAGGAGACTTTTGAATTCTCTATATACACGATATCGTCAGCTATTATTTAATATACATGTCCATGATTGGAAAAAAATATTGATTGCAACTGTTTTGAAATTATTTAAAAACGAAACTTTATCTCCGACCGTCTGGGAAATCCAAACATACCCAAAACCATGAGAAAAAAGGATATTTCTTATATATGAAGCATATGTATTATAGCCACAATTATCATAGTACATTTGCATTTTATAGACTTTAAAAAGGAATTCTGTTTTCATTCATACGAGTAATCTTTAACCAATATTGTAAAGTTTTATACATCGCATTAATAAAAAGAGGATATCGTCCACACTCACCATAAACAATAGCGGTGGGGGTTTGTGGACCGACATTCAAAAATCTTTTGCAGGCAATAAGATGAATCTGAATGATATTTTCAGATGATTTATAAATAACACTGCTAGAAAATTGGGGGTATCCTGATACAGTATACCTCAGGAAACCCTAAGAGTTTCATGAGGTATCCTGCTCAGGATACCCTAAGGGTTTAATGAGGTATCATGATCAGTTTACAGGGAATTTCCTGAGCACAGGATACTTCAGGAAACTCCATTATACGCACGGAAATTATCAGCGCTATAACATAATGAGGATTTTGTATTTATTTACCAAATATACATAGTCGTGTTACATTTCATTGTTAAAAATTGAAATAATGTGTTATATATGTTAATTTTGAAGTAAAATGCTTGAGGGTTGGATGTTTTTAAACGATTATTCAAATGAAAAGGGAATTATTTATACATAAAAAATAGCAGTTTTCAAAATGTTTTATGGAAATAAGATGTTTGTAAGATACATCTTAAAAAAATGATATACAAATGAAGAGGGGGATTTTCCCACATGTCTTGGCAACTTAACAAACAATGATTACCTTCGCTGGTCTTACCTTCTTAAATTTTATTTAATAAACTATTTCCGCATAAACTATAATCGATATGAATATTTGACGATAATGTTACAATTAACAATTTATTTATTTTCTAAACGATAACATTAAATCACATTTCGGAGAATAGCGAGATCACGATAAACAAAAGCATATCACTTATTTACTTTGTCAGTATTTATTAAAAGGTTTAAGAATATTCGGTTCAGTAAACACAATAAGTTTATAATAAATATAAATGACGCTGGAAGTACAGTCATTTCATTGATTTCAATATGGTTTGTTGTTATCTAAGAGCTTGGTTGTTGTTTAACTGTCGTCCTTCCAGGATAATTTTTTCATTGAATAATATTTGGTTATGAAATCAAATATTAAGAATTAATGAAAGAAACTTACCTTATCACTGTATCCAAGCGAACAATATGAATATCCAAATACACAAGAACACAAACTGTAAACTTATATATCCATCAATGTTAGAACTTTGAACCACAAGATTGCGAAACTTGTCCTACTTCAACAAAAGTCTTCTCGTAACTGGCAAAGTTTGCAAACGACTTGTTCTCACGATTTCATACTTAATGTAATTTCATTGGTTCCTTGGTTTACCCATTAATTGTCATTGGACAGTTAGATTGAGGAAAAATAGTGTTCATGTTGTTACAACCAACTCATCACACTGAGACAGAGAGACAGACAATTGTCTCAGTACCACCTGCACTTGTTTATTCAAGTGACACTGACACTATCTGGTCAGGTGTCTTGCCGGAGAGTAGACCTTTGGTATGACAGTAAACATCCTTTGATGCTTGAGAGATGACGTCTTGTGTTGTTATAACGGATTAACTTTCTTGGTTACACTAATGCTGAACTACTTAACGAAATCGGCCGGTCACTACAGTGGCTTAATTGCATTGTCTTAAAGACAGAGCAACACACAGACAAGTAAAACATGTCATTGAATGAAATTTACATTTTTATGGCAATACAACCTATTCCGATGTAACCAATAAAGCATACTCAACCGCTTTTGATGAAATTAGGTTTAGATAATTTGTATTGAACTAAAGAGGTTTCTCTGGGATTAAGGTTGTCTGCTTAGCTGAATTCGAGAAATATAATAAGTTTGCCATATTTTGAATCTTTATTTGTAAGTATATTTTTCAAATGAACAATAAATGTGTCATTTGAATTATGATAACAGTATACATGGAAGTATAGGTAGCAGAGTATTTATAGCAAGGCGTTTCAACGAATATGAATGTATTTGTTCCTAAACTGATTGGAATACCATATCAAGTGACTGATTTTAATTCATTTGTTGTGACTTACTACATATGAACAGAAACAATATTAATAAATCCGGAGAGACTCACTAATGCAAGGCGATTTTTTAGAAGGAATGGTAGCTGAAAGAGGGCATTTTACCATAAGCCACTTAATGTATTTTGAAAATGAAGTAAAATGTCATCTTGCATATTAGTTAAAATGTGTATGTGTGTTTTTCTAGAGTTAATTGCCTTTTCAGGTTATTAAATATAAGTTCTGATAATTACACTGAGTCACACACATATCTTCATATACTCAATTATTTTATCACCTTTAAGCTTGTGTTCAACTTTAATGGGGACATTTTGATGGTACCATTTTGATTTTTGTCCTGTAAACCAGAGATTATTAGAGCGTAAAATTAACCTTGCGTGACCGACAGGTTCTAATTAACTGGTCGTCGGCGGTCAGCTCGTTAAAAGCTCGTTAAAAGAGATGAAACACAGAGGCCGCCAAAGAGTTTTACGAGACACGGGCATGACCAGCAATGGTGCAATGTATTTAATGTATACGTGTATATCTCTAATTAAACAGTCATGGCTGGTGTATATGACCAGACAGATTCCTGTCATCCCACGTTTTGAGAACACCTGTTCAGCAACTCCAACGTGGTTAGCTGGGGACCTGCCGTTGTGTCATTCATTCAATGTCAAGATAACATCATGAAGTATACAAGACGATTGAAATAAGGAAATGGTGTACATGTATATGGTTTAAACGTATTTTATTTCCAGAACATGAAAATAGGATTGGCGAACAAGCCAAAATGACTTAGTTCAACGCCGCTCCAGTACATATATATCAAAAAGCTGGTAACAAAATCAAAGAGAGAAAAAGTGAAAAATAACATCTGTATAACATCAAACATGATTATTGTCATGTTTTTGGGTGTGCCTAATAATGGAGTGGACTGCAGTCGAAAATTGAATCATATTACTACAAGATAAGTTTTAAAGGAACCGGTTGCTTTTACTAATAAACTGATGTAATGAGTTTGAGATATTACCGTTAGTTGAGTCATTCAAAGAGCAATTCCCATATAATACTGTCGTTATGTCAAAACCTTGATTATAACAATACATATTTGTTCTTAAGTAGTGATAGTTTCGGCAAATAAACAAATAGTGAATTTTGTTATCGTGACCACATGAACACCTGGATGTTTCCGATATGTGTCTGTTATAACGGTGGGCGTTTAGATCACTACAACCGAGCTTAAGGCGATAGTGGATGATTTGACAAAATCTAGTCCCTAATTTTAAATTGAACGAGTTACGAGTTTTTGTTGGGTTTATCATAGTTTTGAATTGGCTAAGGGTGTGAGCGTTGGTGACTTCGTCTGGTAAAGAATTCTGCAGCATAATTGAGTTTGGCAAGAAAGATTGGGAATATCTTTGAGTTCTACAGTTAATTGTTTGAATGGAAGAACGATTTCTAAGATTGGTTTAAACATATTTTTATTCAATAAGAATGTGGTTTGGCAAACAAGCAAAACTCTGCTTATGTGAATGCCTCACCACTACATAAAACATAAACAAATTCACAAGAGCTGGTAACATGTTAACAACAAATGAAAAATCAAGACAATCAAACTATAGATATACGTATATGAGTGTTAATTGAAAATTTGTTGCAGATTTCTAAGATTATAATTACTTTGTTCAAATACCCTTCATGGTACAAGATCGCTCAGATATTCATGAGTCCGGTTATGGTACATTTTATAGAAATTAATCAGTTTAAATCGATATCTTCTATCTATTAGCGTGCTGTAATGTGTTTCTTCATATATTTTATCATGACTTGTGCCGCGTACCGCACCGCAAATAGTTCTTAATGCGTCTAAGTGTAAATTTTCTAATAACATACATGAGAGCAGTAGTCAAAAAGAGGCAAAATGAATGACATATATAAAGTATTTAGAGTTTTGCGAGATAAACGATATTTCAGACTTCTCAGGCAATTGATCCGTGGACTATAATGGTGTAAATTTGAAAGATGGTGTTTTGTCAGCCATTTATTTATGTATTCAGGACAGAAGTTTTATGTCTTCAATAAGCTGATATCTTGATTATCTCATGTAACCCCGATGGAGAGAATTAACATTTGAATTTGAACTGAAAATCACTTATTCTAAATGTCAATCAATCATCTACCATTCTTGTTTACACGTATGTCTTATTAACACTGCATGTGCTCATTGCGCAATCAAGATGAAAAATATTACTGAGGGTAATATATGTATGACTTTATATTTGAGAATTTACTTGAGAGCCTACATAAGTTGTAGTCGTTGAACCAAAGTTATCAATCATGTGAGGTTAGAAAAGTAAAGCTTCTTATCACTGAGTAGGAATTCGTTTGTTCGACTAAAATACATTTCATTGATGTGGTATTTCACACGTTATTAGTATTTGGCATCTCTCTTTATCCCAATCATAATTAACTATCAGTGAACGAATGTAAACCCTCCACAAAACAATACATCCACAAGTTTGTATTTGATTAAAGTTATTTGAAAGAATGGTCATTTGCATTCATTTGCTCATATTACATTGTAATACATGTATGTAATAATACATAAACAGATTATCAAAATATGGTTGTTGATATTCCTTTGCATGAACTGATAAAATGCAATCACAGAGGTCGCACAAGAGCTACATAAGAGACAGACATGTGTACATCAGTGTCGCTATATATTGTATATATTCGTAGACGTATATACACAAACTAAATCACCGGGGCTGTTGTACATAACTAGATAGTTTTCGTTCATTAGGAACCACTTGTTATACATTCGTGATTAGCAGGGTATTCAAAGCACTATCGTGGAGCGTCTCTAACTTCATGATAGTGCGTAATTAAACACTGGTTTTGATATCGTCAATCTAATCTCTCAGTTCTTCAGTTGTTACAAACATGAAAAATCTGAAGTCTCGTATTCATTGCGGTATAGTATGAAAATCAGTGTGTACATGTATATTGATAACACTATTGACCAATTGTGAGCGCACGAATATGAAATATAAGCAAATTTGAAAACGCGCAAATTATTTATTTCATTACACATGTTTCGTATTGATAAGTATCCACACTTACATATGAGTGTAAATACGTCTGTGACAATGCCAATTAAACCTCATTTTCACAAAGGTGAAGATTATATGTGAGTGTCACACACAAACTGACTTATGGGGCCCTATAAAACATAGTATTCATAAGAATAAACATATATTTAAAAAGAAATACCATAGGATAATGTAAATAACCAAGTGAGACGGTATGAAATATACATGTACACCTATAGGCTCATTCATGTAACATTACTGGAGTTTGTATAAATCCTTATATGTGATTAATAATAATATATTATAGAAGATATTATGAACCGTTATGGCTACGGATTTTCTATGGTGGTTTATTGGACAGTATAGAATATAGCCATGAAGGTAAATGTTTCTAAATCACCATGTGTGACGTCTTAAAACTTTTCTAAACGGTGACAAATTTCAATTGGACATCACAGGGTTATTGTTTCAAACATTTCAAAACGCATGGAAATTATTAGGCTGATGACAGTGCATTCCATGTGAGAACGAAAATATAACAAAATGTTTTCTGTAGCCTTGACAGTTAGTAACTAATGATAGACTTCTCATGTCCATCACATGAATACTGAAATATTGAACAAACACCACTTTTCATTCGATATAAACATATTCCAAGAAAAAACATGGATTTATTGTGACAAATCAAGTTACAAAATTAATTTACTGCGACAATACAATGATTTATAACGGTATTCGATGATATGTGATGGTTCTTACATAACGTGCTTGGAGCAAATGCGTCACCATTCAGTGGCCACGGGAATTCGCGTATTTATACAGAGGACGGGGCTAACCATAAACTAATTAACTGACCCTCACTTAAGTGTTTGTGTATTTCACACCGCTTCAATCAGACTATTAGGGATGGGTTGATACTCTGACACCTTCAAATGTTCTTATAGATCTAACACACACTGATTATATAACATGTGACATTAGGAAGGCAGTAATTACACTTCAATTGTCATGTTCAGTAACAGATTGTGAATTGTAAACACTCAGTCGATAATCGTATCGATGTTTAAGTTGTAATGTATAATATCATTTAAAACCGTTGTCGTCAACCAATAAGAATCTAACCGTAAAAACATTGATTAAACATCGTATTTATCATAACATATATATTGCCATCACACATCCAACAAAAGCCATTATAGTTTGTCTACATTTAGATATTATAATCTGCAATGTATATGAGAAATAAATGAATATTCAAAACAAAGTACATGTATTGTAAAATTTAAGAATCGACGGAATACTTAATTGTCATATTCTATAAACATGCAGACACAATTTGGAAATTGGATAGTTACTGATAGTTATATAGTTATTGATTTGATTTCTCATTATGGTATAATAAATGTAATTTGTGTGGCGCTATTTGAAATGAATCAAGTCAATTAAATTTTTTATTATTTATAAGTTGTATCAGTGTATAAAGTACAGTATTTTTGTATCTAATTGCCGAGTTAAATGGAATTTGCAAGCCTGGATATAGTAGGATGTGTGTGTATTAAAAATACGTACGGATGAATATTGTCGCCAATACTGTTAATTCAATCTGAATAAATTAACACGCGTGTGGTTGACTCAGAGATATATTCCAGTGATCACTGGAATGTTCAGGAGATACGATTCATTTGCCGACATGGATAAACTCTAAAGTTTCTGAGGTTTTTGAAAAAGTGGTCTATAATTTTTTAATTCATTTGAACACAAACCGAAGAGCATATTGTGAAAACGCCTATTCAAAATTGACTCAACTCGTGATATTTCTTAGGGAAGGACAATTGTGTGACAAAAGGCTATTCGTAAATATTGTCCATCAAAATCGTAAGACGTCTTGTATAAAACAGTGTATCGTCGTGAGAGAGCAGTCGAAATTGCAAACAAATCAAATGATTAAGAAATGTTTAATCTGGATTTTTCACGCGCCTCTTCACTGCTGTCAACAATCTAAAAGTGAGTGGGTCATCACAAGATCTAAATTGGAGATTGATTTCAAGATTAAATAAATAATGTTCGGATAATGCAAAATTGGTGACTCGATGTTAAAGCACAAGATTTAATCTTATCTTATATATATAAATTATGCATCCCCGACAGTAAGCCGTTTTTGCTTGAATGGTTTCGCTGTTATCATATACATCTTACTTCCTTACTTGCCCTTATTATGACTTGATCAGTTAAATATAAATAGATATACACAAATGGTATGTATATATTACAATATCTCTCCTCATTTTGAGTGAGACGCTCAGGGTTCATTCATCCATAACAAGGCTACTGGACACGCATTTAACTTTCCCGTTTAGAACCGTTTGATCAAAGGGGATCACAGCAGGAGGGCTAATTAGTGTCATGTGCAGTGTGTATCTACTGCGATGAGTGAACTGTCTATCCACTTACCTGACCTAATCGACTTGTGTAATAAATTACACCTCGCTTGTCTTACACATTTTGTTTGGAGGGGAATAAGCTATATTATGTTTCTAACTCGAACCACTTAAAAAAGACAAAGAGTACTTTTGGTTAGAATAAAACAAAATATATAACATTGCTTTTGGTTATAATAAAAACAAAATATATAACATTGCTCGGGATTATATAAATGCCAGAACCCAGAAAACAAATTTAGCATAAAAAAACAAGATATGCCCCAAAGAACTTCATGCAAATATCGCATGATTGACAAAATAAATTTGAATTGATGAATATCATTCCAACCAATACTGAACTAAAACGCTACAGAAATTTCAAAAGAAGAAATTGATGAATACCATAAAACTCATAAACACGACATTATCATCTTCTCGGATGCTGCAGCTAATACACACATCACGTAACTGCCATAGGCATTTACTCAAAAAAATCTAAATCCAAATAAACAATAAAACAAACTCGACATAGAGAAAGGATAGATGCAATGGGGAAATCTCTGTCATACTCAAATAATAAAATATCAATCCCATCAGCTGCAGATGCACTGAATTAAGCATCTCAAGTATACCCATGGTAAAAATGGGTGAAACCCCCTTATAGTTACAGGAATGAAATGTTATATTATCAACGTAACGTGCCAGTTTCGATTATCTTTTTTTGGTAAAATATGAATAACATGATGTCTTTTTGTGAATGGTGACCTTGAGCATTTGCTATTTCTCCACTTGTACTCTAAAATACCAAAGAAAGGGATATATCAGAAAAATTAAATTTATTCCAAAAGGTTCATTCTTTGTGTCTTGAGATCTTGGAATTGGTACATTGTTGCAGTGTTTGAGTGTTCTCATTTTGGTTATAATAAAAAAGTAAAAGATGCATTTGAAAATTATATTCTACTGAATCCAAAAATAACCAAATTCAGACAAAAACAGAAAATGGATTTTAGCAAATTAAATGCATGGACAATTAATATTGTTCGATATTATCATATTGCACTCCATTTCTTTCTTGTCTGCCCCGTTTACAATGAGTTAAGAATAAACTCCTATTTCTTTATTCAAGGTTACAATCTACCATCAATTCTTTATGGAAATGCTAGCTCGAGTAATAAACAAAATATTGAACTACTAAAATCTGTCCATTACTTCATAATTTACTCTCGAAGATTCTCTGATTTCTGCTAAATTTCATACAACATGCATTCCTTGCTAGAATATTGTCTTTTATGTAATTTTAGTTTATATGCTTTCAAATGCTCATTAATATGATTTGTATGCGTCACTAGTAATTATACATTGTAATTGTAATTATTTTGGATCGGTCTTTATATAAGCACCTCTGTGCTTGTTGGCCAATCCATTCATGAATTGTATGTCTTTTCATGAATAAATATGTTTAAACCAAATGCAAATTCCCAAAAGAATCATTCATATTTTAATTTCTATAGGATGTTCTCTTGCTTAAGTTTCTATTTCATTTTATTAGAGATGTTCTGTTTCCAGCTTGTTCATTTGTTATACTGGAGCGGTGTTCAAATAAGCCTCATGGCTTGTTCGCCAATCCAGATTTCATTTTGTGAAATAAATGATGTTTAAACCATATACTATGAAATACTTGCCATGTATGTATTGTGTGCGAATGAGACTCAATGAACAATTTAAAGTATATTTGAATTCAGAAGAACCTTTTTCAAATGAAAACTTTCGCTTATTTGTTATAACTAATTAATTATATAAACTAATTAAAACAGGTTACAGTCCCATAATCACAGTCAAGTAACCATCTAATCCCCTCTTAATCCCTGTAAATACATACAGATGTGTGACAGGGTGAGGTGTCACCATGACACAAGATCAAAGTTAATCTGTTTGTGTTTTAAGATTAAAACAAACCAAATATTTTCTTATACATAAGAAAAACAACTAACTAAAATATATCATTCTCTGCACCAACATAATATACACTAATATATTATATAATTTGTGACTCTTTTCTTGTAACATGTGTCCCTACATTCAACTGTACACGGCAATATTATAAGTGTAAACTAGTTCGTTATTCAGACAGAAAGTAGTTAGCAAACTTTGAAACCGGTAATTGAATTACTTTTTATATTATCAGGTCCTTGTTATCATGATTTTAGGAAAGCTTACATTCAATCTAGATATTTGAATAAAGCTTGTTGTTTAAGAAGTGAAATAATTGTTAGAAATAAAATTATATTCTCTGGATTTGCCTCAACCTATCTGTTTATGATCACTTTGGTTTAAACATATAGCAGACTAGGATAATTTAACAATAAACTAAAACAAAAAGCCACAAAACAAAACTACTTCAATATCTCATATGGATCCAGATTCTGCCAGATAATTCATTCTCGTCTTCGGATTGGGGGTAGTGGAACGGAGAATGTTGTAAGATCACAAGATTTATTTCAAACAACTCTGCATGTAACTGCGGAAATGACAACGGATATGCGTTTAATTTTTCCTTATCTGTCCTATCTTCATTGATATAAGGTTAAATGCACATTTCTTTTCCAAATGGTTTTTTATTCTCTTAAATATTATATGGCAATTCTAGCTCATCAGAAAATGTTAATTTAGAACTTTAAAAACCTTCACAACATCATCAAAGACATTTTTGGAATTTCCATGAGTATTGATTCTCTTTTTTTTATGTTTGTGCCGTGTCTTGCTGGCGTTACCTATATCCTGATATCTATTCTGCTGACATCCTAGTTGTATTTGGTGCTTTTGTCTCTCTGTCTCTGTCTCTGTCTCTGTCTGTCTGTCTCTCTCTCTCTCCCTCTCCCTCTCTCTCTCTCTCTCTCTCTCTCTCTCTCTCTCTCTCTCTCTCTCTCTCTCTCTCTCTCTCTCTCTCTCTCATATGTTATACTATATAAATCCTGTCAACGTCACGGGGATAGATATTAATATAGGGGTAACCCTGTTTATCAATCCCCCTTTCCGTGTACCATCTTCAAATGTATTTATTTGGGGAGAGGCATTAATATGATTATAGGAAAAAAGTCCTTGAAAAGTATAGGGGTAACCCTGTTTATCAATCCCCCTTTCCGTGTACCATCTGGAAATAAATACCGTTTAAATCCAAAGAAACCGGTTGCTTTAACTGATAAGCTGATGTTATGAGTTCAAAATATTATTAATATATTAATGTGTCCAAATTATACAAATATCCGCCATTTAAACTTCTTTTATGTAAATGGTTACATGGGTACGACCTGAAGGTGTCCGGAAAAAAAGTCCTTGGAAAAAAAGTACCGGAAAAAAAGTCCTAAATTCAACTAGGAAAAAAAGTCCTCCGGAAAATAAGTCCTATTTTAGTTTTTAGGTAACATAGTATGACAAAATAATAAACTTTTGTTGCAATTCACTTTATTCAGATTCAACAATGCAATAATCATTAGCACTGGTAACACATTGTTTATAGATACAATACATAGATATCTTTATTCAGATTCAATGTAACACAATTTAGAGGTTGTATTCATTGTTTCTAATATATATCTCTCTATATATTTACTTTACTGTTTACTTTAGATAAAATGATATGTAAATTACTACTGCTATTAAGGATAAATTAACAGAGTTAAGTATACTTGTTATCTTGTAACTCTTTTTGCTAGTGATTATTTTGTAATTGTCGTGGAACATATGCACATATGAGGTGTTATTACCTGGCGACAATATCTAGTTGGTATTTATAATCAAACCTATTAAATCTAATATACCTCATGTCGACTAAAACTGTATGAAAACAGGGGATATATAATTTCACATCACATATACTCTTGACTGGTGCTTAATTAATCCCTGATTAATCCTTATTTAATATAACATGTCATTCAATAGATTGAGATAAACTTACATTTTCGTAATTCTTAATTAATCCAAAATGCCTCTTAAAGTAAAGTTAATTATCCATATTTAGATATCACAACATCCTTCTTGACTTCAAGTACAAACAATTCATGTTTTCTTAACAATATATTCATGTTAATGTCTATTTAACCTGTTTTTATAGTAATAGGACTTTTTTTCCGGAGGACTTTTTTACCGGTACTTTTTTTCCCAGGACTTTTTTTCCAAGGACTTTTTTTCCTGTACTATTTGGTAACAAGATCCTATCAATTCATATAAATACACAAATAACTCATAATCCAGGCTGTTCATAAATTTATTCCTCATAGCAAACGCTTCTCATGAAAATATTTTTTAATGTGATGTTGTGTTTTTCTACATTAATGTATGTATAATTGTATTTATGATGTAATTATCCTGTTTTATTGTTGTTTTGGGGAGAAACATTTGTATAGGGTAAACCCTGTTTGATGATTCCCCTGAGTATATGAATAAATATTGTTAAAACCATATAAAATCTGAATAAGATTATTTCAACATTTCCAGGTGAGATGTAGTCATCTATCAAGAGACATGACCTTTGCATCAAGTTGGTACCCATATTGACCACACTAATTAATCCCTCGTTAATCCCTCGTCTGAGTGAATCTTGTTGACACTCTAAGGTGTACAAACTAAACGGGCTCTTTGTTTGTTATATAACATTGTGCTCATCTCTTGTGAAGACCATCTGTGAAATGCAGACTTCTTTGTTAGTGTCAATTAAGCTACTCAGAGCAATACTAGTAATTTACTTGTGACCAGCTAAGCAGGTGTGAACTTGTCACCTGTAAAAACACACACGGGTGGCTTATGGGCAGGTGACTAATTGCCTGTCAATCGCGTCACAGCTAATGGATGATATACTGTTTTGAGTTATCCAATGAAATCAGTTAAGTGAAACACCAATGAGATTTGAGCTGAAATCCGGGATAATCAATTGGGCAAGATGTTTAACACTTATCTCGGGTTACTACCCGTGTTAACACCTAAGAGTTGCAACAATGGTGTATAAATATGTCGTGTCGTGATAATACCTGCATTTCATTTGGATATTCATATTGTTCTTTCGGATACGCTTTTTTAAAAGGTGAGTTTTATTATTTTAATAAATCTATCACTATCTAGACAACAATTATAAAAGAACTTGTATAGAGCACTTTAATGCAGGTAACTAATTCATTTGATACTGATACTTACCATTGGGAAGCAACAATGACAATGTTCAACACGATTCAAACCTGATTTTACACATTCATTTTAAAATTTCTCAAAAAAGCGTCTGCATGAATCTAATGTCGTCTGACAGAAACAACTCATGCAAAAAAACCGGGATGCGGTGATTTCGTAGGCCAGACCAGTTCGTAGGAGCGGAGAATTCGTAGGACTGGTGAGTTCGTAGGAGGATTAAAAAATATATCATAAAGTGATATTTATTCTTGAAAATATTCGTTTGACTGTTATTATTTATTACTTTAGTACTTATACCATGTTATAACATGATTTGGATACCATGTCATGTTGATAGAGCCTACTCACCAAACTTGTAAAGTAAGTTATTTGTTCGTTAGAAAAACATGGTGTGAGATGTTTTGATTGCTAAAAACTCTGTCGTTGTAAAGTTGACTTAAGTTGTAGCAATAAAGGAATATAAATTAGGAAGCATGTTTATTATCCATAAGACAACCAACTTACAAGGCCTTTTCCTATAAACAATTGATTATAATTATGAAGACGTACATATTTAACAATATTATAATACATTTATATTTCATTTAAAGGACAACCAATATAACGACCAGTTTCTACTCTTAGCGGAGCTACAGAGCATCTAAACATAGCTAGCGATGATGTTGTGTAAATGTGTAATGTAAACTGGAATATAATCATACTTACCTGATTCTTTTATTTATCTATAAAAAAAAACTCAACCACATAAATAACAACACTGAACACACGATTCTTTTTTTTAACACAAAAAGCAACACAGCGGACAAGTAAACACTTTTTATTGTCAAAATATAATTTAAGTTATTAATAATTTAATTGTAATAATATCATACCATAAAGTTAGTCTTTAAACATTTATTCTCTTAAACTACGAACTCCTACGAATTCACCGCCCGATCCTCCTACGAATTCACTACGAATTCACCGAAATATACTCCTACGAACTGGTCTGGCCTACGAATTCACCTACACCCAAACAAACTGCGAATGTCTGTGATATAATTTGTAATGTTATATGTAGTATTTTAAAATTTCTAACAATTTCCTGAAGTATCCTGAAATATCATGAAGAATCCTGAAGTATCCTGAATCATGAAACTCGGAGTATCCTGAACAGGATATTTTTGGATACCCCGAGTATCCTAACGTATACTGATACTGAAATTCGGAGTATCCTGATCAGGATACTTCATGAAATCCCTTATGTTACTCATGTGTAATACTATCAATTCCAGCTGACTTCCCGTTCTTAAAACGACTGAGACAGTTACATATTTCATCTTCCGTGATAGGGGATTCAAGTATACAACTATCGATTTCGTTAAGAGATTCATCGTCGTTAAAGTTAAATTCGTTCTCCCTTTTGTCATCGACGTACGTGTATGTACTAAACAGGTCTTTAAAATGATCGTATAAGACCGACTTATCCACAGGACAACTTGCATTACGAGCGTGATTCAAGCTCCTTAACTCTTTCCAAAAAGCGGAGCTATTATGAAGAGATGACTTAAGTATATCGCTTTTCTTTGTTTGAAATACATGTTTTGCTTTTCTACATTCAGTTTTATATTCATTTCTTAAATCACCGTAACTTCGTCTGTTTGATGCTGATTTATTGTTTCTGAAACGTCTAAGTGCACGTCTAGCCTCTCTTTTAGCATGATAACAACTTCTAGTATAAAAGCTATGCTTATTTTTCTTACTTGGTGTTTTCTTGAATATTTCAGCTGCATTCAAAACATGTTTTGCAAATAAATCCAGTGCTTGGTTTATATCAACATTTGCTAAATCAGATAAAATACTGAGTGTTGGTTGCTGGTTTCGTAACAAATCTAAAAATGTTTCCTTGTGAGTTTCATTCCATATGTAACGATATAAATGTTCGTCATTACTATCAATACCAACATCTGTATATTCAGTAGAGTCAAATGTTAACAGTAAACTAACAGGCATGTGCTTAGATTCAACTCGAGAGTGCACTGATAAGTATTTACAATATAAATGAGCATCTGCCGATGCAATAAAATAATCAATAACACTACAACCAGCTTCAGATATCTATGTATAGCTACCCTCTCTATCTCCGGGGCATCTACCATTACATATGTACAGGCGGTGAGTAAAACAAAGATCAAGTAACTTTCTTCCAAACGTATTTACATTTATGTCACACGAGTGTCTCTGCTCTAAAGGGATACTCTCCTCCTCGGGGAACGCTGCTCTGTCGATCCCTGGGTGATCGTATGTCTCAGGGGGGTTGTTATCACAACCTACCCGTGCGTTAAAGTCGCCACACAAGATGGTCTCGAAACTGTGGTCTGTGTTGAGGGTCAGCCATTGGTCTACTTCCTCTATGGCCGTCACTCTATCTGTGGACCGATAGAACGAAGACCCAGTGGGAGGCACATACATTCCTATCAGGACTAGATCTTTACCCCTTCCAGTTAGGGATTTATCGAGTTTAATACCAACAGCATTAGCTATATTTAGTTTCAAATGTTGCAGTATTTAGAAATAGATTTATGAATAAGCATATAAACACCGCCCGATAATCTACCAGCAGTAGCTAGTCTATGAGCATTAGCAACATAAACATCATAAGCAGAAAGTTCTGGCATATCAACAACAGTATCAAGGAATGTTTCTACTAAACATACTATACTGAATTTTTGCAAAAAAAGAGTAAATTCGTGATCATTCAGCTTTGACGTAAGACCGTCAACATTCCAAATAAGAGTTGATAGATCTTTAAAAGATGGAAATATTAGCACCTGGGGTGTCTGTAGTCGGTGTTGGGACCCGGCCTCCTCCCTATTCGTCCTCCATCAATTCGGAAGTAGGGGAATCACGTGACCTCGACGTATCTCCTAGGGGTAGTGATTCTGCACCAGGGGTGTTCCTTAGAGCAGCGCTGTAGCTCCTGTGTAGGGCTGCTGTATTACCGGCAATGTCCCCGGGTGTCGATGTATGACGTGGACGTGTTAGCCGTCGTCTTGTGTTGGACGTGTCAGGACGGGCTGGTTTAGTGAATACTATAGTTGGCCATTCTTATAATAGCCAAACAAACCCTTGTTTTTCAAGTCAGACAGTGTGTCCCGTTGCACTTTTGTGAGATCATTAGCCACACCAATGTTAGATGCTTTGAACTGGGCTCGGTGTCTCAAGGTTTCAATTTTATCATCAGTTGATGCAAACTTCGCTATAAGGGGGCGTGGCCTTGTTTGGCTGCTGCTCTTCGCGCCAATGTCACTGCGGTGCCACTCCCTTGTGTTTACATGAGTGTTCAATAATTCAACAATAAGCTGTTTGCAATTTTCAAATGTTTCACTCTCACTTTCTGTACACCCATAGAAGACTACATTATCCCTGCGACTAAAGGCTTCTAGTCTATCTAGTTCAGTGTCATGAGACTCCAGCATAGTTTCTATGTGTTCAATCGTCTGTTGTAACGCATCTACATCGTTGTATATAGCGCCTTGCTCACACGAAACCTTATCTATATCCTTACGTAGATCAGACACTGTCTTCTCTAACGTTGAGCATTTGTCTGATAGATGGCTAAGTGAACCTTTGATCGTCGTCAGCTCCGTTTGCACGAAAAGCCTGAATTCTTTAATTTCAGCTACAAGATCATTTTTCAATGACGTTATATCTCTTACACTGACTGCTGGACCTGGGTTTGATTCAACGTCGTTAGACAAAAGGATCTGAAGTCTAACTACAATTGCTGATGTGATAGAACCGCGAGAAGAGAGTTCACCACACACATGATACGCTTCATTGCTCAAAGTGAAATGATCTGTGACGTCACGGGTGTAAACACAGTTGTGTTCAAATGAGTGAGAATTTATCAGACTGAATCTAATACTATTGTGATGATCTACGCATCTGATTGCCGTTGCGGAAAGCATTAGGTGTATAGTTAAGAGTATGATGCTTACAGAAGTCCGGAGTGGCATATCAGACGTCGATGTGTATGGTGTATACTCCGAGTCAATGGCGACATGGCTCACCTGTCTCGACCCGGTGGGGTGGACGAAATGTCCGATCCTAGCTCGGTAGGTCTGTAGATCGATCATATCTTTGCACTAGATCACTCACTGGGTACTTACGAACAACTGTACAAGTTTTCAGCTGTCCTGCATGTATCGATTTTGTAGTTTCTGGAGTTACTGTGTTTATAACAATGATCAATAAACGTCTAAAAGACTGAAATATGAATTATAAGCAGTATGAAAAGGCATTATTTGGAAAGACCCATTTTAAACACGAGATGAATACCTTGAGAAGTGAAGGTCGTAACATTTATGCAATGAGACAAAATAAGACATCATTATGTCCATTAGATACTAAAAGATGGATTGCTGATGATGGTGTTAATACTAATGCTTATGGACTTAACCCTGGTTAACTGGGATTAACTGTATTTAGTATAGGTATAAAGGAGGGTTTTGGATTGATAGTGAATAAAGCGTATTATTAACATTATGTTTAACAGAGAAAAAAATGCTAAGTTAAGCGAAGAAGTTGTTGTGTTAAAATTAATGAGAAAAAGAACAAATGTCTCTGTCAAGCCAAAACCCTCCATTATACCTACTATCGATATATGAATGCTATATATGCTCCATTATGTTCTGGGCGATAGCTTATATAATCTGCTTAAATTAACTTAAACTATCGAAGGCATCATCAGGTCGATCCCTAAATTGACTTAAATAATATTAAATTAGACCGATCGTTCATTCATTTGCATAAAAGTATATCAGCAGATATTTTTTCATATTAGGTTTTCTCAAATTTGCCATTTATTATTAAAGTTTATACAATGTATTGGTATGAGAAATACTTGTCATTTAGATAATATAACATGTTTATATTTGGGATAACACTACCTTCAATAGTACAAATTCTTGTACTTTTTTTTTTGTCGAGGCGAAATGGTCGTGTGGTAAGCTGTTGGTTCAGTCAATGCTGGCGATAGTTGCCTTACTCTGAGGGCGTGGGTTCGAATCCCGCATGGGACTCGGCCCGAAAAAAGTACAAGAATTTGTACTATTGAAGGTAGTGTTATCCCAAATATAAACATGTTAAATGTATTGGTACGTTAAAATAAAACAGCTCATTACACGTCTCGATAAGCCGGACGTATCGCTAGAAGAAAATGGTGCGACGTATATGTAAAGCGACAGTGATGTGGAACTCGTCAGTGTGAGAGGTAGATGTGTAGGTCTCATGTGAATTTAAAAGATCAGATAGCAAGATGGTTGACCATTCAATCATTGTACTATATTTAACAGGGGCGGATATACAGATGAGAAATGGACTCGCATGGCTTAATCTAGACTAACATTTAGTCTCAGAAATATTCTTTTCTTACCAGCAACATTTTACAAACAATTCAAATAGTTATACCAAATGGAGCCCTAAAGATGCCATACTTCCTAGAGTTGAGTAATCTAGACTTGCTATAAATTCTAGACTGGGTTGGTCGTCAATTGAATATTTTGCTCTAGGGTCTGGATGACAGACTAGGCTTAAACGAACCATATACATTCGTTTTAGAACTCCCTTTTTTAATGATTTAGGAGTATTATTTAACCATTGGTAACCCTTATTTATATTTTTGTTAGAGCATTTTATTTCAGTAAGAAAATCGTGCTACAGGGCTTTTTAAATGTTTCAAATTTGACATGATGACATATACAAATGTACCATATTATTATTTTATGTTGTTGTATTCGTTGGTGAACCACAATTTCTCATATCAAATAGTATATAACTAACAGTATATATATGGAAATGTAATATAGGTGTCTGGTAGTGAAAACATAACGTGGAAAGCTAATAGTAACTTCTTAGATTTAATTATGTAATTAAGGAGCTACCGCCATTAATTTATGCATCCACTGTGATTTGACCATAATACGTACCAACATACCATATCCATATCCATATCCATATGTGCTGATTTCAGTTCAAATACTTGCATATTCATCCTCAATCATCAAATATATCATAATTACTAAACTCACGTGCAAAAAGAAACATCCCGATACAAGTTTCAAAACATTATCTGTCCATATTTTAGAGAAAATGCGTTTAAAGAAATCGTCGTTTTGGAATCCCCCAGTCTGATTAAAATCGACCTTGTTCCGAGGAATAAAATTTGCAAAATAATATATCTACCGGGATACGAACAGGTTCTGTAGATTCCTCGTGACAAGGTCTGAGAACATCCCGTATACATTTGTAGTGGTGTGTTCCGAACCAGTTTAGCGCAGCCAAAGCCCATCCAAATAGCTGATCAATCACATCATAGTATTTAAACTGTCGCTATTTTGAAAGCATTCGGAACAGACAAAAGGATAGCTGTTTGGATTTATATGCCCCTAGCTTCTCGCGCCGAAAGCATTTGTTGGGCATCTTTTGATTGGCTACCTGAATTGCGCTCGAACACGCGCGAGTCTACGGGCTGTAATCAGACCGTTTGGCGTGGAACTTACGACTGATATGAGTTCGTATCCCGGTAGATTAACTATTTTGCAATTTGTATTCCACGGAAAACCGTCGATTTTAATCAGACTGGGAATCTCCTTAACTAGACAAGATAGAAGAGTCAAAAAGCGATAAAGCTTCATTTGTGACGTCCTTCAGTAATGATGCGTCAACAAATGTTTACCCAAGAAGGTTATTTATGTCGATGACATCATTTATTAACTACATTTCTACTTTTTAAATAATTAAAACTTAAATACAAAACATATTGCCTTAAACACACCAATTTTAGCACCCCAAGTGTGTTTGAAAAGACATAAAAATAAAAGTATAATACCCTGATGTATGAAATTGTGAGTACTACTTCACAAAACACGTGTCTATCAAATTCATTCAAAATCTACTTTCTCCGACAGCAATACTTTATTTTATACTATTTTTAAAATGTGGGGAAGTTTCTTTTGCACGTGGGTATGGTTTCCAATTAAAATCGAGCAACGTCATTATACATAGGCAGAAACCCCAAACTACACGTCCCATTTACATCCAGAGTAGTTATAACCAATTAAACATGATCAAGCCAAATTTGTCTTTTTGTTAGTTGGCTTCAACAATTACGTTTGACTAACTGACACGGGTCAATCGCGTTGCTCTGTCTGGTTTTCGATAAGAAATCACTACACTTACCTTTATATCGTCTCTATACTGAGTCGACTATCACCAAAATGGTATTTTCTGTAACATTCAGTACTTATCGAATAAATAAGACGTTGAACGTTTGCATCTGTGACCTTCAACAACACAATGGATGGCCCTTTAATGATTTAAAAAGCAATTAGCCTAACCATTTATAAACAATATAGTCAATATATAGTCCATTACTTAACAACAACAAGAAATTGAAATGAACTAAACGTATATCAACCGAAATATCTCTCATCTACGATAGTGCTCTGATTGTAGCTGTTCAGCTAGCATTGCGGAAACACATGAACTATTTAGTTTAAGTCCCAAAATCGAATATCTTTTTGAAAAAAGACAATTTCAAGGGGAAATAACTCAAGTTTTAAGAAAAACATTAAAGGGGCAGTAGCACGTTTTTGAAAAAAAATTTTTTTTTTCAAATTTCCCATTTATAATGATAGTTTATTATTTCGAATGACAAAAACGATTGCTATGGCTTTATGGAACCATGTACACTCATTTTTAACTTGATTTTTCGAAGAGAGAAGGGTGTTTTACTATTGGTGACATTATTTTTCAAATACATTTTATCGACTTATTTGAGCGAAAAAACGTGCTACTGCCCCTTTAAACTCCACGCACACAGGTTTTTCCTAAAAATCTTGGTATTCAAGTACCTGTAGTAGATACTATATAATGATGGTAAATGTAATGGCCAAAAAGGGACTTTTGATTTATTTGCCTTACTCTTATTAGATTTACTTTTCTTTATTCTTAAGAATGTTAATCTTTTCCAATAAAGTCACTTATTACATTATTTTTCTAAGAATAATATATTTTTTGAATCATTTAATGTATTATTATTATTAATTTATGTTTAAGCAAACATAAGTTTCTCTTTTTATGAACTTGAATTGGCTTAGTACTTTTTCACTTAAGATTTATCATTTTAAGGGGAGATAATTTCATTTTCTCTTCAGTTTTAAGTATTTAACTTTTAAGGGGAGATAATTTTATGTTTTCTTCAGTTTTAAGTATTGAACTTCTAAGGGGAGATAATTTAAAGTAAGTTCAGGTCTGGCCCTTGGCCTGGGGAAGGAAGCCCTGTTTTACCACAGTTGCACAGTAGCACATGTTATTTGGAAGCAGGTGACAAGTCTATGTCTGGCTTGTCTCCTGAGATGTTTTTCTAGTCTTAAGTCAAGTTGTCTTTATGGGAATACAGTAATGGTGAGTTATTTTACATTGTTAATTTGCTGTTTTTATCATAGTATGTATATTATTTTGGCTAGGGTTATTCTGTTAGGAATTATTGATATATTTTACATGTTCATGTTTTCTGCAGTAATTTCATTCATTTATCTTGTAAATGTATAAAAGGTATTTATGAAAGTTATTTGCTTAGTTTTGCTAGGGTAATGTCAAAGAATTTATCTTAAATGTTTGTTGTTATTGGTAACTTCTCAATTCTAACAAGTAACCTTTTTATAAAAAATAAGTTTTATTCATTCATGAATTCAGTACAAAGTGATAAGCATGTAATTACATTTCTCAAGTACCGAAGTACATTTCTCGGGTTATGTTTCGAAATATATTTGCTATATGCCGCAGTATTTTGTTAGTCACTTTCTAAGGCAAATGTTTCTATTGTATTGCAGTTAATCTGCTAGTAATACACACCAAAAGAAAAGAATAAATACCAATTGAATCTGAGACAAGTTTTGTCAAATATATTGAAGTAATGAAGTCAGAAGTGAAGTGAAGTTTGTTGGTCCTACAGTAAATGTATTGTCGTTAGTGACGAGAATGTTTCCAAAGACGGGTACCGTCAACAAGGCAAAACTTCGCCAAATCTTTAGGTGTTTCGAATTAGCGGAACCTTATTATAATGACCGAACACCATTTATAGTAAATGAATATATACTGTATGATGATCCCTATATTTCAGTTTCGTAAAATATTTTCTATTGTTTTCAAGATATCAAGCTTTCAAGATCAAGCAAAGATAACTCATGAAGAAATCGAAAATTCAAACTCAGTTTTAGTCGCATGTACAAGAAATCTTCCCTGAAAATGTCGTGGAAATCCGTCACTAAAAAAGACGATTATAATAATCATAATTTTAGGACTTACTGATTTGAAGGCGAAATTAAAACCAAAAATGGATACTCATATTCTGTGACTATGTTTTAATATAAGAACATTTGAAACAGTCTAGATTTGTCGTTTAACATGTCAATACCTTAAACTCTATAGAAAATATCTAAATAAGCAAATTAGTACAGTTTCTCAAAAATATTAGCGTTAAGAAGACTAAATTAGAACAAAAAGTATACAGTGAGACCTCTTTACCCGGACCCCGTTTATCCAGAAACTCAGTCATCCGCACGGTAGTATTTCAAATCTTCACTTCACATTTCTGTACAAATGATGAATCAACATGAGCACTTTCAGGACAATTTTCAAGTATAACAAAATCGTGCGGATAAACGGGGTCTGACTGTGCTCCTATCATGTGACTATGTTTTAATATTCGAGACTTTGAAACAGTCTAGAATTCTCATTTATCAAGTATATAGCTTTAGATCTATAGTCTACATGTAAATATCTAAAACAAAAAAATCGTGAGTCAAAGATATTTGAATAATTATAAGATATAAGAAAAGCATAGCATTATTCATTTATAAATAAATAGATCATAACATTATGCTTTAAAAACAGCATTGCTTTCAATTCACAACGATACACTCCATCGTTTTATGCACAAATGTTATGCTGTAATAAAAATGTATGATTTGTTCAATGTTTGCTATGACCAACGTTCAAAATAATCAACGTTCACAATGATCAACTTTGACAATGATCAATATTCACAAAAATCAATATTCACAAAAATCAATATACACAAGAATCAATATTCACAAAAATCAATATTCACAAAAATCAACGTTCACAATAATCAACGTTAGCAATGACCAACTCCAACAGTATGTACCTAATTTTGTACATTTCCCTTCACAAAATGATCTAGGGCTACAAACAATTCACCATGGTCCTCGCGATCAGCTGGCACAAGGAATATGCAGGACTCGGGAACCAGCTCCAGAAGACACCTTGGAAGTCGAGGATGTTCCTCCTCTGGCAGAAGCAGAATAACTTTCTCCGGATTCTGGGTGTTCACACGGTTGATAGCAGCCATCATACCCATGTAGCTCCACTGGTCGCTCTCATAGTTGTTGCTGAAGTACAGGATGATCTTCCAACTCTTGGAGATGTTCTCCACTATCTGGTCCGGGATCGAATCTCCAGGAACAGAGTCTCTGTCATTGATGAAAAGTTTCAGACCCATTTCTTCCAACCCAGGACAGAGACTATGACAGATCCAGTGATAGTCTTTCTCTGCATAGGAAACATAAACATCCCATTCGAAATCAGCTCTCTTGGGTATTCTGAAGTGCTGATATAGCTTTTCAACAAATAGATATAAAAGATAAGTCTTATTGGTTTGAACAAGACGTGTTCCTAGTATGGATGCTACAAGTATTGTGAAGATCACCAACGTAATGAAGAATAAGTTTCTCCCAGTACATTTCCTCCAGGTTTTCAGAAAGTCGTTCAGGATTTTCTCTGTAGTGATCATTTCTCCACTTCCCTCTAGGCATGCATAGTTCTTTCCATTATCAAGATGAGCATGTGTTTCTCTCAGCCACGAAAGGAAGTCCATAGAGTCACACCCACAAGCAAAGAGATTGTACCTAAGGCTCAGGAAAAACGAATCGGAAGAACGAGTGTCAATCATGTCACGATCTTTCTTCATGAGTGTACCAATGGTGTTGAAGGACATATCAAGGACTTTAATCCGGGGTAAGAGATCAAGATTGAGAGGTATTGACTTAAAAACATTGCCAGAAAGGTCGACATACTCAAGATTGGAACTAAAATAAAAAAGATTACTTGGCAAAACATATAATTGATTATATCCAAGATACAACCTTTTCAGACTCGGTAAACGTTTAAGTAAGTCTTGTCCTTTGTCATTGAGGGCATTTTGTTGAAATGAAGAATAGGATAATCGAAGGTCTTCTAATTTCGGAAAACTGGATATGAATTCCAAAGTCTTGAAGTGGAGGTCAATGTTTCCAGATAAATCGAAAACTTTGAGATTGTCTAAGCCAGTTATCATTGCATCAATTTTTCCTATTCCAAGAAATGAGAAATTTAAATAGACCACGTGATGACCATTCAAAATATTGATCAGGCCATATATTGGCCCAAAGGAAGGATGTCGTGTCGCTGCACTTATATTTAGTGTAGTTAAATTTTGAGGAAATGGCACATTGTACGTGGGGTAGAAATAAGAATTCAATGACCAGTTTGAATCCCTGTCTACCTCCGATGCCTCATCAACGGAGTATTTCGGCTTAATATCTGGATTAACAGTCGCCATTAAAGGATTTGATAAATCCACAACTCTCAATTTTGAAAAAAAAAATTCGAAAGCAAATAAAAAATGGAACCCATTACCTGTTAACTTATTTGAAGAAGCATAAATTTCCTCTATACATCTTCCAAATCGGCTTTTAGCTAGATACATCCAATCTATCCAAATAATATCATTTTCCGAAATCTGTAATGTTTTAACGCACAAGTTTGCCAAATGTTTTAGGCTCTTACGACTGACAATCCGATCATCTAAAATTGTTTTACTGGAATAGCTAATTCTTTCAGGAAACCTGATATTTCGAAGTTGAACTTTATTCATCAGACGGTCCTCAAGAGGTTCTAGAGCTGCAAATGATTGTTTGGTTCCCAAATGCAAGGAATACAGTGTCAAATCTATTAAGTGTGTTACTGGAGTCAATGACCCTGCTTCCATAACTTCAATCCCACACCAGGAGATTTCAAGTTTTTCTAAACGTGTAGAAGCCAGTGCAAGAAAGGTTGTGTTACTTATTTCTTTGAGGTCACAGCCGTCCCCTCCAAGGTAGAGTTCTTTCAGACCATATAAGGATCGAAATCCAGAACCAAAACGTTGATTTCTGTATGCACCTATGGACAGAACAGTTAGTTTGCCAAGGTGCTGGAATATTCTCTCTGGATAGGTACCGTTGCCCCCCTGGTTGTGTTGCATGTTGAGCCATCTCAAGTTAAACAAAGGATCAAACACGGTTTCTGGAAATGACTCTGACGTTAAGGCAAGTTTGTTGTTAAACAAGTCAAGGTGTTGGAGACGGTGACAACTTTGAAATGCCCGTGGTTCCAAATGAGTTAGAACATTGTGACTGAGGTCCAGATACCTTATTTCAGACACGTTGGAAAAACACCCGTCTTTGATAACAGATATCAAGTTGAAACTAAGGTCAACAGATGTTGTGTTGAACGGGAGATCTGGAACTTGGTTGAGATTGTTTTGAGAGCAGTTTACAAAGAGACCTGGATACCTGGCGTCATCGTTGATATTACAATCACCAGTGACCGAATAAGGACACGTGGAGAAGATGCCCAGGAGGACACAGAAACTTGGATTCATTGTCAATGCCTTATCCTGCAGAGAAAACATATGATTATAAATGAAGGTAAACTACTTAATTAATACAAACACAAATAACTTAGACGTACACTTGTTGCCTCTAATAAATGAGAAAAGGATCAAAAATTGATTTTTTTTTCTTCAGACAGAAAGCCCTAGAAGGCTAAAATGTTGTGTAAATAATCTGGGATTATACATTATAAATCTAGTGATGAACATTTGACCCCAAACAAGCATCAGGTGCTACGACCTAAAAACCTATTTTCAGCTTCTTCTCCAGAACGAAAATCTCTTAAAGGCTTAGTGTGGTGTACATATACAATATACAATAGGGGCTATAGATTAGAGATGCCCCAGAGGCCACAACCTAAGACCTGTTGCCAGTGTCTTTGTCTTGTATTTGAAAGTGTTAAACCACTGAAAAACTACTTCTGGTGAAGCTAGAGAGTGAGTGAGTGAGTGAGTTATTGTTTAACGCCGCTTCGGCAGTATTGCAGCCATTATCGGCGAGATATTTAATTTATTAGCCTAATTTAAAAAAGAAAATTGCTATTGAAAAAGAGAACACGACACGAAGGCCGTAAAAACATCAGCGTATTATCACAAGTTGAATAAAAGCTGATAGTGAAAAGTTAAAATTTACAACTTGTCAATAAGGTGTATAGCCTTCAAAAAATCTAAAACACGATGCTCACCGAAATTAGTAAAAACTTGATTGATTGAAATAGAAGGATAAAAAGTTTCCCTGATATGAGCAGTGTCCCAACACTCACATAGAATGTGTTTGATTGTGAGAGGACACTGACAGGGTATACATACCGGAGGATCTTCCCCCTTTAAAAGATATGAGTGAGTAAGATGAGAGTGTCCAATACGACATCGTCGTAGGACACAACCTTCCTGCCGGGTAAAAGAGGATAGAGATTTGTAACCTAAATGAGGTTGAATAGTGTGAAGTTTGTTATGGTGTTGTTGGTCCCATTGGGACTTCCAACGTTGTTTAATGTAAGATTTAATAGCAGGTTTGGAATCCGTATATGGAACTTTGGTAGGAGAAATATGTTTGAGGTTTAATGCTGATTTAGCAGCTGAGTCAGCTTTGTTATTACCTCTTATACCCATATGGCTAGGAAGCCAGCAGAAGACGATGTCGCATTGGAGACAAGACTTATGAAGTAATAAAATATCCCTGATAATTGGGTGATCACTCTTACAGTTTTTAATTGCTTGTAGGCAAGAAAGTGAATCAGAAAAGATGATGTAATTATTTGGAGTTGAATTTTTAATGTGATGGACGGCCTTAAGGATGGCCTTAGCTTCGGCAGTAAAGATGCTGCTGCCATCATGCAGCCTTGAAGCATATGTTGTTGAAGGTGTTACCGTTGCCGCTGCAACTGTGAGTCCATCCTTAGAACCGTCAGTGTAAATTGGTTTATAATCTGCGAAAAAATCACGTAGTTCAAAAAATGCCTGTTGAAATACTAATTGGTCTGTATTTGCTTTTTTATGAGTAGATAAAGAGAGGTTGACACGGGGCCTGACCACCTGCCATGGCGGAGTGGCAAGCAAACCGTGCTCTGCTATTGTTGAGAGGTCGATATCAGAATCTTCAACATGTTGTTGAAGTCTGATACCGAGTGGTGGAATTGCTTTGGGTTTTGAGTTATACAACTGCTGGTATTCAGGATTGAATACGCAGTTGTATGCAGGATTTGAAGGGTTTGATTTTAATTTGGTTATATATAGAAGTGCTAGCTTGATGCGCCGATCTTCAAGAGATGGTTCATCAGCTTCAACGTAAAGGCTTTCAACAGGTGAAGTTCTGAAGGCCCCAAGACAAAGTCGGAGACCCTGGTGGTGGATTGTATTTAGCATTTTGATATATGAGGGGCGGGCAGATCCATATATTATGGATCCATAATCCAGTTTGGAGCGGATGAGTGATCGATAGAGATGAAGTGAAGCTAGAGAACTGGAAGACCCAATTGGCTTATTGTATGCGTATGGCGTCAGACATCTGTCTATGGTTCATCTATCCGTCCATACGTAAACTTTTCACCTTTTCAACTTCTTCTCCACAACCACTGACTCTAGAGAACTTATAACTGTGTGAAGACTCATTGGCTACTGGGGGTTATAACCTGAAGATTTAGGAACCCTGTCATCCTAAATAAGGGCCACAGCTACAGAGACCATGACCTTAATGTCTATTGTTATTCCCTTCACAAGTGTGAAAATGACTAGAAAGTGTACAGAAACCCAAGCTATTTTGAACCCTATATATTTACAAAACCCGATGAACTGCACAGTCAATGTCATTTCTTCACTACAGACATTTTATCCTTTAGTCAGGTCAAAATATCATTTTATTTGTATGCTAGTTCGTGCAATAGAAGCAAGTTGTCTGTGTATCACGACTAGCTCAGGCATGTGCAAGTTGACTGACAGAGACAAAATCAGATCGGTACGTGTTGACATAAATATCAGGCAAGTGATCTTATTGTCATTGAGAAAAGAAGTGTTGAATGAATTGACCTAAGGGGAGATTAAAATAGGTTTCAATGTACCAGGAAGAAATACTATTTAAGCGAAACTCAAAGCAACGTGACTGTCATTACCCTCTCGAAATTTGACAAAATAGTATGTGTGCTCTTACCCCACTAATATATCTATGATTTTTAACAACTGAGAAATCACTGGAGTCAATTTTCTAAATTTCCAAATCTAAGTTATACTTTATAAAATGTCAGATATTATATGAATATATATATATAATATCAAAGTGTAACGTTAGACGACCATAGGACGCCATGCAATGCCATACGCCAATCGCGCCTTTCAAGCCCCATGAGCTAAAAAGAATTTCTTTTTGCCGCTTTACTGCTAATAGAGTCTGAATTATTTCACAAGTTAAATATGAATGTCAGTATGACAATTGTTTCAAAATATGTAATACTTACTCACGTTTTCTTCATGTAAACGCATAGTAAACGTACACATTTACTCCCATAAGCAACTCAAGGTTATGTAAACGGGATGTTGTCACTGCATTTCAAAATGATGCATGCACTGATTCAGACAGGATTACCCACTTTATAATAGCATTTTTAACAAAGGCCTAATGTGCAAGCCATCCTTGTGTGAAGTGTTGAAGCAGCTTTCCTTTCACAACATGACTGTATTTAAAGGGACACTGCGACGATAAAAAACGAGGTCACTTTTATCTCATTATGCTAACTAACGTGTTTGCTAACGAGTTACGCTTCGCTGCACTATGTACATGCAATAGTTTTTATTACTAATTAGTTCAATTGTCTGAAATTTGGGGTCTATGATTCGATATCAGACACGTAAATCAGCATAGGTATATAAATCTGATCTCATATTTATCATCGACGCGGTGGCCCTTTACGGTTATACAAGCTTAGTCCACTACATCCTTGTATATTGTTTCGATGGCTTCACTTTGAAATTCCCTGGAGGTTTTATATAACTACCAATCACAAAAAGGCTATGGGTTTTCTATAGGTCCAATCAGCGATTTCCTTTTATACAAGCCCTCCCCTTGGTAATTGGCAACAATGGCTGCCGTTCGTATTCGTTATGACACCAAGGCTTCATTTTCAATACATTATTGCATTATTTCACCTTTTGTGTATAATGTGGATTGCATATATGTATCATAACTTTGTTGGCAATTACAACACTTATTTTACATACTTATCAGGTTTGAAAAATAAACATTGTCAAACGCTTCCCCCTGAAGCGAACCTCAACATAGATCACACAGATAAAAAAGGGGCGCCACCTGGTATAGGTGGAGGTGGAGCCACGTACGGGTGTGACGTCATCATTCCCTATTTTGTTGAGCGAGCATACGGTCACGGGTCTGTTTTCTCTCGACTTTTCGCCGTTTTCGGACTTTTCCCTGATAAATAAATGGAGTTTTAACATGTGTTCGTTATTTTACTTCATCTTGGTTCCTGTCCATGCAGCTGAACTAATTCTTGCTAATAAGTCGGCTTGTTGGTCGGGTTTGGTGCGGGTATTGGGACCTGCTTGTTTTGTCAGAGTTGCTGGCCGGGCTTGGATTGCACGTGCTAGGCATGTTAGTTGTGACAGGTGTCAATTGCTTGCATGCCTTCCAGGCGGATTGCTCGTGCTTCGCTTTTTAGCTCATCTGGCCTTAAAGGCCTGATGGGCTAATGGCATGGCATGGGGTCCGGCGTCCGTCCGTCCGTCCATTTCGCATTTTCGTATTCTTCTCAGGAACCACTTGGTCTAGGGAGCTAAAATTGTAGATTTCATGACCCTGTGACCTCAAATGAGGTCACAGGGGTCACAAGCCCAAAAACCTATTTTCATCTTCTTCTCCAGTTCCAAAAGATCTAGAAAGCTGAAAAGTTATGTGCAGCCTCCTTGGCTAATGGGGATTCTAAATTGTAGATTTGGTGACTCGCCATCCCCAAATGGGGTAACAGGAGTCACAACCTTAAAAACCTATTTTCATCTCATTTTCCAGTCCGAAAAGGTCAAGAGAGCTGAAAAGTTGTTTGCAGACTCCTTGGCTGATGGGGATTCTAAATTGTAGATTTGGTGACCCCTCGACCCAAAATTGGGTCACATGGACACAACCTTAAAAACCTATTTTCATCTTCTTCTCCAGTTCCAAAAGATCTAGAAAGCTGAAAAGTTATGTGCAGAATCCTTGGCTAATGGGGTTTCTAAATTGTAGATTTGGTGACTCGTCATCCCCAAATGGGGTCACATGGACACAACCTTAAAAACCTATTTTCATCTTCTCATCCAGTACCATAAGATCAAGAGAGCTGAAAAGTTGTGTGCAGACTCCTTGGCTAATGGGGATTCTAAATTGTAGATTTGGTGACCCCTCGACCCAAAATGGGGTCACAAATGTCATAACCTTAAAACCTATTTTCATCTTCTTCTCCAGTTCCAAAAGATCTAGAAAGCTGAAAAGTTATGTGCAGAATCCTTGGCTAATGGGGATTCTCAATTGTAGATTTGGTGACTCGCCATCCCCAAATGGGGTCACAGGAGTCACAACCTTAAAAACCTATTTTCATCTCATTTTCCAGTCCGAAAAGGTCAAGAGAGCTGAAAAGTTGTGTGCAGACTCCTTGGCTGATGGGGAATCTATATTGTAGATTTGGTGACCCCTCGACCCAAAATTGGGTCACATGGACACAACCTTAAAAACCTATTTTCATCTTCTCATCCAGTTCCAAAAGATCTAGAAAGCTGAAAAGTTATGTGCAGAATCCTTGGCTAATGGGGATTCTAAATTGTAGATTTGGTGACTCGCCATCCCCAAATGGGGTCACAGGAGTCACAACCTTAAAAACCTATTTTCATCTCATTTTCCAGTCCGAAAAGGTCAAGAGAGCTGAAAAGTTGTGTGCAGACTCCTTGGCTGATGGGGATTCTAAATTGTAGATTTGGTGACCCCTCGACCCAAAATTGGGTCACATGGACACAACCTTAAAAACCTATTTTCATCTTCTTCTCCAGTTCCAAAAGATCTAGAAAGCTGAAAAGTTATGTGCAGAATCCTTGGCTAATGGGGATTCTAAATTGTAGATTTGGTGACTCGTCATCCCCAAATGGGGTCACATGGACACAACCTTAAAAACCTATTGTCATCTTCTCATCCAGTACCATAAGATCAAGAGAGCTGAAAAGTTGTGTGCAGACTCCTTGTCTAATGGGGATTCTAAATTGTAGATTTGGTGACCCCTCGACCCAAAATGGGGTCACAAATGTCATAACCTTAAAACCTATTTTCATCTTCTTCTCCAGTTCCAAAAGATCTAGAAAGCTGAAAAGTTATGTGCAGAATCCTTGGCTAATCGGGATTCTCAATTGTAGATTTGGTGACTCGCCATCCCCAAATGGGGTCACAGGAGTCACAACCTTAAAAACCTATTTTCATCTCATTTTCCAGTCCGAAAAGGTCAAGAGAGCTGAAAAGTTGTGTGCAGACTCCTTGGCTGATGGGGATTCTAAATTGTAGATTTGGTGACCCCTCGACCCAAAATTGGGTCACATGGACACAACCTTAAAAACCTATTTTCATCTTCTCATCCAGTTCCAAAAGATCTAGAAAGCTGAAAAGTTATGTGCAGAATCCTTGGCTAATGGGGATTCTAAATTGTAGATTTGGTGACTCGCCATCCCCAAATGGGGTCACAGGAGTCACAACCTTAAAAACCTATTTTCATCTCATTTTCCAGTCCGAAAAGGTCAAGAGAGCTGAAAAGTTGTGTGCAGACTCCTTGGCCAATGGGGATTCTAAATTGTAGATTTGGTGACCCCTCGACCCAAAATGGGGTCACAGATGTCACAACCTTAAAAACCTATTTTCATCTTCTTCTCCAGTTCCAAAAGATCTAGAAAGCTGAAAAGTTATGTGCAAAATCCATGGCTAATGGGGATTCTAAATTGTAGATTTGGTGACTCGCCATCCCCAAACGGCGTCACAGGAGTCACAACCTTAAAAACCTATTTTCATCTCATTTTCCAGTCCGAAAAGGTCAAGAGAGCTGAAAAGTTGTGTGCAGACTCCTTGGCTGATGGGGATTCTAAATTGTAGATCTGGTGACCCCTCGACCCAAAATGGGGTCACATGGACACAACCTTAAAAACCTATTTTCATCTTCTCATCCAGTTCCAAAAGATCTAGAAAGCTGAAAAGTTATGTGCAGAATCCTTGGCTAATGGGGATTCTAAATTGTAGATTTGGTGACTCGTCATCCCCAAATGGGGTCACAGGAGTCACAACCTTAAAAACCTATTTTCATCTCATTTTCCAGTCCGAAAAGGTCAAGAGAGCTGAAAAGTTGTGTGCAGACTCCTTGGCTGATGGGGATTCTAAATTGTAGATTTGGTGACTCGCCATCCCCAAATGGGGTCACAGGAGTCACAACCTTAAAAACCTATTTTCATCTCATTTTCCAGTCCGAAAATGTCAAGAGAGCTGAAAAGTTGTGTGCAGACTCCTTGGCTGATGGGGATTCTAAATTGTAGATTTGGTGACCCCTCGACCCAAAATTGGGTCACATGGACACAACCTTAAAAACCTATTTTCATCTTCTTCTCCAGTTCCAAAAGATCTAGAAAGCTGAAAAGTTATGTGCAGAATCCTTGGCTAATGGGGATTCTAAATTGTAGATTTGGTGACTCGTCATCCCCAAATGGGGTCACATGGACACAACCTTAAAAACCTATTTTCATCTTCTCATCCAGTACCATAAGATCAAGAGAGCTGAAAAGTTGTGTGCAGACTCCTTGGCTAATGGGGATTCTAAATTGTAGATTTGGTGACTCGCCATCCCCAAATGGGGTCACAGGAGTCACAACCTTAAAAACCTATTTTCATCTCATTTTCCAGTCCGAAAAGGTCTAGAGAGCTGAAAAGTTGTGTGCAGACTCCTTGGCCAATGGGGATTCTAAATTGTATATTTGGTGACCCCTCGACCCAAAATGGGGTCACAGATGTCACAACCTTAAAAACCTATTTTCATCTTCTTCTCCAGTTCCAAAAGATCTAGAAAGCTGAAAAGTTATGTGCAAAATCCATGGCTAATGGGGATTCTAAATTGTAGATTTGGTGACTCGCCATCCCCAAATGGGGTCACAGGAGTCACAACCTTAAAAACCTATTTTCATCTCATTTTCCAGTCCGAAAAGGTCTAGAGAGCTGAAAAGTTGTGTGCAGACTCCTTGGCTGATGCGGATTCTAAATTGTAGATTTGGTGACCCGTCGACCCAAAATTGGGTCACACGGACACAACCTTAAAAACCTATTTTCATCTTCTTCTCCAGTTCTGAAAGGTCTAGAGAGCTGTAAAGTTGTGTGCAGTCTCCTTGGCTAATATGGATTTTGTAGATTTCATGACCCCCTGACACCAAATATGGATCACTAGGTCACAACCTATAACAAATACCATTGTAGCAAGCTTTAAACAGTTAGTAAGACTCTCGCTAAGCCAGCCCGTATTGTTAGTGGATCGTGAGTAGGATTGGTCGTGAGTTGTGTTAGCAAGTAAGGTAACGCCTTGATAGCGTCCACCTCTTGAGCAGGCTGCCCTGGGAGCATTGCTCTCACTTACCTTCTCTTTGGGGTTAGCGTATCGTAGGACGATTGAGTTTTGTGCTAGCGTGTGTGTGTGTACGCCCTCTGTCTTGCGAGCATCCGCCTCAGGAGCTGGATGGCTTGTAGTGGAGCAATGGCTCTCGCTAGCATTCGCTTTGCGGCCTTGCGTACACCTTCCTAAGGGCCAGAGTCCACCTCATGTGAGGGTACGCCTTGCGAGCGACTGCCTCTGGGCTGGTTGCTTTGCGAGCGAGCGTTACCCTCGCTAGCCTTGCAATCTCCTTACCATGTGAGTGAGCGTCTCGCTTTGCTTTGATTGTCTGTTGTGTTAGCATGTGGGGGTATGCCTTGCGAGTGTCTGCCTCTGGGCGAGTTGCCTTGCGAGTGAGCTTTGCTCTCACTAGCCTTGCGATCTCCTCACCATGTGGGTAAGTGTTCTGTTATGCGGGCTGCCTTGTGAGTTGATAGTGAGTTGTGTTAGTGTTAGTGATTGAGGGTACACATTGTGATCATCCTCCTCTGGGCGGGTTGCCCTGGGAGCAAGAATTGCTCTCACTTACCTTCTCTTTGGGGTTAGCGTATCGTAGGACGATTGCGGGTTATGCTAGTGTGTGTGTGTGTACGCCCTCTGTCTTGCGAGCATCCGCCTCAGGAGCTGGATGGCTTGTAGTGGAGCAATGGCTCTCTCTAGCATTCGCTTTGTGGCCTTGAGGACACCTTCATTAGGGCCAGAGTCCACCTCACGGACTAGTTTCTCTTACAATAGGCAAGCATACCCGTCCCCGGCCGCGGGACAGGTCGTCTAGGTCTTCATCTTGCATCTCTCTCCTGGTCTCCCCTGTGCGTTGCCCTATGCCCCCGTCCCCGTGGATGTGGTTATCCATGAAGAGGTGGGGGAGATCGGCAAAGTCTCTGGAGGTCTAGCAGGTCGTGTTCATCACCTGAACTTCGCCTAAGAGGTAGTGGTCTCGGGGTCGCAGAACCTCTCGTCCTCCTCGGGTTTACTAAGCTCAGCTTCTCGTTTACATTTCTGCTGGTTAACAGACTGTCTCGACGCAGCTTGCTTAGGAGGAGGTTCAAGGCCGTGAAGCAACAACGCTCAGTGTCTCGCAGGCACTCGGCTTAGTAAGCATGCAGACTGTCTCAGCACAGCTTCTCTCGTCAATAAGGGACGCGGTGTGTGCCTTAATTGACGCCAGACTTGGGCCTCATTGCCCCTCTCTCAGACAGTCTGCATTACCTCGTTCACTTACTTGTCTCGTGCCTCGCTCACCCGCCGTTCTCTCCGGGAAGAAGGAGTACGACGCACTATGTGCACTTGTGAGGCTTGAAGCGATGGCTGAGTTCGCTGGGGTGTGTCTAAGGGAGATTTCGTCTGCCGTCTTTGCGTTGGCGAGCTCATCTCGAAAGTCTCGTTTCCTCACAGGTTCTTTCAGAACTAGTCAAGTCTGCCGTTACTGACATAGTTCCTTGTCCATGGACAATGTGGGTGTTATTTCCAATCCCCCTTACGCTCCCTCGCTGGGCGCTGGGGCATGGGGGCGTGTTACCTCTCGTCCCCTGTTCCCCACAGGGGCTCAGACGCCTGAGGTGTGGCTGTTGACAATGAGGCCGTTCTCTTTAGTTGAATATGGTTCTTGGCGAATTGGTCAGACGATGGCCGTATTCGCAAGGGAGACGGGAATGGATCAGGGTCGACAGCTCTCTAGCAGGGGTCAACTGGTGGCGTAGTTGTCGCTGGTCCCCGACCCAGGAGCCTTGGCTACAGACATGCTCTTGTGAGAGCAAGACGCGATGTACGGCTTACGGGTGTCTGCCGCCGGTCATTCTCGAGTGGTAGCGGTGATTTAGAACACAAGTGTTTTCAGACCCCTCCTCATAGGCCCATGACGGGCCGCTCATACTTGGTTAGTTTCCCTGCGCAGTCAAGCTATCCGAGCAGTAAAGCACATAAGAGCACTCAGACAACCACCTTGCATGCTTGGAGTGTATTGTACTAAGAAGGGTCTACGGCGGAGCTTTCGCCACGTGTGCCGATAGCAGGGCTTGCAGGCGAAGGTGTCAGCCCTGCCCCTAACTGCCGAGTACTGGGTGTTCATGGGTAACAAGAGTGGACTCAAAACCATCACAATCAACACTAAATTGACCGAGTTCATGTGGGTTAGTCGTAAATGCTCTCCCAGAGTCAGTTATGAAGGGATTTATAACACCTTTCGCCAGGTCAATGGTCAGTATGGGCCTAGACCTCTGGGATGGGACCTGGAGGTGGTTCTCAGTCATGCGGTCTCAGTCATGTCCTCGGTCACAGGAATCTCAAGGTTCCCACACTCCAAGCAGACCCTTTATGGGTCGAGCATCAAGGCAGAGCGTCCGAAAGGTTGACCAGACTCCAAACCTTCCGATTCCATCATTGGGTCCCACAGCCGACGGGCCAACGTCACGGATCTCTCCCCATGTCCGGTTCAAACCCTCTGCTTTTACACGAAGCGAACCAGGGGCATCAGACATGGGAGGGGTCGGCTTTCCCTGCCTCGCAATGCATAGAGCTTGACAGAAAGGCATTCTGGTTTATCTTTGGTTAGCAGTCCTCAACGTCTTCAAGACGGCCAAGCTCCCTCCTCCGTCTCGCTCCATTCAACAGGAGATTAGAGCGGTTCACTGAACACTACTCACAGATACCCGCTATGCAGGGGTAATCAGTCAATCAATCGCGCTTATGTGTACATAACTCGGTTGTTCACTTTGATTGTACAATAAACACTTGTTTTTTCTCCCGCGTATTTTGTTCTCCTGGTAAATGAGTGTGGAACGTTTGACCTAAGTTATGGCAATCGTATGGCACGTGTACTTCGATTCTTACTCTACCCCTCTCCTATAACATGATCGGGAGGAGGACATATAGGGGTTGAGCCTAGGGTTGTCACTCTTCGGAGGGCGAGACGACCTCTGTACGCTCAATTCAAGAATCCACATTCGTTCTCTTTGCTCGCACCTGCTGGGGTCAGTTCCCACTTGTCTGTGGTACCTAACCACCCGGGACTCCAGCGTGCCAGGCGAAAGTTCAAAGTGATGCGTCTTGGTTCCGCAGGCGACTCTGTTCAGCCCATCTCCTTGCTGTTGTAATCTTGGCAATGTTGGTTTTTAAAACCTGATAAGTAGGTACAAATTAGCATTTTTGAGTAAATGTCATTTTTTATAGTTACCTGGTTGAAAACCAACGTACGTTAGTTCCCGCCCTACCTCCCCTCCTAGGTTTGGGTCTGATGCTCGCTTGCACTAGGGAATGATGACGTCACAACCGTCACGTGGCTCCAGCGCCACCTATACCGGGTTGTGTCCCTTTTTTATCTGTATGATCTACGTTGAGGTTCGCTTTAGGGGGAAGCGTTGGGCAATGTTTGTTTTTCCACAAGGTAAGTATAAAAATGACATTTACTCAAAAATGTTAAATTATGTTGTCCAATGTCTATCATTTTATTAAGTTAAATTTATGTTTGATGATGTATTATATTAACGTATGCAAATGATTTTAAAATGCTTCGCCTCGAACTTGTTACTTTCCCTCGAAAATTACACATTGGGAATTTTCGAATATTGACTTGGCTCCGCCTCTAGTCAATATTCGAAAATTCATCATGTCAGTTGGTTTTTCTGACCTTCAGTTTGTGCAAACCAAATAATATATCTCAACAAATGCAGTTGAAAGCTATGTCCATTTGTTCCATTGCCTCTCAACATACCTAAGATAATATTGTGCTGCCTGAGCATAAATGAAACAGTTAAATATGTCAATACGGACTTTGGGAAAGAGAAAACAACACGCATTCGAAGTATTTTATTGAAGTCAACCACCGTTTTCAAATAACATGTTTAATTTTTTACATTTTCATTCGACTTGGCCCCGATCTTGTTTCACTTCGTTCCTCGTAATCTGTTTTCAAATAGGTTCACAGAACTGAAAAAGGAAACGGTAAAATTGAGTCAATAAGTATTAAACAATTAGCACATTCAATTCCAACTTAAAATGAAAATGTGTGCTTAGACATAAATATATATATATGTTTTATGAACATCTAATTTGTACTTTTTCCAAAACGTTGTAACTGTTAAAAGATGCGCCAAAACTAGATAGAAAGTTAAGGACCATTGGTATTTTTTAAAGTTTTAAAAATGTGTGTCATGACAATTCCATTACGACTAATATGCTAATGAACCTAACTGTAATGAGAAATGATTGACCCAATATTAGCATTCAGATCTCTTTAATCAGAAAAGTAATGACAATGTTGTTGGAGTTAAATGCACCTTGACTCAACCATACACTCGATTGAACATCTGAAACGGGGTCGAAATCAACCTCAATAGCGTGTATGTCCACCTTGTGCTTGAACTGCAGCTTTACAACATCTTATAAAGCTAAGAACAATGTTCTGAAACAGTTGATGAGGGATCTGTTGCCATTCATCAACAAGGGTGTCAGCGAGCTCATTGTTGTTGGGGACACATGACTTAGTGAAATGCGACCAAGCATGTTCTATAGGATTTAAGGTCCGGTGAGTAGGCTGGCCAATTCATACGCACAATCGTTTCTCTTGCAAGGAAATCGTTAACAATTCTTGCTCTGTGAGGCCGAGCATTGTCATCCATTAGAACGAAATTATTACCGATGGCACCAGCAAATGGTCTGACAATGGGATCCAACATCTCGTCCCGATATCTCATAGCATTTAAACTGCCATTCCTTATCACATACAGGTCTGTGAAACCGTCAAATCAGTATCGAACCTCCCCCATATCTGTCATATTCAACCATATTACAGTTAGCACATTTTTCATTTTTAGCTCATCAGGCCTGAAAGGCCCGGTGGGCTTATGGCATGGCATGGCGTCCGTCCATCCGTCCGTCCGTCAGTCCGTCCGTAAACTTTTCGCTTTTTGACTTCTTCGCCAGAACCAATGACTCCACAGAGCTGAAATTTTATGTGCATACTCTTGGCCAATGGGGATTCTAAATTGTAGATTTCGTGACCCCGTGACGCCAAATGGGGTCACAGGGGTCACATCCTTGAAAACCTGTTTTCATCTTCTTCTCCAGTTCAAAAAGGTCTAGAGAGTGGAAAGGTTGTACGCAGACTCCTTGACCAATGTGGATTCTAAATTGTAGATTTAGTGCCCCCTTTGCCCCAAATTTGGTCACATGGGTCACATTCTTAAAAACCTATTTTCATCTTCTTCTCCAGTTCCAAAAGGTCTAGAGAGCTGAAAAATTGTGTGCATACTCTTTGGTCAATAGGGATTCTAGGGATAGGGATAGGGATTTTGTGACCCCATGATCCCAAATGGGGTCACAGGGTCACAACTTTAAGAACCTATGTTCATATTCTTTTGTCTAGAAAGCTGAAATGTTGTGTGCAGAGTCCTTTGATAATAGGAATTCTAAATTGTAGATTTGGTGACTGTGACCCCAGTCTAGGTCACAGGGGTCATGATCTAAAAACTATCTTTTGCTTGTTATCAATGTATTACTTGAGATAACTTAAATATTTAACATTAAATCCTGGCGAGGTGTAGTTTTCTTGGGACGTCCGCTCCTTGGCCTCTCTTTAACATATCCGGTCTGCTGATATCATAAATCTGAAGCACCACTTACATGTATGTGCAACATGGGATATATATTGACTATTGGAAACGACAAACTATTATTACAGCATTGTACTATGCCGTAACATGATAAAACATAAACATAAATACATATAATACATACTACACATAACCTAAGTACCTACACAAATAACTAAAGATATAACTTACAAGACTTACCCTAAATACTGTGTAGTGAAGATAGTGATGGCCAGAAGCAAATGCCGAGTAAGAGAAAGAGTAGAAGCATAAGGTACCTGCCTATCACGTACCAAGCTAACCTAAACAATAGACACTGGTCACAGGACAAGCCTCTGACCACCCAGACACCCAAGTAAAACCCTGGTGAAAAAACCATAACACATAACACTAACTTACTTACCTACGCCACGCCGTAGCATCACGTGACTAAACTGTACGCCTAAAAAGTGTCTTGAGCGGATGTTTCGTACGGTGTCTTGAGAAATTGCAATGGTGGAAGAGCAAAATCACACACAAGGTATTGTGAACTACAGAATCTATGTTTTGACATGTCACAAAATGTTCGAACTATTATCAGTAATAGTTATATGCTGTTAGGAAAGTGTAGATTTAAGTAGTTTTGATTCCACTCTCTATTTATTGCCGTCGTTTCACAGTTGGCGACGAAAGTTGAGTACTAAAACTCAACTTGAACTGTCTATCTACGAAAAGTATTTGCAAATTGTACGTTGATCAACTGATACATATTCTGATATGACCTGGACCAAATTTCAGCTCGTTTGGACGAATATTTCGCTAATTATAGCCTTTAGACAAACATGACCCATAATGTCAATTTGTACGGTGTCTTGATGTTGAAGCCGATTTTACTGTACGGTGTCTTGACTGTACATAACAAAGTGTCTGTAGTAGTAATGTTGGCTATGTTTGCATTTGCAGAGAAAATGGACCAATATTGCTGCTGTTATTGTTTTTCAATTAAAAAATTGGATTTAAAAAAAAGGGCCACAATAAAATAGTGCTTACACGTTTTGTCGTTAACACTTTATTCTGCAAATATTTCTTTCTAACATTGCAATCAAAACATTTGAAGCTTTTCCATTTCAAAAGAAAAAATAAATAACAAAAAAGTCGGGAAATACTAGCTATGCCTTTTTAAAACATATACTATCCAAAATAATAGAGGATATTCCAGTGTTCTAGTTTTCTACCAGCACATAAAAACAAATGATAAAACATAATATATGTTCATATTATATGAAACATTTCCAGTTATAATACAGCTGCGTACCTAAAGTTTGTTCACTTGGTCTCTCTCCTAGTGCAAATATCATGTAATTTTTACAATCTTCATAGCATGGCGAAAACTAAACATATTATTCTGTGCTTTAACCTCAACAGTGGTAATTAAATTAACTAAATCATAATGAAATTGCATACAATTCAGTTGACCGTAGCAATTTCGGCAGCGCATTGAGGTGACCAGGGGTCAAAATTTCGAAAACTACAGTTTTTACTTTTCTCTGTAAAATCTCGAATAAATCTCTGACAGCTTCAAGTACCTGTCCTTTATCTTCATCTCTACCTATTCCGTGTACTTGGGTTTATATTTTTCTCACAAAGTCGATATGGAAAATTGTATTCATAAACTAAGTGATGAATGGTACTGTCTATAGACAAAAATGACGTCATCACTTCCCCGGGGTAGGGGGATACATACGAGCGAACCAATCAGAATTCGTAAATTTATAGCCGAATCGTGACGTCATGGCGTCACTACGTGAACGGATGAGGTCATATATTAGGATGAGTCATGTCTCGATAGCGTCCCCACGGCATAATGATCGAACCAATCAGAAATCGTAAAATTATAACCGAATCGTGACGTCATGGCGTCCCCACGTGACTCATCGAGAACATTCGATAGAACCGATAAGAAATCGTAAATTTATAACCGAATCGTGACGTCATGACGTCACTACGTGAACGAATGAGGTCATATATAGGAATGAGTCATATAGGTGCGATATGTCTTCTCGATAACTTAGCGTCACAAACAGTTCAAGCCAGACAACCTTTAGAGTCACATGTTATTCACTTTTCTCAGCGTGAGTGCTTATTACCTGGAGGAGCACACGACCTTACTAGAATCATGGCAACGAACAGTCCAGTCCCGTCGCAAGGATGTGCGAAAGAAGAGAATGTTGTTGGAACAAACGCGGAGAGAGAAGACATGTTTCATATAGGAAACACTCGTTACGTTAAGAGTACCTACTGGAGTCGAGATTGGAAGATAGACGTCCGTCAATATTCATGGAGTCCCGAAGGTATACTATATCCTACCAAGACGGGAATACGTCTATCTCTTGAACAGTGGGGTAATATCAAGAGTGTGGAAAAGTTGGTGACTGATTATTTCAACTGTAGCTTAGCATTGAATACTTCAGAGCACTGCCTACAGTTGGGTAGTAACGTTTTTATCAGCGTAGAACCCCCGAAGAAGGTCGTGGATCTACGACAATGGTGGTTACCCGAGGGTGAACAAGAGTTGAAACCAATGCGTAAAGGTATAGCCTTAAAACCAGAGGAATGGCGTCAACTCCTCAGAGTGCGGTCACAATTGGAAGACAGTATAACGTACTAGGGTTACGCCTTCCCCCTACAGTGGATGTATGTATATAATGTGACCAATGCAATTCACGACCAGTAACACTACGTCTATATTAGTCGAGGGCATTGGTTTTCGATTAAAAATATCTCCAATCGGAGGAGACCTAATATTTTCTAGTAAACAACTGAACGAATAGGCGTAATCAGGATGAATAGCGACGCTTGACAGTTTTCTCGTTTGGTTATATAAGCACTGGTTCAAATTTCGCATCATTTGGAAAAAGAGAATTGCACGGGTATAGATGCGCTGACAATAGTGAACATTACAAGGACAACATGGAACAAGTTTTTCACTCTGACTTAGGAGACAATATATATACTGCAGGTGCAATGTGGGAAAACGACCTTTCTATTCACGTTGGAAAGTATAAAATCATTAATCAAAGACCAATTCCATTCGATAAAGGTGTGAAATTTTGTTTGACTCAATCGTTAGAACTGAAAAGTGGAGTTGGTCAAATCGATAAAGACGTAGATCTACTGAAACAGGGACAATCCAAGAAACTAGGGATTCATGTAGGAAATAATAATTATGTCATTTTGACCGTGAAACCGAGAGTGTGTGAATGACGTGGCTGATCAAATAAGTACCCATCATGCGCTATATAAGGGATCGCATGAGTCATTTGACTTCATTTATCAAGAGGACGTTGTCGGCAACCGTACATTTGAAATCGACCTCGTTTTGGTTTCAATCATGTCTCAAAAACTTAAACTGTTCGTCCCCGACACGGAGAAATGAATTCGATTTTACACATTACATGGCTGAGATAGCGAGCCTTGCTAAGGAACCCTTTGTCGCAGATGTTGCACCGGTAGGTCCAGGATTTTTCGTGTGCAGTTCTCTGATGGTATCTCAACCCTGAGAAACTCGTCAGGAAAATCCCGCATGTGTTGCAGAGAAACATTCTGGCATTAGGTGTACATGTAGGCGTTGATTTTGCTACAGGAGTCATAGGGGCCATAGGGGATGTCTCGACATCGAGGGATATCCCACTCACATTCATTCAAACGCTTACAGCTGTAATATGAGTATGGGACAAATTTTCCAAATTATGACCCATACCTTTATTGAAACATGAGATAAACACATACATTAATATTTCATAAATGTTTTACGCTTTTTTGATGCTTTTGATAGTGAAAAATAGTAAGGATCCTGCTTTCTGAAATCAAGACATCGTACAAAAGAGATTAGATTTTGCTGAAGACACCGTACTAAAATGTTATTGACATCGTACAGATATAGAAATTGATATCGTTCATTCTATCACAGATTGTGCAACTAATACACGCACTATCTTGATAAAACTTCGCCATTGTCGTCAGTATATGATATTATAGAAGTATACATTGTCAAAATGCTTTTTCATTCAATATGCATTATGACCGATGGTCAAACATGAACATAATTTGTGAAAAGTCATCATTCGGAGGCTTTGTTTAGGGCGCTATTTAAACGAAGCAAACGTTATAGACACTAACCATAATTAATATTTGGATAAGGAACCTCTAAAATATGATACCTTACAATATAATGTGGCAACGGATTAATTTCATGGAAATAACTAGTATTTTGTTGGGTTCACGTGTAGAAAGACTTACCAAAACTCAAGACACCGTACGAAACATCCGCTCAAGACACTTTTTAGGCGTACAGTTTAGTCACGTGATGCTACGGCGTGTACGCTACAGTGAATAACTAGCTTGATTAACTGGTGCAAATGTTAGTAGAAACACAGGACATGGGATAATGTAACTTAAGGGGTATTTTATAGATTAAAATGAGATATTTACACACGGTTACATTGTGTTTATCAATTGTTTGACTTGAAACGTATGTGCTCACCCTTCCGCCTTCGTCCCCAAACAGTTATCATGTCTCAATAACATTTTGTACATATACTATGGATGCAGTAACCATGTTATTGATCATGATATTTTTGTTGATTCAGACATACACGTTTGTGAAATTGTTACTCTCGAGAAATTTCGCACAATTGCACAATTGCAAAAATATAAACAATGCGCAGATAACGAATATGTAATGGAGAATGCATGAGGAGTTGTGGATTCGTTAAAAATCATCAACGAGCCCCGAAGTGGCGAGTTGATTATTGTTAACGAATGCACTGCTCCGAATGCATTCGCCATCTTAATCCATGTATGACTTCACGAAACATGCATATGTGATTATTTTAGATTTGAAAACAATAAATTTCAATTATGGAATACCAAAATCAATTATTTTGCAAATTTCGGTGCTCATTCATCGGACATGGTACAAGTAGCTGCGGCCCTCATGAAATGGATTCTTCCACGCACGTGCAGAGCAAAACTTTCACGTGAAGCGAAGTGATTGACAGCTGAACCTCTGCCTTTCCATGCCTTCCGTGCCTTGAATAGAACATCGGATTCTTACTGACAAACATTCCTATGGTTTCTAACAGCGTCTTGTGGCCTAATGGTTAGAAGCGCTGACTACCAAGCGAAGGTTTGCATGTTCGAATCCAGGTTCATGCATTACAAAAATTAACTTCTCTAGTTCAGAGATATTTAAAGATCCTATTCATGTACACTAAGACAAAATACATTAGTCTCGAAAAATTTACGCGATTAGCCATTACTGAAAATGTCTCAACCTAACACCCCTCCTGACTGGGACCTTCAATGACCAGTAGATTCCTAAATAATAATCAACTGAAAACACAATAGAGTGACGTCATGACCATAGTTTAACTCTTTGTATTACGAACCGTACGCACTAAAATAATAATACTGACACATACTTCCTTAATTTATTTTACCGATATTCTACTTTTTAATAATTGATATGATATCATTTCTGCTATCATTATATATCATTATAATGGTGTTTCGAGTACATATCTCGCAGAATCCTGAGTATATTTCCATGAATGCCGTATTTCATCAGTCGATGCCAGAGTAAGTTATGATCAACACAATCAAACGCCTTGCTGAAGTCAATAAAGAATCAGTAAAATCTTCCTCCTCTTGATTTAGACAAATAGTTTTGTATCATTCCGTACAAAATAAACATGCTGTCAATTGTTGAGCGACCTTTTCTGAAACCAAACTGGTTTTCATATAATATTTTATTGTCATCAGACCACCTTTGCAGACGTTCGTTTATAATTTTGGTAAATATTTTACCCAACACGGGCAATAATGAAATGCACACTGTTCTTATCACCATCTTTATACAGCGGACATATAACAGCTTTGCACCAAGCTTCCGGATAGACACCAGACTCCATGATTTCGTTAAACAGTTGAACACATATAGGCACAATGACATCGAGAGAATTCTGAAAAAGTTCTGAAGGCAATCCATCACAAACCGGTGCTTAATTTGATTTCATATTTACAATGGTAACCTTTACTTCATCACTGGATATTTCTCTGTTCACATCTTCAGGTGATCCATGTTCAAATGCTTCACATATTTCCCGGTCATGCGCAAGTATATCTGACTTGACAACATCTTCAATTGACGATATAAAACTAGAAGAGTTTAAAAGTGTTTTGAAATAAGAAAACCATTCTTCAGAGTCAATATTGTTAGTTTTAAAACAACTTTTCAGTTTCTTTATCTCCTTCCACATTGCATTATTACCATTCTTGTTTATATCTCTAAATCTATTTCTTATTAAAAGCTGAAATTCATCTTCTTTTTTACTGCATTGGTTTTTAAAGACTCGTCTGTAGTGTTTAAATGTTTGGAAATCTTCATCTCTATCAGTGTCTCTGAATCTGTCCAGTGCCCGATACTTGTCGGACTTCACTCTATCACACTCTGCGTCCAACCACGCTGGCTGAGTCCCGCGCTGAGTCCCGCGCTGCGAGTCACGTGACCCGTGTCGTCTGCTCATCGAGGCGGCTGCTCTCGTGTACAGTCCACATATTAGATCAACTGCACTGTCCACATTCACAGAGATTAAATCTTTGATATCCTTTAAAATATTTGTAGAAGTGTCATCGTGAAGTACACAATTAAAATTGTTGACTTGGTCATGATTCCATATAAACTTGTGATAGATAGATTCCTTTACATGATTAGGATAACTTTGTAAGTTTTTGTTGGTTTTAATGTCACAGATGAGAGGGAAATGATCAGACTTATCCTAATCCAATATTTTGAATTGTTCTATGTATGAAAACATGATTGAAGATGTAATGACATAGTCCACCACACTGAGTCCATTATTTGCAGTACATGTGTGCACATTGATGTGCTGATACGTAGATGTGCTAATACGTAGATGTGCTGATACATAGTTGTGCTGACACATTGATGTGCTGATACATAGATGTGCTGATACGTAGATGTGCTGATACGTAGATGTGCTGATACATAGATGTGCTGATACATAGTTGTGCTGACACGTTGATGTGCTGATACATAGATGTGCTGATACGTAGATGTGCTGATACGTAGATGTGCTGATACATAGATTTGCTGATACGTAGATGTGCTGATACATAGATGTGCTGATACGTTTATGCGCAGATACGTAGATGTGCTGATACATAGCTGTGCTGATACATAGATGTGCTGACACATTGATGTGCTGATAGGTAAATACCTTGATCTATCTAATTCTTTATCTTGATTGATGTGCTGATACCATTGAAACAATCTGGCATTTCATGACAGGCAGCCCAAAGAATGTGCACAATTTCATACGCCAGTCTATATCGGGCGGTACCGATATCATATATATATAAGAACTGACTTATAGCACATGGTATACTGTATAATTACTTACGACTCATAATATGCAAACGAAGAACAACAGCAGAATTACATTTATCATATGAAGGCATGTACACTTATATATGATACAATATGAAACATAAATTGTGTGCTTACCTAAGAATAATCGAGCAAACTGACTTCGTGTCTCACTGTGCTTGAAGTGTTTGTGTATTTTTGTTAGGAAAACGCTAGTGTGTAGCGTGACGATATGTAGGTCAAAAGTCATGGCAAGTTTGAGCTGAACAGCTGTCCTAGCCTTTGTTATAGTATCCCTTTGTAAAAAAAAGATTATAGCTACTAATGTCGATAAGATAACACATTATACTAAAGATTACCTGTTACTGAATGAGTTCATTTTAAAGAAACTGTAGCACGCAGTTCTTACAAAAATAAAGTGCTCTCACAAAAGGGTAAATAAAAACGTATTACCAATAGTTGAATAATACTCCTGAATCAAAGTAAAAGGGTTGTAAAACGAATGTACATGGTTCGGTTAAGCCATGCGAGTTTATTTCCCCTTAAATGGCCATTTTAAGGTGTTCATATTAAAATGACTGCCTGAAGGTAAAGCTAGTGATCTGGGCCTAGATTTTCGAAGCTCTCTTAGCGCTAAGACAGTCGTAAGTGCCATACATCAACATTGGCTTACGACTATCTTAATGCTAAAAGAGCTTCGAAATTCTAGGCCCTGATCTGCAGCGACACCTAAACACTCAGAATATAGTTTTAAATATCGTACACTGATGGAATGGTCAACCATTTTTTGTTTCAATACGAATACGTGTTTTCTGTGGATACAGCTCATTGGGTCATGTGATGAGATGTTTTGACCTCCAACTTAACAATATGTTGCATAAATTTGGCAAAACTGGCAAATTTTAGAGAGAAAAAAAATATATGTAAAAAATGTGCTACAGCGCCTTTAAATTACAACCAATATATGATATTCATGATATTCTATTAAGCTTTACAGGCCAAAATACCATATGTGCTGATTTCAGTTCCATGTCAAGCACATCCTTCACCATGTACAGAAACTATACGTCCCATTTACATGCACAGTAGTTATATGGCCTATATATCAAACATAACCAACCCATATTTTAATTTTTGTTCTGTTGTAGATAAGTTTCCTAAGTTACGATTTACTTTTTGACGCTCTCCAGCCACGGGTGTGTTGTCCGGTTGTCGACCAAAAATCATTACACCCATATATAGTCCTTATACAGAGTCGACTATCATTAAATCGGTAATTTTTGGTAAGAGTCAGTACTTCTCGATAAAATACATGTACCACATTTCACGATGTTTGGCGTACGTGACTCCTAGGGCTTCCACGGGTACTCGGGTACTCGAGCACGAGTCGGGTTTAGCTGGACTCGAGTCCATTTTCTTGGACTCGATAAAAGATCACATTAATTTCACATTAATTTGAGTCGCCTTGTGAAAGTTGAACATGTTGTGCCAGAAAAATAACTGCACCAGACCCTGTATGTCTTGGGACAATTTCTATACCACGTTACAAGTGAACAGTGACACCAGCCTTTGTCGCATTGGCTACTTTCGGTATCACAGCCATAAAGTTCAGTTAAAATCGTACAATGCAACCGAATAAAACATTGAATTGATGATATCAGATGAAGTTTATACATGTACCAACAAATGTAAATAAATATGAAGCTTATATGGTCAAGTTTGTCGATATACTGATGTTAGAAATTAAACTTGTGTTTATTAATTGTATGTTGGTCGAGTTGACAAGCGACAGTAGACAGGTTTCATGTCTAATAATAAATGTTACGTTTTTTTCATAACGTTACCTACATGTATTCTGTTATTATTTCAGTATGTTTGTGAAATAATAGGCAATAATCGAAATCTTATATCACTACAGAATAATGATAATGACACTGACATTTGAGGTAAAATACTCCATGTCAACTGTATGGTCAAATCACCATGGGCACTACCATTCAAAATGCGAGAATTTTGCTTGGACATAACTCAATCCAAATATGGTATATGAAACGGGTTACAGATCTAGCAGGAATGTAAATCTATAAGCGGTCCATTTCTTAGTAGGTATGTGAATTTGTCTACGAATTGTTGACATTGAATAAATAGTATCTTTCTAAAGCTATGTACAAGTAAGATAATATTTTTATTGTAAATTTTGTTTGTTTATTATGTCTTAACTATAAATATTAATTATCTAAATCTCAACCATTTTCTACCTTTATACTTGCTACCCTTCATGAAATTATCACGACCATTCTTTGTTTATAAAAACGGCGAGGCCATAGTCTAATACACTGCAATGATTTTCAAGATTATCGATTATGGTTTCGACTATATACATTAAATGTCAAATTCCTTCCTAACCATTCCACATCTAGATTTCTTACACTTGATATGAAAATTAGAACAACGTCACTGTCACACATTTATTCAACAGTACCATTTCTGTCATCTGTACTGTATGCTTTTGTCACTGAAGGAGAACATAAGTAAATATCATTTTATTGGAATGTTTCGTCTCTGTCATTTGCATGTCTTTATCACTGAGACAGAAAGTAAATAGCCTTAATATTGTTTCATTTGAACCTGAAATGGTGTTAGATTCATCAATTGTAGTGCTGAACATTGTTGGAGTACTGATTATTTTGGAGAACATATGGCCATATTGTATCACGAAATGGGTATTACTTCGTGGTATATCAATGTTCCACTGTATGCATAATCTAAAACCTCAGAGACTAACAAAATGTTAGAGTGACATGCTGCCACTTAACTGAAAGGTATCAATTTCGAGTACTCGAGTCCGAGTCGAGTCCAACCCCTCGAGTACTCGATTCCAATATTTTGGACCCGTGGAAGCCCTAGTGACTCCCAACAACACACTGGGTATCCTCCATTCATATGATATATAACAATGGTCAATAAACGTCTAAAATACTGAAATATGAATATATAAGCAGTATGAAAAGGCATTATTTGGAAAGACCCATTTTAAACATGAGATGAATAACTTGAGAAGTGAAGGTCATAACATTTATGCAATGAGACAAAATAAGACATCATTATGTCCATTAGATACTAAACGATGGATTGCTGATGATGGTGTTAATATATAATGTTATTAATTAAGTCTTTCCGTATTGGCCCAGTTACAGGCCTGAGGTCGAGGGCCAAGACAACGCACCGAGGACCTGTAACTCGGCCAATACGGAAATACTTAATTAATGACAATTTTATTAATTAACTTTTTTTCATTCTATTTGCACAACACTAAACATCTCATTTAAACTGAAATAATAATTATAAACAAGATTGGTTAACAAATAGCATGGGTCAAAGTTGTGAAGCGACAGCTTCTGGCTTTCACCAAATGTGCAACTGCGCATTCTCAGACTAATATTGGCCCAGTTTGTCTCGTATTGGCCCGGTTTTTCCCGTATTGACCCAGTTTCCCCGTATTGGCCAAGTTGTCAAGTCATATGGTCTAAGCCGTAAATGACATATAAGTACCATGACATTGATAACATTGATAGTTAATTAATAATAATGAGTATGGGCTTAACCCTGTTTAACTGGGATTAACTGTATTTAGTATAGGTATAAAGGAGGGTTTTTGATAAATAGTGAATAAATGTATTGGTACGTTAAAATAAAACGGCTCATTACACGTCTCGATAAGCCGTACGTATCGCTAGAAGAAAATGGTGCGACGTATATGTAATGCGACAGTGATGTGGAACTCGTCAGTGTGAGAGGTAGATGTGTAGGTCTCATGTGAATTTAAAAGTTCAGATAGCAAGATGGTTGACCATTCAATTATTGTACTATATTTAACAGGGGTGGATATACAGATAAAATGGCCGCTCGATGAGAAATGGACTTAATCTAGACTAACATTTAGTCTCAGAATTATTTTTTTTCTTACCAGCAACATTTTAGAAACAATTCAAATAGTTATACCAAATGGAGCCCTAAAGATGCCTTAATTCCTAGAGTTGAGTAATCTAGACTTGCTATAATTTTCTAGACTGGGTTGGTCGTCAATTGAATATTTTGCTCTATGGTCTGGATGACAGACTAGGCTTAATCGAACCATATACATTCGTTTGAGAACTCCCTTTTTTAATGATTTAGGAGTATTATTTAACCATTGGTAACCCTTATTTATATTTGTGTTAGAGCATTTTATTTCAGTAAGAAAATCGTGCTACAGGGCCTTTAAAATGTTTCAAATTATACATGATGACAGATACCATATTATTATTTTATGTTGTTGCATTCGTTGGTGAACCACACTTTCTCATATCAAATAATATATAACCAACAGTATATATATATGGAAATGTAATATAGGTGTCTAGTAGTGAAAACATAACGTGGAAAGCTTATAGTAACTTCTTAGACTTAATAATGTAATAAAGGAGCTACCCCCATTAAATAATGCATCCACTGTGATTCATGATATTTTATTTGACCATAATACGTACCAACATACCATATCCATATGTGCTGATTTCAGTTCAAATAATGTTTAATCAACATGCATATTCATCCTCAATCACTCACATGCAAAAGAAACGTCCCCATACAAGTTTCAAAATATTATCTGTCCATATTTTCGAGAAAAACGTGTTTTAAGAAATCGTCGTTTTGGAATCTCCTTAACTAGACGAGATAGAATAGTCAAAAAGCGATAAAGCTTCATTTTTGACGTCCTTCAGTAATGATGGGTCAACAAATTTTAACCCAAGAAGGTTATTTATGTCGATGACATCATTTATTAACTAAATTTCTACTTTTTAGCTCATCAGGCCTGAAAAGTCCAATGGGCTTATGGCATGGCATGGCATGGCGTCCGGTGTCCGGCCGTCCGGCCGTCCATCCGTCTGTAAACTTTTCGCTTTTTCGACTTCTTCTCCAGAACCAATGACTCTAGAGAGCTGAAAAGTTATGTGCAGACTCCTTGGCAAATGGGGATTCTAAATTGTAGATTTCGTGACCCAATGACCCCAAATGGGGTCACAGGGGTCACATCCTTAAAAACCTATTTTCATCTTCTTCTCCAGTTCCAAAAGGTCTAGAGAGCTGAAAAGGTGTGTGCAGACTCCTTGGCCAATGGGGATTCTAAATTGTAGATTTCGTGACCCCCAAATGGGGTCATAGGAGTAACATCCTTAAAACCCATTTTCATCTTCTTCTCCAGTTCCAAAAGGTCTAGAGAGCTGAAAAAGTGTGTGCAGACTCCTTGGCCAAAGAGGATTCTTAATTGTAGATTATGTGACCCGTTGACCCCAAATGGCGTCACAGGAGTCACATCCTTAAAAACCTATTTTCATCTTCTTCTCCAGTTCCAAAAGGTCTAGTGAGCTGAAAAGTTGTGTGCAGACTCCTTGGCCAATGGGGATTCTAAATTGTAGATTTCGTGACCCCATGACCCCAAATTGGGTCACAGGGGTCACATCCTTAAAAACCTATTTTCATCTTCTTCTCCAGTGTCAAAAGGTCTAGAGAGCTGAAAAGTTCTGTGCATACTCCTTGATCAATGGGGATTCTAAATTGTAGATTTCGTGACCCCATGACCCCCAAATGGGGTCATAGGGGTCACATCCTTAAAAACCTATTTTCATCTTCTTCTCCAGTTCCAAAAGGTCTAGAGAGCTGAAAAGGTGTGTGCAGACTCCTTGGCCAATGGGGATTCTAAATTGTAGATTTCGTGACCCCCAAATGGGGTCATAGGAGTAACATCCTTAAAACCCATTTTCATCTTCTTCTCCAGTTCCAAAAGGTCTAGAGAGCTGAAAAAGTGTGTGCAGACTCCTTGGCCAAAGAGGATTCTTAATTGTAGATTATGTGACCCGTTGACCCCAAATGGCGTCACAGGAGTCACATCCTTAAAAACCTATTTTCATCTTCTTCTCCAGTTCCAAAAGGTCTAGTGAGCTGAAAAGTTGTGTGCAGACTCCTTGGCCAATGGGGATTCTAAATTGTAGATTTCGTGACCCCATGACCCCAAATTGGGTCACAGGGGTCACATCCTTAAAAACCTATTTTCATCTTCTTCTCCAGTGTCAAAAGGTCTAGAGAGCTGAAAAGTTCTGTGCATACTCCTTGATCAATGGGGATTCTAAATTGTAGATTTCGTGACCCCATGACCCCCAAATGGGGTCATAGGGGTCACATCCTTAAAAACCTATTTTCATCTTCTTCTCCAGTTCCAAAAGGTCTAGAGAGCTGAAAAGTTATGTGCAGACTTCTTGGCAAATGGGGATTCTGAATTGTAGATTTCGTGACCCAATGACCCCAAATGGGGTCACAGGGGTCACATCCTTAAAAACCTATTTTCATCTTCTTCTCCAGTTCCAAAAGGTCTAGTGAGCTGAAAAGTTGTGTGCAGACTCCTTGGCCAATGGGGATTCTAAATTGTAGATTTCGTGACCCCGTGACCCCAAATGGGGTCACAGGGGTCACATCCTTAAAAACCTATTTTCATCTTCTTCTCCAGTTCCAAAAGGTCTAGAGAGCTGAAAAGGTGTGTGCAGACTCCTTGGCCAATGGGGATTCTAAATTGTAGATTTCGTGACCCCCAAATGGGGTCATAGGAGTAACATCCTTAAAAACCTATTTTCATCTTCTTCTCCAGTTCCAAAAGGTCTAGAGAGCTGAAAAGTTGTGTGCAGACTCCTTGGCCAATGGGGATTCTTAATTGTAGATAATGTGACCCGTTGACGCCAAATCGGGTCACAGGGGTCACATCCTTAAAAACCTATTTTCACCTTCTTTTCCAGTTCCAAAAGGTCTAGAGAGCTGAAATATTGTGTGCAGACTCCTTGGCCAATGGGGATTCTAAATTGTAGATTTCGTGACCCCATGACCCCCAAATGGGGTCACAGGGGTCACATCCTTAAAAACCTATTTTCATCTTCTTCTCCAGTTCCAAAAGGTCTAGAGAGCTGAAAAGTTATGTGCAGACTTCTTGGCAAATGGGGATTCTGAATTGTAGATTTCGTGACCCAATGACCCCAAATGGGGTCACAGGGGTCACATCCTTAAAAACCTATTTTCATCTTCTTCTCCAGTTCCAAAAGGTCTAGAGAGCTGAAAAGGTGTGTGCAGACTCCTTGGCCAATGGGGATTCTAAATTGTAGATTTCGTGACCCCCAAATGGGATCATAGGAGTAACATCCTTAAAACCCATTTTCATCTTCTTCTCCAGTTCCAAAAGGTCTAGAGAGCTGAAAAATTGTGTGCAGACTCCTTGGCCAAAGAGGATTCTTAATTGTAGATTATGTGACCCGTTGACCCCAAATGGCGTCACAGGAGTCACATCCTTAAAAACCTATTTTCATCTTCTTCTCCAGTTCCAAAAGGTCTAGTGAGCTGAAAAGTTGTGTGCAGACTCCTTGGCCAATGGGGATTCTAAATTGTAGATTTCGTGACCCCGTGACCCCAAATGGGGTCACAGGGGTCACATCCTTAAAAACCTATTTTCATCTTCTTCTCCAGTTCCAAAAGGTCTAGAGAGCTGAAAAGGTGTGTGCAGACTCCTTGGCCAATGGGGATTCTAAATTGTAGATTTCGTGACCCCCAAATGGGGTCATAGGAGTAACATCCTTAAAAACCTATTTTCATCTTCTTCTCCAGTTCCAAAAGGTCTAGAGAGCTGAAAAGTTGTGTGCAGACTCCTTGGCCAATGGGGATTCTTAATTGTAGATAATGTGACCCGTTGACGCCAAATCGGGTCACAGGGGTCACATCCTTAAAAACCTATTTTCACCTTCTTTTCCAGTTCCAAAAGGTCTAGAGAGCTGAAATATTGTGTGCAGACTCCTTGGCCAATGGGGATTCTAAATTGTAGATTTCGTGACCCCATGACCCCCAAATGGGGTCACAGGGGTCACATCCTTAAAAACCTATTTTCATCTTCTTCTCCAGTTCCAAAAGGTCTAGAGAGCTGAAAAGTTGTGTGCAGACTCCTTGGCCAATGGGGATTCTAAATTGTACATTGTGTGACCCTGTGACCCCAAATGGGGTCACAGTGGTCATGATCTAAGAACCTATCTTTTGCTTGTAAACAATTACTTTAATCAACTTTAGATAGTAACTCAATGAAATCCTGATGAGCTACAGAGCCCATGGCTCTATTAAGATAGAAGAGTAAAAAAGCGATAAAGCTTCGTTTGTGACGTCCTTCAGTAATGATGCGTCAACAAATTTTAACCCAAGAACGTTATTTATGTCGATGACATCATTTATTAACTAAATTTCTACTTTTTAAATAATTAAAACTTAAATACAAAACATTGTGGCCTAAACACACCTTGAAAAAGCAAGTTTAGCACCCCAAGTGTGTTTGAAAAGACATAAAAAATAAAAGTATCATACCCTGATGTATGAAATTGTGAGTACTACTTCACAAAACACGTGTCTATAAAATTTATTCAAAATCTACTTTCTCCGAAAGCAATACTTTATTTTTACTATTTTAAAAACGTGGGGACGTTTCTTTTGCACGTGAGTATGGTTTCCAATTAAAATCGAGCGACGTCATTATACATACGCAGAAACCTCAAACTACACGTCTCATTTACATCCAGAGTAGTTATAACCTATTAAACATGATAAAGCCGAATTTGTCTTTTTGTTAGTTGGCTTCAACAATTACGTTTGACTAACTGACACGGGTCAATCGCGTTGCTCTGTCTGGTTTTCGATAAGAAATCACTACACTTACCTTTATATCGTCTCTATACTGAGTCGACTATCACCAAAATGGTATTTTCTGTAACATTCAGTACTTATCGAATATATTAGACGTTTAACGTTTGCATCTGTGACCTTCAACAATACAATGGATGGCCCTTTAATGATTTAAAAAGCAATTAGCCTAACCATTTATAAACAATATAGTTAATATATAGTCCATTTGTTAACAACAACAAGAAATTGAAATGAACTAAACGTATATCAACCGAAATATCTCTCATCTATGATAGTGATCTGATTGTAGCTGTTCAGCTAGCATTGCGGAAACACATGAACTATTTAGTTTTAGTCCCAAAATCGAATTTCTTTTTTTAAAAAAGACAATTTTAAAGGGGAAATTACTCAAGTTTTAAGAAAAACATAAAACTCCACTCACACACATTTTTCCTTAAATCTTTGTATTCAAGTACCTGTAGGAGATACTATATAATGATGGTAAATGTATTGCCGTTAGTGACGAGAATGTTTCCAAAGACGGGTACCGTTAACATGGTCAAACTTGAATAAGAACAAGTTCTATGGATAGTCAACTTCTTTATTGATATGAGTGCGACGTTTCGATGCAGATACTAGCACCGTTATCAAGCAAGTGGTACATTATCATGAAAACCAGGAGAATATGTACAATTTTGGTAATTATGTTTTTACATGTGATTGGATTGATGTACATAGTTGTAACAACATTGTTAAGGAGAAAATGGGTATACAGAAGAAATTAGGTTGATGTGAAGATGGACAAAAGATATGCTGAGGACGCCAGCATATCAACTATGTACATCAATCCCATCACATGTAAAAACATAAATAATTAGTCAAAGATAATTGAATAATTATAAGATATAAGAAAAGCATAGCATTATTCATTTATAAATAAATAGATCGTATCATTATGCCTTAACAAAAGCATTGTTTTCAATTCACAACGATACACTACATCGTTTTATGCACAAATGTTATGCTGTAATAACAATGTATGATTTGTTCAATGTTTGCTATGACCAACGTTCAAAATAATCAACGTTCACAATGATCAACTTTGACAATGATAAATATTCACAAAAATCAATATTCACAAATATCAACGTTCACAATAATCAACGTGAGCAGTGATCAACTCCAACAGACTGTAACTAATTTTGTACATTACCCTTCACAAAATGATCTAGGGCTACAAACAATTCACCATGGTCCTCGCGATCAGCTGGCACAAGGAATATGCAGGACTCGGGAACCACCTCCAGAAGACACCTTGGAAGTCGAGGATGTTCCTCCTCTGGCAGAAGCAGAATAACTTTCTCCGGATTCTGGGTGTTCAGACGGTTGATAGCAGCCATCATACCCATGTAGCTCCACTGGTCGCTCTCATAGTTGTTGCTGAAGTACAGGATGATCTTCCAACTCTTGGAGATGTTCTCTACTATCTGGTCTGGAACCGAATCTCCAGGAACAGAGTCTCTGTCATTGATGAACAGATTCAGACCCTTTTCTTCCAACCCAGGACAGAGACTATGACAGATCCAGTGATAGTCTTTCTCTGCATAGGAAACATAAACATCCCATTCGAAATCAGCTCTCTTTGGTATTCTGAAGTGCTGATATAGCTTTTTAATAAATAGATATAAAAGATAAGTCTTATTGGTTTGAACAAGACGTGTTCCTAGTATGGATGCTACAAGTATTGTGAAGATCACCAATGTAATGAAGAATAAGTTTCTCCCGGTACATTTCCTCCAGGTTTTCAGAAAGTCATTCAGGATTTTCTCCGTAGTGATCAGTTCTCCACTTCCCTCTAGGCATGCATAGTTCTTTCCATAATCAAGATCGGCATGTGTTTCTCTCAGCCACAACAGGAAGTCCATAGAGTCACATCCACAAGCAAAGAGATTGTACCTAAGGCTCAGGAAAAACGAATCGGAAGAACGAGTGTCAATCATGTCACGATCTTTCTTCAATAGTGTACCAATGGTGTTGAAGGACATATCAAGGACTTTAATCCGGGGTAAGAGATCAAGATTGAGAGGTATTGAAATAAAAATATTGCCAGAAAGGTCGACATACTCTAGCTTGGAACTAAAGTAAAAAAGATTGCTTGGCAATACATATAATTGATTATATCCAAGATACAACCTTTTCAGACTCGGTAAACATTTAAGTAAGTCTTGTCCTTTGTCATTGAGGGCATTTTGTTGAAATGAAGAATAGGATAATCGAAGGTCTTCTAATTTCGGAAAACTGGATATGAATTCCAAAGTCATGAAGTGGAGGTCAGTGTTTCCAGATAAATCGAAAACTTTAAGATTGTCTAAGCCAGTTATCCTTGCATCAATTTTTCCTATTCCAAGAAATGAGAAATTTAAATGGAGCACGTGATCGCCATTCAAAATATTCATCAGTCCATATATTTGCCCAAAGGAAGGACGTCGTGTCCCTGCACTTATATTTACTATGGTTAAATTTTGAGGAACTGATACGTTGATTGTAGGGTAGAGATAAAGATCCAATGACCGGTTTGAATCCCTGTCTACCTCCGCCGTTTCATCATGTGAGTATTTTGGCTTAATATCTGGGTTCACGGTCGCCTTAGAAGGATTTGATAAATCCACAACTCTCAATTTTGAAAAAAACAACTCGAAAGCGAATAAAAAATTTACGATCATACCTGTAAACTTATTTGAAGAAGCATAAATTTCCTCTATACAACTTCCAAATTGATTTTTAGCAAGATACATCCAATCAAACCAAATAAGATCATTATCCGAAATCTGTAATGTTTTAACGCACATGTTTGCCAAATGTTTTAGGCTCTTTCGAATGACAATCCGATCATCTAAAATTGCTTTACCTGAATACCCAAATCTTTCAGGAAACCTGATATTTCGAAGTTGAACTGTATTCATCAGACGGCCCTCAAGAGGTTCTAGAGCTGCAAATGATTGTTTGGTTCCCAACTTCATGATATGCAGTGTCAAATCTGTTAAGTGTGTTACTGGAGTCAATGACCCTGCTTCCATAACTTCAGTCCCACACGAGAAGATTTCAAGTTTTTCTAAACGTGTAGAAGCCAGTGCAAGAAAGGTTGTGTTACGTATTTCGTTGAGGTCACAGTCCTCCCCTCCAAGGTAGAGTTCTTTCAGACCATATAAGGATCGAAACCCGGTACCAAAACGTTGATTTCTGTATGCACCTATGGACAGAACAGTTAGTGTGCCAAGGTTCTGGAATATTCTCTCTGGATAGGTACCATTGCCCCTCTGGTTGTGTTTCATGTTAAGCCATCTCAAGTTAACCAAAGGATCAAACACGACTTCTGGAAATGACGCTGATGTTAAGGCAAGTTTGTTGTTAAACAAGTCAAGGTGTTGGAGACGGTGACAACTTTGAAATGCCCGTGGTTCCAAATGAGTTAGAACATTGTGACTGAGGTCCAGATACCTTATTTCAGACACGTTGGAAAAACACCCGTCTTTGATAACAGATATCAAGTTGAAACTAAGGTCAACAGATGTTGTGTTGAACGGGAGATCTGGAACTTGGTTGAGATCGTTTTGAGAGCAGTTAACAAAGAGACCTGGATACCTGGCGTCATCGTTGATATTACAGTCACCAGTGACCGAATAAGGACACGTGAAGAAGATGCTCAGGAGGACACAGAAACTTGGATTCATTGTCAATGCCTTATCCTGCAGAGAAAACATATTAATTTGAAAGAAGGTAAACTCCTATTTTCATGCAAACAGGAATAATAACTTATAATTTGTTCATAATATTTAAAGCATTTTATTGCCGTTGTACCATTGACAGACAATGAAGAGATCAGGTTACAGATAAACAATATATACATTTACAATAGAACGTGCTTGTTTAACATAGCATAAAGTATGTTTTATGTCACTGTTTTCAATATGATATGTATGGATGACAAAATTGAAACATATATGTCATTTTCACTGGAAATAGGTTTCGTGTGGCCAAATCTGAATTTTCAAGCCTGAAATTCTAGACTGGTGACTCCGTGGTACCTAATAAGTGATATAAGGGTCACGAATTGAACAATTTATTGTTTTTTTTCTCCAGACAAAAAAGCCCTAGAAGGCTAAAATGTTGTTTAATACTCTTTGGACAATTTTAATTATTCATTGTAGAACTAGTGATGAACACGTGACCTCAAGCAAGCGCCTCAGGTGCTACGACCTAAAAATTATTTCATCTTCTTCTCAAAAACGAAAAGCTTTATAGAAGGCTGAAATGTTGTGTACATTCACTCTAGAAAATGGGGATTATAGATTGTAGATCCGGTGACCCTGTGGCCCAAAATAAATGCCTCAGTGGCCACAACCTAAGATCTTCTTAAAAGTTAACCCTCTGAAAAACTACTTCTGGTAAAGTCTGAGAACCAGAAGACACGTATGGCATGGCGACCGACGTCTGCCCATCGTTAATCCATCAACCCATCCGTAAACTTTTCTCTTTTTCGACCTCTTCTCCAGAACTACTGACTCTAGAGAACTTTTATTTGTGTAAAGACTCCTAAGCTAATGGGGATTGTAGATTAATTACCCTGTGATCCCAAATAAGGGTCACAGGTAGCATGACCTGAAATCCTATGTTCATTCCTTCTCCAGTATGAAAGTGACAAGAAAGTGTACAGAATTCCCAACCAAAGAGGATTATATGTTGTAGAATTGTGACCCTGTTGCCCCAAATAAAGCCACTACGAGGCCTGTTAAATCTTCTCTTTTCTTTTTATATCTAAATGTTAGCCTTCTGACAAACAACTTTCAGAAATGTACATTTTGAACCTTATATGATGTATTATTTGAAACCCGTTGAGCTACAGAGTCAATGGCTCTTTCTTCATTTTAATTTAAGACATTTCATCTCTAAATTTTCCCCCAAAAAATGTATTATTATGCTTATCCTGCCACAACAAATGTAGTTATGGTGCCAATGTCATTAAAGCTCTAAAACTGTTGTTCATATTTTATATTTGAAAATACTTTACTTGTGCGTAAAGGAGGATGTTTTTGTAGCACACGTTCTAGTGATTTTAAAAGCATAAATAAATGGGAAATAAGCCAGTTATGAAAGATTCATGATAACAAGAATTGTTGATATTAAGAATATTAGGAAACCGCTATCTAAAACAAGATATCTCGAGCATACCAGCTTTTGTATCAAGCATTATATATACAGTCAAGCCGCGACAGTCGGGCCACCGATAATCCGAATCTTTTAACACTCTTGTTAATTACAAAACTTGTAAACATTATATGAACACTGTGTATCATCGTACACCGGAAGTAGAGAGGTGTACATCGATGAAATGTTTTAGAGAGTAGTAGAAAACAACACACACGGTCTATAATAATCCATTTCTCCTATACAGTAATGGATACATTAGGAAAATGATACATTTTGTGAATGCGGGAGACTATTTAAGTGTATCGCGGCATATATAAATAATCCAAAACTTGCTTTGCTCATCGACCGTATCGACAATTTTGAGATGTTTGATATGAAAATTTGAAAAACATATACAATTTTAGAATAAAACCACTGGTGTGTATAACTTGACCTAGGAAATGGTTTCAGGTTGTTTTCTAAAACGGTATGTGTTTTTTACCTTTCGTAGCTTGTGTACCGTTTGAATCATAAATTACTGCTTCACTGTACCGTTTGTAGTTTCGGCTGATGTACCGCTTGTATATTTCCAAAAGTAATAAACATAACATTTATGACACACAAAATCAATTCTTTACGTAAAACATATTGTTTCTGCATCACTTACATGTGATGTTGGATATAAATGTATCATGTATGTTATCATGATGTTCCCTCGAAATAGACTTATCAGTTTCTGGCATTTTTAATAAAAACAACAACACACTGATGATGGCCAGTTTTGCACAACAAAGGAATATGATTTGTATGGTTGCAAAATCTGTCCACGAAATAATAAGACCAGAGAACATCAGTTAAAAACAGCAAAATGCGATATTCCAGATCGGAAACTGGTCAGCTGACAACAATGAACGACCTATATGATTTGTAATTGTCAATATTATTTTAAATGTTCTGTCACACAAGGGGTATTTCTGTAACCTGTGTGACAACATCCTTCTTCAACACCTGTATCCACTGGGTCACAGTCATCAGGTGAGTGAGTAGCAGTATTTTCATTGTTTAATTGTCGCCACTATATTATGAACTTAATTGGATCTAATTAGCCATCATGTGTTAATTCGGATTTTTGTAAACGCTCACTCTTTGCGTTCTCTGTTTTGGGGAAAATCGCATAGGCATCAATGATCTAGAGTTACCTGTGTTTAAGCTTTTATCGTAATTTATAACCCAATTGACTTGTCCAATAAAGACATAACAACAACCAATGCCTTATATTCACATTTAATCAACGCTTCTTTTCTATGTAACAGCAACTTTCATTCTTTATGCTCTCTCTCGCACTCTTTCTCTCTCCTTTGATGTGACATTTGATAAGAGACCAATTGCTAGATGTTACCCAATGATATTTTAATATTATCTTATTATTTCTATACTCTTCTGACTTTTCTGTTTGACCTATGAGTAAATGCTCCCCTTAAATGTATCGATTAGTATTTGACTAATAGAATTATTCCAGTTTAGCGCGAGTAACGTATCTGTGTTATGACAGAACTTAACGGTACTCTCGACTACAAAAGCGAGCTTCAGTTACTGTAGTCTTTACTGCGATGTTCATAGAATATCTAACTATGACAGTATTGTCATTATTTCAGTAATATTTACAAGCGGGCAGTCATCACCATGTAATTTGGGTTTTTCAATCATGCCCTGGAGGAGTGTAATCTGCAAACAGTAGGGGTGTAACAATACATCGAACTATCGATGCATCGCAATAGTTGGCTTGGCAATAGTACTATATCGATAGTATATACAAAAACACCATCACTATCGCAACAGTATAGCTAACTATCGATACTATCGAAACTATTAAATTTCCCTTAATTATGAATGATATGTACACGCCTCACTGCATTTGATTCAAGATTTTTCATTTTAGAATGTCAAAAGGGAATAACTAGAGATAGTAAATAGCAAAATGACAAAAAGTATTTTCATTTATTATTTCTTTACTGATTTTGGTTCCATAGTCCTTACATCAATTAAACATTTCTACTAAAACCTATAAGAAATCTCACAATAGTTATTGCAATAGTGAGTTGCAATAGTCTATCGCTATCGCAATAGTAAGTGACAATAGACTATCGCTATCGCAATAGTCTCTTAGGGTCAATAGTCACCCCTAACAAACAGGAACAGATTATTGATCTTCATTGATGGAATATGTTTCGTCCCTGTCTGAAATTATTTTGTAAAGACAGTTTTGATGTGTTTAAACTTTAAGGGCATGGTTGATAATGTCATACAAATTTAGCCTCTTTATCACAGTTCTTAAAATATACATAATTCATATATAATTTGTCACCCCTTTGAGACCTGAAGGATACGGGTGATACAGATGATTATGTTATTCCGTAAAAATACTACCGACGGTACACAAGATATCTACAGACTGTACACAAAGGAAAACCCACACCGATGCGTTACAGACTGAAATAACAAACGTGAATAGCATATTGGTAATATTCACACTGCCTCGGGTTAATATTATGCTCAGTAAAGACATTTCTCTTGTGAGCCAATCAAAATGTAACATATATATTTGTAAAAAAATGATTAAGCTTGTGAACAAATGGCACTCAAAATACAACCTCTAGAATGCGCAACTCGAAAATACAATGATATACGTATATATAATAACCACTAGCAATTTTGTTCCTTATCTATATGCAAAGGAAAAAAGTCAAGGCAAACTATATTGTGATAATTATCCGTCCTTGATGTTATTTCCGAATAAATCTGAAAATGTAGCTATTTTACTCCTCTCTACAAACATATCATCGATATACACCTCTTAACACCCGGTGTACGATGATACACAGTGATGAAATAATGTATATGAACATAGATTAGACAGAACTGCTACATTTGAACTAAATATATACAAGAAAATGAAAACTCACATCACCCCGACGTGTGGCTCTTCTACTCTATGTTTTACATGTCCTGGATCCAGAATAACTCCTGATCAGATAGTTACGTGTTGACATAAGTTTCTAATACCAGGTAAGAGATCTTATTTGCCACTGAGGAAAGAAGCTTAGATGAATTTACCTAAGGGGAGGTTCAAATGTACCCTTAGCAAATACTGTTCAAGCTTAAAGCTTAAACTTTAAGCAACCGTGACTCTCAATACCCTTTCGAAATTTTCACATAATAATATGTGTGATCTTATGCTCTTATTACAATAGAAGGATTAGACAATGTAAACGAGACTCTGGCACAGGCGCTTAAACAGTCAGAAGTATCACAGATGTTGTTATAGTTTATAGTTAAAGAAGAGCGCTTAGATCCTCGTACAGAGAACGTTGCAATAACACATGACATACATCTTCTACACACTCATTACAATTAAAATATACGCCCCAGATTTCTCTCCTTATCAAATTCCTCCTTGAAAAGAGAATATAAAGCCAAATTTTCCAAAAGTTCTGTTCAAAGTGAGCTTCAACCATAATGTCTCAGCTTTGTTTGATGCGAGTAAAATTCAAAATCTCTGCTAACTGCATGGTTCTTTGAGATAAGTGAGAGATATACCCATAGTTTTCCGAGTGTATCGAATGATACCTTACACCTTTTTACCGTGGGGCCCTTAAGAGGCACAAGCCGAGTAAGGCTCCACAGGGAAAAGTGTAGGGTATCATTTGATACACGAGGAAAAGTATGGGTATATCTGTCTTTTACCCCACTTTCGGTCGAGTGAAAACCGCTCTATTTCATAACATTTCTGAAAAAATACAGCTGTAAATAAGCTTGTGTATGAAACGCACAACCCAAATACGGCCTCACGCTCAGCCCGTGTTGCGTTGTATGGTTACCCATGTTTTGGGCTCGAAATCTAATTGATATGGCCCAAAGACGGTATTGTCAACGCACACTCGCGTACATCTCGCTGAAATGTACAGCTAACGCCATAAACTGCATAGCTAATGTCAACGTGGCCAAATAGAAAAAACAGAAGCAACTTTCAGGGTGTTAAGACATTTTGGCCCAACAATGAAATAATATTCTTATATAAAAATAAATTTGTGATATTATAGCACGCATTATAACAACCTTAATCATTTTGTCATGAAAAAATGTATGAAGTTTCAACTGGCCTCGCCTTGTCTAATGGTTAGTACGTTCGTCCAGAAAGCAACAGTGCACAGGTTCGATCCCAGGTGTCTTATATGTTCATATAATATCATCACTTAGATTTGGAAATTTAGAAAATTGACTCCATTAATTTCTCAGTTGTTAAAAAGTGTAGATATATAAGAAAAGTGTAGGTATATCAGAAAAACGTGTAGGTATATCAGAAAAGGTATAGGTATATCAGAAAAAGTTTAGGTGTATTAAGGTGTATTTCGATAAGAAATCACTACACTAACCTTTACATCGTCGCTATTCTGAGTCGACTATCACCAAAATGGTATTTTTCGGTAGCATTCAGTACTTATCGAATAAATAAGACGTATAACGTTTGCATCTGTGACCTTCAACAACACAATGAATGGCCCTTTAATGATTTAAAAAGCAATTAGCCTAACCATTTATAAACAATATAGTCAATATATAGTCCATTTGTTAAAAACAACAAGAAATTGAATGAACTAAACTAATATCAACCGAAATATCTCTCATCTATGATATTGATCTGAGTGTAGCTGTTCAGCTAGCATTGCGGAAACACATGAACTATTTAGTTTTAGTCCCAAAATCGAATTTCTTTTTGAAAAAAGACAATTTTCAAGGGGAAATAACTCAAGTTTTAAGAAAAACATTAAAGTCCACGCACACACATTTTTCCTAAAAACCTTTGTATTCAAGTACCTGTAGTAGATACTATATAATGATGGTAAATGTATTGCCGTTAGTGAAGAGAATGTTTCCAAAGACGGGTACCGTCAACACGGCCAAATTTCACCAAATATTTAGGTATTTCGAAATAGCGGAACATTATTATAATGACCGAACACCGTTTATAGTAAATGAATATATACTGTATGATGTATATATTTCAGTTTCGTAAAATATTTTTTATTGTTTTCAAGATATCAAGCTTTCAAGATCAAGCGAAGATAACTCATGAAAGAAATCGAAAATTCAAAATCAGTTTTAGTCGCATGTACAAGAAATCTTCCCTGAAAATATCGTGGAAATCCGTCACTAAAGAAGACGATTATATTAATCATAATTTTAGGACTTACTGATTTGAAGGCGAAATTAAAACCCAAAATGGATACTCATATTCTGTGACTATGTTTTAATATAAGAACCTTTGAAACAGTCTAGATTTGTCGTTTAACATGTCAATACCTTAAACTCTATATTATTTAAATACCTATCTGTTGACTAGACCTACTTTGCCTTACCTCCTATGGGTAATGCTATTTCAACCTTAACACAGACGAACTTGAAGAGTGGAGAAGGGGTGCGTAAAATCCCTTATCCAAGGGCCGGTAAGTCTAGGTGGTCTCGTGACGTCACTACCTGTTCATATCACTCTCCTAAAAGTTGCAGAGCAAGGCAGACGTGTTTTGTTTTTGTTCTGTGACTGGGTATTTATCGGCTTGTGTTGCTAACTTGCTATTTTTCTCTTGTTTGTTCAAGAGATACCCTCAACTTTAATATTCGGTAGTGCAGGTTGTGGTTGCAATCTGTTTCAAGTAGGTGTTAGTTTTCAAGGGGCCTTGTTGACATGGGCTAGCTAGCGACCGCCCGGAGTAGGTGGGTTGCATGCGCCGCACGTGCAGCTCGTGATTCTTTGTTTTCTCTCACCTGACTGTTGGGTTGTTGACTTGCGTAGGGTAAAGGAGCAGTGGAATCTCACCTACGCGTTTGACTTGCTTCGCTTGTCATTCGCTTTCGCTTGTCATACGCCTGTCGGTCCGTACTCTAGTGCTAACTGTTAGGTGTTTGTCCTGTGATGGTAGAGGAGTAGTGGTATCTCTCCTAATCGTTTGGCTTGCTTCGTTTGTCATTCGCTTTCGCTTGTCATACGCCTTTCGGTCTGTACTCTAGGGAACTGTGGGTTGTTGACTTGCGAGGGTAAAGGAGCAGTGGAATCTCTCCTACGCGTTTGGCTTGCTTCGCTTGTCATTCGCTTTCGCTTGTCATTCGCCTGCGGTCCGTACTCAAGTGCTTCGCGTCTCGCTTGGCTTCTCGCTTCGCCTGTCACTGGCTTCACTAGTTGTTCGCCTAAGGTGGGTGACTAGCTTGGTTAAGGAGCAGTGGATACACTCCTCGTCAGTGACACGTGTTGCCCGTTGCAAGCTTTCGCCTACCATTCGCCTTTGGCTTCGCCTTAGGTCGATTCTACGTGACTCATCCTTAGGGTGAATCACTTTGGTTCAAGTGACTCGCTACGCCAGTCACTTACGGTTAGGTACACGCACGAGTGTTATGTGAAATAAAGATTGAATTATCTTGTAAGTGTTTAGCCTAGTTTTTGTCTGGCTTGTTCGTCTTTGTTTACCTTGGCGGGTTGTTACTTGATTTTGAATTTGTGCTCTTCGAGTTCAGAGTTTTTGCTTCAACTCTCTTGATTGCATATCGTCAGAGTTGTTGTGCTTTTGCTCCGCCGCTTGGGTTTTTCACGTGTGTGACTCACCTCGTCTACGCTACTTAGGTGTCTTTCTGTAGGGATTCACCTCGTCTACGCTACGCGAGCGAGTGTCTCTCGTTTGTGCTACCCCGTGTAGGTGACTCGACTGTCTCTACCTTCGCTTACGTTACGAGTTTTATCGTTTATCGTTCGCCATGTACTCCGCCTTCTGCACGAACTGCGGAGGCAGGAAGTCCGCCTCTAAAGGATCCGCACTTGTTATGTAGAAAGTGCAAGGACCTTTGCGAAGAGGATTACCGTTGCGACGAGTGCGCTCCTCTCTCCGAATCGGAGTTCCACGCGTACGTTTCCGCCATACGCAAGTCGGTGGCCGATAGGGCTGCGTTTCAGAAGCGTGCGTCGTCAGCTCAACGTAGGGAGAGGTCTCCCGTTCGTCATCCGTCTCCGGAGGAGGATGTAGACATTGTCCTCACGGAACAGGCGGATGAATTCGACAGGGAATCGGTCCTGTCCAAACCCGCTGGGGGGTCGAAGGATTTACGCTCCCCCCCTCCGCCGTCGTGTTCCGGTTCTCGTTCGCGGACTCACCCGTTGTCCCCTCCTTCGCCAGACAAGCGGTTGTCTCCGCTTAGACTTAAGGTGGGCGGACCCACTACGCCCAAGAGCAAGAAGAAGAAGTCCAAGAAGGCTAGGTTTGACAAGGTCGATCCGTCCCTCCTTCTGGCATCCGTCAAGGATATGGTCTCTTCCTTGCTCGATGCGCGTTTGGGTCCGCGGACCTTACCCACTCACACTACGACTACGCAACCATGTGAGCCCTATGCGGATGACGTACCTCAGGGTGCGCGTTCCTCGTCCGCTAGGGCCTCGGCATCCGCGACTCCTTCGCGTACCCCTCGCACACCTACGCGGCGTGTCACGGTGCTGTCACCCTTACGTGAGTCCTCGCCGGACTCATTGGAGCGTAGCCGGACGTTCCACTTAGCCAAGTCAGCGTGACTGGTCCGCGCACGTCGGCGGCCAGGAGGGCTTCCTTTTGCCCTGATGGCGAGGTACCTCCCGCGCGTCTTTCCCTTCAACCTCATAGGCTCCTGTTGGAGGCCACCGAGGATATGGAGCAAGTCGTATCATCTGCGATGCCCAATCGTCTGCTTCCGCCTTTGGTGGTGCCGGACAAGCGCAGACAGCAACTGCCCTTGTATCCGGTGACTTTTCAACTTGTTCCGCCTCCCCTTGATCAGGGTGCGTCTCGGTTGTTTACCACCAACCTGCTTCACCGCGTGTCTGAGGCACAGTTCTCTCATCTCTCGGACCTTGTCGGAGGTCTCAACCCCGATCATAAGACGTTCCTTCGACATGCCCCTGCTCACGCTGAAACTCTGTTTGGGGGTCGTATCCCGGAGCACGACAGGAGGCCCAACAGCAAGACCTCACCAATCGGCTCGTCACGCAGAGGCAAACGACACCAAAGCGTCCGCAGACCAATTTTTATCAGGGGCAAGGCCAGGGCAGTGGCCAACCTTCCCCCAAGAAAGCGAAAACGGACTTTCGGCGGGGAGGTCGTGGCCGTGGATCCACGGGTCAGTCCCCCAAGTCACTCCGGCCTGGCGCCGGAGGTCGTACGCCGCACCCCCCTCCACTCGTCCCGGTATCGGAGGGCTTGGTGGGGGGTCGGCTCCAAGATTTTGTCAGCAACTGGGTACAGTTAGGGTTAGACCCTTACGTGTGTCGGATTCTGGGTCAGGGGTTCCGCATTCCTGTCTCATCTCCGCCGCCCCTCACCTGTACTCCAATGGAGCGTCCCTTAGCAGGGGACCGGCTCAAATTGACATTGGAACAGGTGGAGATATTAATCTCCAAACGGGCGGTGCAGGAGGTCCTGACCCCGCATCTTACGCCGGGGTTTTACTCCCCAGTGTTCGTAATACCCAAAAGGAAGTCGAAAAAATGGCGGCTAATTCACGATTTGAAGGTGTTCAACCGCTCCTTCCTCGTTCAGCCGCCATATTTTCGACTCTTGACGCTTCCCTCAGTGATGCGGTCCTTGGAGCGCTCAGACTGCATGGTGTCTCTCGATCTACAGGATGCGTACCTGCACGTTCCGATTCACTATCGGGACCCCAGGTACCTCCGCTTCATCCTGGACGGGGGACATTTTCAGTGGTGCGTGCTCCCGTTCGGGATCTCGTCCGCCCCCTGGTTATTCACACGGGTGACTCAGCCAATTGTCCAATTCCTTCACCAATGCGACATTCAGTTCCTAATGTACTTGGACGATGGGATCGCTCACGACCGCTCCCCTGTCGTTCTCGAGGCGCAGCTCAGGTTCACGATAGACCTGTTCCGTCGTCTGGGGTGGCTAGTGAACTTAGAGAAGTCAGACTTGGTTCCGGCAACTCGTCTGAAGTTCCTAGGGGCTATCCTAGACACCCGGCTGTTCCGCGGGTTCGTCACGAGGGAGCGGATGGCTCGTTACGATCGCCTTATGGATCGCGCGCTCGACGCATCGCTCTCCCTACGTCAGTGGCAAAGAGTGTTGGGGTTATTAACATCAGTTCAGGACCTGACCCGCAGGGGGAGGTTGTTCCTTCGCCCGTTACATGTGTTCCTGAATCCCCACATCAGGGAGACGCGTTGTCGTCACGACATAGTCTTAACCCCAGACCTACATCGGTTCCTTTTTCGCAGGCGTTCCACTTCGTCCTCGCCCCCCCCCCCCCCTCAGCTCACCTGTTTGTAGACGCCTCCACCCAAGGGTGGGGGGCGCACATGAGTCACGAGCAGGTGGCGGGAGTTTGGTCCCCATCAGAGCGGAACCTACACATCAACGTCCTCGAGTTGGACGCAGTACGTCTTGCCATTCAGCACTGGCAGGTCCCCTTGATGGGCCAGTGCCTGCTAGTACACACGGACAGTTCGGCGGCTGCTTGATCGATAAACAAGCAGGGGTCCACCAAGGCGGAGTCTCTGCTACGCGTGTCACTCCAGCTCTTCGAGTTGGTGGACGAGGTGGACCTGGACATTCAAGTCCACATTCCGGGTGCCAAGAACGTCTTGGCGGACGCGTTGTCACGTCCAGATGCCCCTCCCCCAAAGGAGTGGCAACTGAATCCGGTGGTTTACAGTGGGTTGTGTCTCCAGTTCGGCACCCCGCTGATAGATCTGTTCGCAACGTGTCTCAACCACCAATTGCCAACCTACATCTCCCCAGTGCCAGACCCGCTAGCGATGGGCTTAGACGCGCTCTCGTTAGGGTGGGAGGGGATGGACGCCTATGCTTTTCCACCGCCGGCCATCCTCTCCCAAGTTGTAGCCAAGATAGGGGAAACTCGGATTCTTCGTCTCCTGCTGGTCGCCCCTTGGTGGCCAGCCCGGCCGTGGTTCGTTCCTCTCCGTTGGCTCTGTCAGCAGGAACCGTTTCCAATTCAGATACGGAGGGATCTGCTCATCAGCAGGCCAAGCGGAAGGTTACACGAGAACCCTCAGGTGTTCTCCCTTCACACTTGGCTTGTATTAAAAGAGGGTTAAGGAGTAGTGGATACTCTAAGTGCGTCGCCAACGCAATAGCTACCTCGCATAGGAAAACCACTAGGAAGCTCTATGATTTCCAGTGGCAGGCCTTTTCATTCCGGCAGAGGCTTCAGTGCCTCAGGTTGCGGAGTACTTGGTGTACCTTCGCAACACTAGACATCTTAAGGCGTCGTCAATTAACACCAACATGTCGGCTATCCTGTCGGTTCTCAGGAAGAGATTGCCAGGCTTGGATGTGTCGGTCCTCAAGGGCCTCATTAAAACCTTCCGTTCGGTGGACGGCAGGTCCAGGCTTCGCCCACCTGAATGGGACTTAGCCATTGTGCTCAACCACCTGCGCTCCGATAAGTATGAACCGCTCTCCGACGTGCCTCTCCTCCCTCTCACCATCAAGGTCATTTTTCTGGTGGCCATGGCCTCCGCAGCGCGGATTTCAGAAATCCATGCGTTGCAGGCGGACCTGCTACGTTTTGAAGTCAGGGAGGGGGGCTCCGCCTCGCTGGGGTTGGCTCCTGATTTTGTCTGTAAGAACCAGGCAGCGGATGAAGCGGGACGTACGTTCTCTATCCCAGCTCTGGGTTCTGACTCAGGTGAGGTGGATCTCTCTCTGTGTCCAGTAAGAGCCTTGAGGGTGTACACGCAGCGTACCAGGAGCACCAAGGAACTAGACAAGCGAGCGTTGGGGGGTGTATCTAAGATCGGCGGTAATTGATGCGTACAAGGCCGCTGATTTGACTCCGCCGTCGCGTTCCAATCCTCATGAGATCCGCGCAGTTTCAGCCACGATGTCGTATCACTGCAACATTGCGGTTTCGGATGTCATGGCAGGGTGTTTTTGGCGTTCATCAGAGGTCTTCGCCAACCATTACCTACGAGATGTCTCCACAGCTGATCTTGAAGGCATCTCTAGGCTGGGTCCACAGATCTTCGCGCAGACGAAGGTGGTCCCCCCAACCAGACCAAGAAGGTATTGTAAATAAACATGGTTTACATTGCTCTCGTGTCTGTTGGTTTTTTTCTTTAACTTCGCTTTAACACCCCCCTCCCTGTTTGGGTTTGGGGGGCGGTGTGTTGATCGGAAGTTGAGTGGCAGGGTTGTCTCTTCGATCCGCTTATCGGTAGTGATGGTATCTCCCGGGCTGTGCCTTGTCCTCACCACAGGGTGGAGGACTCGTAGGTTAGCTTACACTCAGGGCTTGTCGCTGGTCTCGTCACTACCATGTATCTACTGACCCGCCTCCTTGCGGTGGGATTCTAGGCAAAGTAGGTCTAGTCAACAGATAGGTATTTAAATAATAGTACGTTTTTGATTAAACGTAATTATTTCTACTTACCTGTTGACTAGACCTACGCTCTAGGCCCTCCAATCTTCCCCACTTGGTCTGTCTTGCCTTTGGGACTTTTGGAGAGTGATATGAACAGGTAGTGACGTCACGAGACCACCTAGACTTACCGGCCCTTGGATAAGGGATTTTACGCACCCCTTCTCCACTCTTCAAGTTCGTCTGTGTTAAGGTTTAAATAGCATTACCCATAGGAGGTAAGGCAAAGTAGGTCTAGTCAACAGGTAAGTATAAATAATTACGTTTAATCAAAAACGTACTAGTATATATCTAAATAAGCAAATTAGTACAGTTTCTCAAAAATATTAGCGTAAAGAAGACTAAATTAGAACAAAAAGGATACAGTGAGACCTCTTTACCCGGACCCCGTTTATCCAGAAACTCGGTCATCCGCACGGTAGTATTTCAAATCTTCACTTCACATTTCTGTACAAATGATGAATCAACATGAGCACTTTCAGGACCATTTTCAAGTATAACAAAATCGTGGGGATAAACGGGGTCTGACTGTGCTCCTATCATGTGACTTTGTTTTAATATTCGAGACTTTGAAACAGTCTAGAATTCTCATTTATCAAGTATATAGCTTTAGATCTATAGTCTACATCTAAATATCTAAAACAACAAAATCGTTAGTCAAAGATATTTGAATAATTATAAGATATAAGAAAAGCATAGCATTATTCATTTATAAATAAATAGATCATAACATTATGCTTTAAAAACAGCATTGCTTTCAATTCACAACGATACACTCCATCGTTTTATGCACAAATGTTATGCTGTAATAAAAAATGTATGATTTGTTCAATGTTTGCTATGACCAACGTTCAAAAGATCAACTTTGACAATGATCAATATTCACAAAAATCAACGTTCACAATAATCAACGTTAGCAATGACCAACTCCAACAGTATGTACCTAATTTTGTACATTTCCCTTCACAAAATGATCTAGGGCTACAAACAATTCACCATGGTACTCGCGATCAGCTGGCACAAGGAATATGCAGGACTCGGGAACCACCTCCAGAAGACACCTTGGAAGTCGAGGATGTTCCTCCTCTGGCAGTAGCAGAATAATTTTCTCCGGATTCTGAGTGTTCAGACGGTTGATAGCAGCCATCATACCCATATAGCTCCACTGGTCGCTCTCATAGTTGTTGCTGAAATACAGGATGATCTTCCAACTCTTGGAGATGTCCTCTACTATCTGGTCTGGGATCGAATCTCCAGGAACAGAGTCTCTGTCATTGATGAACAGATTCAGACCCTTTTCTTCCAACCCAGGACAGAGACTGTGACAGATCCAGTAATAGTCTTTCTCTGCATAGGAAACATAAACATCCCATTCGAAATCAGCTCTCTTTGGTATTCTGAAGTGCTGATATAGCTTTTTAATAAATAAATATAAAAGATAAGTCTTATTGGTTTGAACAAGACGTGTTCCTAGTATGGATGCTACAAGTATTGTGAAGATCACAAACGTAATGAAGAATAAGTTTCTCCCGGTACATTTCCTCCAGGTTTTCAGAAAGTCGTTCAGGATTTTCTCTGTAGTGATCAGATCTCCACTTCCCTCTAGGCATGCATAGTTCTTTCCATTATCAAGATGGGCATGTGTTTCTCTCAGCCACAACAGGAAGTCCATAGAGTCACATCCACAAGCAAAGAGATTGTACCTAAGGCTCAGGAAAAACGAATCGGAAGAACGAGTGTCAATCATGTCACGATCTTTCTTCAGGAGTGTACCAATGGTGTTGAAGGACATATCAAGGACTTTAATCCGGGGTAAGAGATCAAGATTGAGAGGTATTGAAATAAAAATATTGCCAGAAAGGTCGACATACTCTAGCTTGGAACTAAAATAAAAAAAATTACTTGGCAATACATATAATTGATTATATCCAAGATACAACCTTTTCAGACTCGGTAAACGTTTCAGTAAGTCTTGTCGTTTGTCATTGATCGCATTTTGTTGAAATGAAGAATAGGATAATCGAAGGTCTTCTAATTTCAGAAAACTGGATATGAATTCCAAAGTCTTGAAATGGAGGTCAATGTTTCCAGATAAATCGAAAACTTTAAGATTGTCTAAGCCAGTTATCCTTGCATCAATTTTTCCTATTCCAAGAAATGAGAATTTAAATGGAGCACATGATCACCATTCAAAAAATTTATCAGTCCATATATTTGCCCAAAGGAAGGATGTTCTGTCCCTGCACTTATATTTACTATGGTTAAATTTTGAGGAACTGATACGATGATTGTAGGGTAGAAATAAGGATCCAATGACCGGTTTGAATCCCTGTCTACCTCCGACGTTTCATCATGTGAGTATTTTGGCTTAATATCTGGGTTCACGGTCGCCTTAGAAGGATTTGAAAAATCCACAACTCTCAATTTTGAAAAAAACAACTCGGAAGCAAATAAAAAATTTACGGCAATACCTGTAAACTTATTTGAAGAAGCATAAATTTCCTCTATACAACTTCCAAATCGATTTTTAGCAAGATACATCCAATCAAACCAAATAAGATCATTATCCGAAATCTGTAATGTTTTAACGCACATGTTTGCCAAATGTTTTAGGCTCTTTCGAATGACAATCCGATCATCTAAAATTGTTTTACCTGAATACCCAAATCTTTGAGGAAACCTGATATTTTGAAGTTAAACTGTATTCATCAGACGGTTCTCAAGAGGTTCTAGAGCTGCAAATGATTGTTTGGTTCCCAACTTCATGAAATACAGTGTCAAATCTGTTAAGTGTGTTACTGGAGTCAATGACCCTGCTTCCATAACTTCAGTCCCACACAAGAAGATTTCAAGTTTTTCTAAACGTATAGAAGCCAGTGCAAGAAAGGTTGTGTTACGTATTTCGTTGAGGTCACAGTCCTCCCCTCCAAGGTAGAGTTCTTTCAGACCATATAAGGATCGAAACCCGGTACCAAAACGTTGATTTCTGTATGCACCTATGGACAGAACAGTTAGTTTGCCAAGGTTCTGGAATATTCTCTCTGGATAGGTACCATTGCCCCTCTGGTTGTGTTTCATGTTAAGCCATCTCAAGTTAACCAAAGGATCAAACACGACTTCTGGAAATGACTCTGATGTTAAGGCAAGTCTGTTGTTAAACAAGTCAAGGTGTTGGAGACGGTGACAACTTTGAAATGCCCGTGGTTCCAAATGAGTTAGAACATTGTGACTGAGGTCCAGATACCTTATTTCAGACACGTTGGAAAAACACCCGTCTTTGATAACTGATATCAAGTTGAAACTAAGGTCAACAGATGTTGTGTTGAACGGGAGATCTGGAACTTGGTTGAGATCGTTTTGAGAGCAGTTAACAAAGAGACCTGGATACCTGGCGTCATCGTTGATATTACAGTCACCAGTGACCGAATAAGGACACGTGAAGAAGATGCTCAGGAGGACACAGAAACTTGGATTCATTGTCAATGCCTTATCCTGCAGAGAAAACATATCAATTTGAAAGAAGGTAAACTCCTATTTTCATGCAAACAGGAATAATAACTTATAATTTGTTCATAATATTTAAAGCATTATATTGCCGTTGTACCATTGACAGACAATGAAGAGATCAGGTTACAGATAAACAATATATACATTTACAATAGAACGTGCTTGTTTAACATAGCATAAAGTATGTTTTATGTCACTGTTTTCAATATGATATGTAAGGATGACAAAATTGAAACATATATGTCATTTTCACTGGAAATAGGTTTCGTTTGGCCAAATCTGAATTTTCAAGCCTGAAATTCTAGACTGGTGACTCCGTGGTACCTAATAAGTGATATAAGGGTCACGAATTGAACAATTTACAAGTTAACCCTCTGAAAAACTACTTCTGGTAAAGTCTGAGAACAAGAAGACACGTATGGCATGGCGACCGACGTCTGCCCATCGTTAATCCATCAACCCATCCGTAAACTTTTCTCTTTTTCGACCTCTTCTCCAGAACTACTGACTCTAGAGAACTTTTATTTGTGTAAAGACTCCTTAGCTAATGGGGATTGTAGATTAATTACCCTGTGATCCCAAATAAGGGTCACAGGTAGCATGACCTGAAATCCTATGTTCATTCCTTCTCCAGTATGAAAGTGACAAGAAAGTGTACAGAATTCCCAACCAAAGAGGATTATATGTTGTAGAATTGTGACCCTGTTGCCCCAAATAAAGCCACTACGAGGCCTGTTAAATCTTCTTTTTTCTTTTTATATCTAAATGTTAGCCTTCTGACAAACAACTTTCAGAAATGTACATTTTGAACCTTATATGATGTATTATTTGAAACCCGTTGAGCTACAGAGTCAATGGCTCTTTCTTCATTTTAATTTAAGACATTTCATCTCTAAATTTTCCCCCAAAAAATGTATTATTATGCTTATCCTGCCACAACAAATGTAGTTATGGTGCCAATGTCATTAAAGCTCTAAAACTATTGTTCATATTTTATATTTGAAAATACTTTACTTGTGCGTAAAGGAGGATGTTTTTGTAGCAAACGTTCTAGTGATTTTAAAAGCACAAATAAATGGGAAATAAGCCAGTAATGAAAGATTCATGATAACAAGAATTGTTGATATTAAGAATATTAGGAAACCGCTATCTAAAACAAGATATCTCGAGCATACCAGCTTTCGTATCAAGCATTATATATACAGTCAAGCCGCGACAGTCGGACCACCGATAATCCGAATCTTTTAACACTCTTGTTAATTACAAAACTTGTAAACATTATATGAACACTGTGTATCATCGTACACCGGAAGTAGAGAGGTGTACATCGATGAAATGTTTTAGAGAGTAGTAGAAAACAACACACACGGTCTATAATAATCCATTTCTCCTATACAGTAATGGATACATTAGGAAAATGATACATTTTGTGAATGCGGGAGACTATTTAAGTGTATCGCGTCATATATAAATAATCCAAAACTTGCTTTGCTCATCGACCGTATCGACAATTTTGAGATGTTTGATATGAAAATTTGAAAAACATATACAATTTTAGAATAAAACCACTGGTGTGTATAACTTGACCTAGGAAATGGTTTCAGGTTGTTTTCTAAAATGGTATGTGTTTTTTACCTTTCGTAGCTTGTGTACCGTTTGAATCATAAATTATTGCTTCGCTGTACCGTTTGTAGTTTCGGCTGATGTACCGCTTGTATATTTCCAAAAGTAATAAACATAACATTTATGACACACAAAATCAATTCTTTACGTAAAACATATTGTTTCTGCATCACTTACATGTGATGTTGGATATAAATGTATCATGTATGTTATCATGATGTTCCCTCGAAATAGGCTTATCAGTTTCTGGCATTTTTAATAAAAACAACAACACACTGATGATAGCCAGTTTTGCACAACAAAGGAATATGATTTGTATGGTTGCAAAATCTGTCCACGAAATAATAAGACCAGAGAACATCAGTTAAAAACAGCAAAATGCGATATTCCAGATCGGAAACTGGTCAGCTGACAACAATGAACGACCTATATGATTTGTAATTGTCAATATTATTTTAAATGTTCTGTCACACAAGGGGTATTTCTGTAACCTGTGTGACAACATCCTTCTTCAACACCTGTATCCACTGGGTCGCAGTCATCAGGTGAGTGAGTAGCAGTATTTTCATTGTTTAATTGTCGCCACTATATTATGAACTTAATTGGATCTAATTAGCCATCATGTGTTAATTCGGATTTTTGTAAACGCTCACTCTTTGCGTTCTCTGTTTTGGGGAAAATCGCATAGGCATCAATGATCTAGAGTTACCTGTGTTTAAGCTTTTATCGTAATTTATAACCCAATTGCTAGATGTTACCCAATGATATTTTAATATTATCTTATTATTTCTATACTCTTCTGACTTTTTCTGTTTGACCTATGAGGAAATGTTCCCCTTAAATGTATCGATTAGTATTTGACTAATAGAATTATTCCAGTTTAGCGCGAGTAACGTATCTGTGTTATGACAGAACTTAACGGTACTCTCGACTACAAAAGCGAGCTTCAGTTACTGTAGTCTTTACTGCGATGTTCATAGAATATCTTACTATGACAGTATTGTCATTATTTCAGTAATATTTACAAGCGGGCAGTCATCACCATGTAATTTGGGTTTTTCAATCATGCCCTGGAGGAGTGTAATCTGCAAACAGTAGGGGTGTAATAATACATCGAACTATCGATGCATCGCAATAGTTGGCTTGGCAATAGTACTATATCGATAGTATATACAAAAACACCATCACTATCGCAACAGTATGGCTAACTATCGATACTATCGAAACTATTAAATTTCCCTTAATTATGAATGATTTGTACACGCCTCACTGCATTTGATTCAAGATTTTTCATTTTAGAATGTCAAAAGGGAATAACTAGAGATAGTAAATAGCAAAATGACAAAAAGTATTTTCATTTATTATTTCTTTACTGATTTTGGTTCCATAGTCCTTACATCAATTAAACATTTCTACTAAAACCTATAAGAAATCTCACAATAGTTATTGCAATAGTGAGTTACAATAGTCTATCGCTATCGCAATAGTAAGTGACAATAGACTATCACTATCGCAATAGTCTCTTAGGGTCAATAGTCACCCCTAACAAACAGGAACAGATTATTGATCTACATTGATGGAATATGTTTCGTCCCTGTCTGAAATTATTTTGTAAAGACAGTTTTGATGTGTTTAAACTTTAAGGGCATGGTTGATAATGTCATACAAATATAGCCTCTTTATCACAGTTCTTAAAATATACATAATTCATATATAATTTGTCACCCCTTTGAGACCTGAAGGATACGGGTGATACAGATGATTATGTTATTCCGTAAAAATACTACCGACATATCATCATATCATCGATATACACCTCTTTACACCCGGTGTACGATGATACACAGTGATGAAATAATGTATATGAACATAGATTAGACAGAACTGCTACATTTGAACTAAATATATACAAGAAAATGAAAACTCACATCACCCCGACGTGTGGCTCTTCTACTCTATGTTTTACATGTCCTGGATCCAGAATAACTCCTGATCAGATCGTTACGTGTTGATATAAGTTTCTAATACCAGGTAAGAGATCTTATTTGCCATTGAGGAAAGAAGCTTAGATGAATTTACCTAAGGGGAGGTTCAAATGTACCCTTAGCAAATACTGTTCAAGCGAAACTTAAAGCAACCGTGACTCTCAATACCCTTTCGAAATTTTCACATAATAGTATGTGTGATCTTATGCTCTTATTACAATAGAAGGATTAGACAATGTAAACGAGACTCTGGCACAGGCGCTTAAACAGTCAGAAGTATCACAGATGTTGTTATGGTTTATAGTTAAAGAAGAGCGCTTAGATCCTCGTACAGAGAACGTTGCAATAACACATGACATACATCTTCTACACACTCATTACAATTAAAATATACGCCCCAGATTTCTCTCCTTATCAAATTCCTCCTTGAAAAGAGAATATAAAGCCAAATTTTCCAAAAGTTCTGTTCAAAGTGAGCTTCAACCATAATGTCTCAGCTTTGTTTGATGCGAGTAAAATTCAAAATCTCTGCTAACTGCATGGTTCTTTGAGATAAGTGAGAGATATACCCATAGTTTTCCGAGTGTATCGAATGATACCTTACACCTTTTTACCGTGGGGCCCTTAAGAGGCACAAGCCGAGTAAGGCTCCACGGGGAAAAGTGTAGGGTATCATTTGATACACGAGGAAAAGTATGGGTATATCTGTCTTTTACCCCACTTACGGTCGAGTGAAAACCGCTCTATTTCATAACATTTCTGAAAAAAATACAGCTGTAAATAAGCATGTGTATGAAACGCACAACCCAAATACGGCCTCACGCTCAGCCCGTGTTGCGTTGTATGATTACCCATGTTTTGGGCCCGAAATCTAATTGATATGGCCGAAAGACGGTATTGTCAACGCACACTCGCGTACATCTCGCTGAAATGTACAGCTAACGCCATAAACTGCATAGCTAATGTCAACGTGGCCAAATAGAAAAAAACAGAAGCAACTTTCAGGGTGTTAAGACATTTTGGCCCAACAATGAAATAATATTCTTATATAAAAAAAAAATTGTGATATTATAGCACGCATTATAACAACCTTAATCATTTTGTCATGAAAAAATGTATGAAGTTTCAACTGGCCTCGCCTTGTCTAATGGTTAGTACGTTCGTCCAGAAAGCAACAGTGCACAGGTTCGATCCCAGGTGTCTTATATGTTCATATATTATCATCACTTAGATATGGAAATTTAGAAAATTGACTCCATTAATTTCTCAGTTGTTAAAAAGCGTAGGTATATAAGAAAAGTGTAGGTATATATCAGAAAAACGTGTAGGTATATCAGAAAAGGTATAGGTATATCAGAAAAAGTTTAGGTGTATTAAGGTGTATTTCGATAAGAAATCACTACACTAACCTTTACATCGTCGCTATTCTGAGTCGACTATCACCAAAATGGTATTTTTCGGTAGCATTCAGTACTTATCGAATAAATAAGACGTATAACGTTTGCATCTGTGACCTTCAACAACACAATGAATGGCCCTTTAATGATTTAAAAAGCAATTAGCCTAACCATTTATAAACAATATAGTCAATATATAGTCCATTTGTTAACAACAACAAGAAATTGAATGAACTAAACTAATATCAACCGAAATATCTCTCATCTATGATATTGATCTGAGTGTAGCTGTTCAGCTAGCATTGCGGAAACACATGAACTATTTAGTTTTAGTCCCAAAATCGAATTTCTTTTTGAAAAAAGACAATTTTCAAGGGGAAATAACTCAAGTTTTAAGAAAAACATTAAAGTCCACGCACACAGGTTTTTCCTTAAATCTTTGTATTCAAGTACCTGTAGTAGATACTATATAATGATGGTAAATGTATTGCCGTTAGTGAAGAGAATGTTTCCAAAGATGGGTACCGTCAACACGGCCAAACTTGAATAAGAACAAGTTCTATGGATAGTCAACTTCTTTATTGATATGAGTGCGACGTTTCGATGCAGATACTAGCACCGTTATCAAGCAAGTGGTACATTATCATGAAAACCAGGAGAATATGTACAATTTTGGTAATTATGTTTTTACATGTGATTGGATTGATGTACATAGTTGTAACAACAATGTTAAGGAGAAAATGGGTATACAGAAGAAATTAGGTTGATGTGAAGATGGACAAAAGATATGCTGAGGACGCCAGCATATCAACTATGTACATCAATCCTATCACATGTACAAACATAAATAATTAGTCAAAGATAATTGAATAATTATAAGATATAAGAAAAGCATAGCATTATTCATTTATAAATAAATAGATCGTATCATTATGCCTTAACAACAGCATTGTTTTCAATTCACAACGATACACTACATCGTTTTATGTACAAATGTTATGCTGTAATACAAATTTATGATTTGTTCAATGTTTGCTATGACCAACGTTCAAAATAATCAACGTTCACAATGATCAACTTTGACAATGATCGATATTCACAAAAATCAATATTCACAAAAATCAATATTCACAAAAATCAACGTTCACAATAATCAACGTTAGCAATGACCAACTCCAACAGTATGTACCTAATTTTGTACATTTCCCTTCACAAAATGATCTAGGGCTACAAACAATTCACCATGGTCCTCGCGATTAGCTGGCACAAGGAATATGCAGGACTCGGGAACCACCTCCAGAAGACACCTTGGAAGTCGAGGATGTTCCTCCTCTTGCAGTAGCAGAATAATTTTCTCCGGATTCTGGGTGATCAGACGGTTGATAGCAGCCATCATACCCATGTAGCTCCACTGGTCGCTCTCATAGTTGTTGCTGAAGTACAGGATGATCTTCCAACTCTTGGAGATGTTCTCTACTATCTGGTCTGGGATCGAATCTCCAGGAACAGAGTCTCTGTCATTGATGAACAGATTCAGACCCTTTTCTTCCAACCCAGGACAGAGACTGTGACAGATCCAGTAATAGTCTTTCTCTGCATAGGAAACATAAACATCCCATTCGAAATCAGCTCTCTTTGGTATTCTGAAGTGCTGATATAGCTTTTTAATAAATAAATATAAAAGATAAGTCTTATTGGTTTGAACAAGATGTGTTCCTAGTATGGATGCTACAAGTATTGTGAAGATCACAAACGTAATGAAGAATAAGTTTCTCCCGGTACATTTCCTCCAGGTTTTCAGAAAGTCGTTCAGGATTTTCTCTGTAGTGATCAGTTCTCCACTTCCCTCTAGGCATGCATAGTTCTTTCCATTATCAAGATGGGCATGTGTTTCTCTCAGCCACAACAGGAAGTCCATAGAGTCACATCCACAAGCAAAGAGATTGTACCTAAGGCTCAGGAAAAACGAATCGGAAGAACGAGTGTCAATCATGTCACGATCTTTCTTCATGAGTGTACCAATGGTGTTGAAGGACATATCAAGGACTTTAATCATATGTTATTTTAACTTATGGATGACGTCATTGTGACATGTCAGGTTGCAACGCAATACATAGTCACCGTGGTGTTGCATGATATTTTATCTTATTCTCGTGTCGCTTCGTTTAACCATCCTTAAACCTGAAAGGGGCAGTAGTTTTACGGTGAAATAACTTGGTGAAATGTATTTGAAAAATAATGTCACCAATAGTAAAACACCCTTCTCTCAATTTAAAAAATGAGTGTACAGGGCTCCGTAAAGCCATGGGAATCGTTTTTGTCATTCGAAATAATAACATGTGCTCACAATAAAATGGCCGCCATGCATTTTTTGCTTTGTATTCAACACTGTTATTACCACAATGGCTAATTGGTTTGGGTAACAAGATGTTTTACCCTCTAAAGTAAATATAAATGACATAAACTATCATTATAAATGGGAACTTTGATAAAATAAAATTTGCGAAAAACGTGCTACTGCCCCTTTATTGTAAATGTCTCTTTGAACGTTATCAACTTATTTCCTTCTGGCGATCTTGACACTGATCATGCGGTCTATTGTATTTGCCTCCATGTGCATCACGACTCGCTCAGGCATGTGCAAGCTCAAGCTGACTGACAGAGACACCGTTTCTTTCTGATAAGGAAAACTACATTTCAAATCTCCTATGTTTACCATACAAACCCTGGAACCCTTAACCCTAAAAGTACTTTAATTCTGTATGACTCACTTGCTCGCTCGCTTCCTCCCTCTGCCCCCTCGCTCACTCAGTCACTCACTCAGTAACCACTATATACATACTTAACAACACGATAACAATAACCAAAATAGTAGGAAATCATGACTTGAAGGTCATTCAGTATGTCTATAGCTATTGTTCTACAGTGTGTATCTGAATAATCAAGTTGACATTGTTTTAAAATATATATATAAATGTCATAATCTAGTAAAGGGATTGACAAAAATAAAAAAAGTTCACATTGATATTCTATTTCTAACACTTCTTGGACTCACTCATGTTTTCTGCACATATTAAATATGTTATCATCATATGAATTTAATGTGATGTAACAAATATGTATGATTTGTTCATTGTTCACAGTGATCAAAGTTCACCTGATCAACGTTTATGATGATCAACGTTCACAATAAACAACGTTCACATTAATCAATGTTCACAATATCAATGGTCAACGTTCACAATGATCAACAGCAACAGGTTATCAATACAGTATGTACCTAACTTTGTACATTACCCTTCACAAAATGATCTAGGGCTACAAACATTTCCCCATGGTACTCGCGATCAGCTGGCACAAGGAATATGCAGGACTCGGGAACCACCTCCAGAAGACACCTTGGAAGTCGAGGATGTTCCTCCTCTGGCAGAAGCAGAATAACTTTCTCCGGATTCTGGGTGTTCAGACGGTTGATAGCAGCCATCATACCCATGTAGCTCCACTGGTCGCTCTCATAGTTGTTGCTGAAGTACAGGATGATCTTCCAACTCTTGGAGATGTTCTCTACTATCTGGTCCGGGATCGAATCTCCAGGAACAGAGTCTCTGTCATTGATGAAAAGATTCAGACCCTTTTCTTCCAACCCAGGACAGAGACTGTGACAGATCCAGTAATAGTCTTTCTCTGCATAGGAAACATAAACATCCCATTCGAAATCAGCTCTCTTTGGTATTCTGAAGTGCTGATATAGCTTTTTAATAAATAGATATAAAAGATAAGTCTTATTGGTTTGAACAAGACGTGTTCCTAGTATGGATGCTACAAGTATTGTGAAGATCACAAACGTAATGAAGAATAAGTTTCTCCCGGTACATTTCCTCCAGGTTTTCAGAAAGTCGTTCAGGATTTTCTCTGTAGTGATCAGTTCTCCACTTCCCTCTAGGCATGCATAGTTCTTTCCATTATCAAGATGGGCATGTGTTTCTCTCAGCCACAACAGGAAGTCCATAGAGTCACATCCACAAGCAAAGAGATTGTACCTAAGGCTCAGGAAAAACGAATCGGAAGAACGAGTGTCAATCATGTCACGATCTTTCTTCATGAGTGTACCAATGGTGTTGAAGGACATATCAAGGACTTTAATCCGGGGTAAGAGATCAAGATTGAGAGGTATTGAAATAAAAATATTGCCAGAAAGGTCGACATACTCTAGCTTGGAACTAAAATTAAAAAAATTACTTGGCAATACATATAATTGATTATATCCAAGGTACAACCTTTTCAGACTCGGTAAACGTTTCAGTAAGTCTTGTCCTTTGTCATTGAGGGCATTTTGTTGAAATGAAGAATAGGATAATCGAAGGTCTTCTAATTTCGGAAAACTGGATATGAATTCCAAAGTCTTGAAATGGAGGTCAATGTTTCCAGATAAATCGAAAACTTTAAGATTGTCTAAGCCAGTTATCCTTGCATCAATTTTTCCTATTCCAAGAAATGAGAAATTCAAATGGAGCACATGATCACCATTCAAAAAATTGATCAGTCCATATATTCGCCCAAAGGAAGGATGTTCTGTCCCTGCACTTATATTTACTATGGTTAAATTTTGAGGAACTGATACGTTGATTGTAGGGTAGAAATAAGGATCCAATGACCAGTTTGAATCCCTGTCTACCTCCGACGTTTCATCATGTGAGTATTTTGGCTTAATATCTGGGTTCACGGTCGCCTTAGAAGGATTTGAAAAATCCACAACTCTCAATTTTGAAAAAAACAACTCGGAAGCAAATAAAAAATTTACGGCAATACCTGTAAACTTATTTGAAGAAGCATAAATTTCCTCTATACAACTTCCAAATCGATTTTTAGCAAGATACATCCAATCAAACCAAATAAGATCATTATCCGAAATCTGTAATGTTTTAACGCACATGTTTGCCAAATGTTTTAGGCTCTTTCGAATGACAATCCGATCATCTAAAATTGCTTTACCTGAATACCCAAATCTTTGAGGAAACCTGATATTTTGAAGTTGAACTGTATTCATCAGACGGTCTTCAAGAGGTTCTAGAGCTGCAAATGATTGTTTGGTTCCCAACTTCATGAAATGCAGTGTCAAATCTGTTAAGTGTGTTACTGGAGTCAATGACCCTGCTTCCATAACTTCAGTCCCACACAAGTAGATTTCAAGTTTTTCTAAACGTATAGAAGCCAGTGCAAGAAAGGTTGTGTTACGTATTTCGTTGAGGTCACAGTCCTCCCCTCCAAGGTAGAGTTCTTTCAGACCATATAAGGATCGAAACCCGGTACCAAAACGTTGATTTCTGTATGCACCTATGGACAGAACAGTTAGTTTGCCAAGGTTCTGGAATATTCTCTCTGGATAGGTACCGTTGCCCCTCTGGTTGTGTTTCATGTTAAGCCATCTCAAGTTAACCAAAGGATCAAACACGACTTCTGGAAATGACGCTGATGTTAAGGCAAGTTTGTTGTTAAACAAGTCAAGGTGTTGGAGACGGTGACAACTTTGAAATGCCCGTGGTTCCAAATGAGTTAGAACATTGTGACTGAGGTCCAGATACCTTATTTCAGACACGTTGGAAAAACACCCGTCTTTGATAACAGATATCAAGTTGAAACTAAGGTCAACAGATGTTGTGTTGAACGGGAGATCTGGAACTTGGTTGAGATCGTTTTGAGAGCAGTTAACAAAGAGACCTGGATACCTGGCGTCATCGTTGATATTACAGTCACCAGTGACCGAATAAGGACACGTGAAGAAGATGCTCAGGAGGACACAGAAACTTGGATTCATTGTCAATGCCTTATCCTGCAGAGAAAACATATAAATTTGAAAGAAGGTAAACTCCTATTTTCATGCAAACAGGAATAAAAACTTATAATTTGTTCATAATATTTAAAGCATTATATTGCCGTTGTGCCATTGACAGACAATGAAGAGATCAGGTTACAGATAAACAATATATACATTTACAATAGAACGTGCTTGTTTAACATAGCATAAAGTATGTTTTATGTCACTGTGTTCAATATGATATGTAAGGATGACAAAATTGAAACATATATGTCATTTTCACTGGAAATAGGTTTCAATGGCCAAATCTGAATTTTCAAGCCTGAAATTCTAGACTGGTGACTCCGTGGTACCTAATAAGTGATATAAGGGTCACGAATTGAACAATTTATTGTTTTTTCTCCAGACAAAAAAGCCCTAGAAGGCTAAAATGTTGTTTAATACTCTTTGGACAATTTTAATTATTCATTGTAGAACTAGTGATGAACACGTGACCTCAAGCAAGCGCCTCAGGTGCTTCGACCTTAAAAATTATTTCATCTTCTTCTCAAAAACGAAAAGCTATATAGAAGGCTGAAATGTTGTGTACATTCACTCTAGAAAATGGGGATTATAGATTGTAGATCCGGTGACCCTGTGGCCCAAAATAAATGCCTCAGTGGCCACAACCTAAGATCTTCTTAAAAGTTAACCCTCTGAAAAACTACTTCTGGTAAAGTCTGAGAACCAGAAGACACGTATGGCATGGCGACCGACGTCTGCCCATCGTTAATCCATCAATCCATCCGTAAACTTTTCTCTTTTTCGACCTCTTCTCCAGAACTACTGACTCTGGAGAACTTTTATTTGTGTAAAGACTCCTTAGCTAATGGGGATTGTAGATTAATTACCCTGTGATCCCAAATAAGGGTCACAGGTAGCATGACCTGAAATCCTATGTTCACTCCTTCTCCAGTATGAAAGTGACAAGAAAATGTACAGAATCCCCAACCAAAGAGGATAATATGTTGTAGAATTGTGACCCTGTTGCCCCAAATTAAGCCATGACGAGGCCTGTTAAATATTCTTTTTACTTTTTATATTTAAATTTTAGCCTTCTGGCAAACAACTTTCGGAAATGTACATTTTGAACCCTATATCGTGTATTATTTAAAACCCGATGAGCTACATAGTCAATGGCCCTTTCATCTCTAAATTTTCCCTTAAATTGTATTATTATGCTTATCCTACCACAACAAATGTAGTTATGGTGCCAATGTCATTAAAGTTCTAAATCTATTGTTCATATTTTATATTTGAAAATACTTTACTTGTGCGTTAAGGAGGATGTTTTTGTAGCACACGTTCTAGTGATTTTAAAAGCACAAATAAATGGGAAATAAGCCAGTTATGAAAGATTCATGATAACAAGAATTGTTGATATTAAGAATATTAGGAAACCGCTATCTAAAACAAGAGATCCCGAGCATACCAGCTTTCGTATCAAGCATTATATATACAGTCAAGCCGCGATAGTCCGGCCACCGATAATCCGAATCTTTTAACACTCTTGTTAATTACAAAACTTGTAAACATTATATGAACACTGTGTATCATCGTACACCGGAAGTAGAGAGGTGTACATCGATGATATGTTTTAGAGAGTAGTAGAAAACAACACACACGGTCTATAACAATCAATTTCTCCTATACAGTAATGGATACATTAGGAAAATGATACATTTTGTGAATGCGGGAGACTGTTTAAGTGTATCGTGGCATATATAAATAATCCAAAACTTGCTTTGCTCATCGACCGTATCGACAATTTTGATGCGATTGAGATGTTTGATATGAAAATTTGAAAAACATATACAATTTTAGAATAAAACCACTGGTATGTATAACTTGACTTCTGCAGAAAAAGCTCATACCTAGGAAATGGTTTCAGGTTGTTTTCTAAAACGGTATGTGTTTTTTACCTTTCGTAGCTTGTGTACCGTTTGAATCATAACTTACTGCTTCGCTGTACCGTTTGTAGTTTCGGCGCAACTCGAAAATATAATGATATACGTATATACAATAACCACTAGCAATTTTGTTCCTTATCTATATGCAAAGGAAAAAAGTCAAGGCAAACTATATTGTGATAATTATCCGTCCTTGATGTTATTTCCAAATAAAGCTGAAAATGAAGCTATTTTACTCCTCTCTACAAACATATCATCGATATACACCTCTTTACACCCGGTGTACGATGATACACAGTGATGAAATAATGTATATGAACATAGATTAGACAGAACTGCTACATTTGAACTAAATATATACAAGAAAATGAAAACTCACATCGCCCCGACGTGTGGCTCTTCTACTCTATGTTTTACATGTCCTGGATCCAGAATAACTCCTGATCAGATCGTTACGTGTTGACATAAGTTTCAATACCAGGTAAGAGATCTTATTTGCCATTGAGGAAAGAAGCTTTAATGAATTTACCTAAGGGGAGTTTCAAATGTACCCTTAGCAAATACTGTTCAAGCGAAACTTAAAGCAACCGTGACTCTCAATACCCTTTCGAAATGTTCACATAATAGTATGTGTGATCTTATGCTCTTATTACACTAGAAGGATTCGACAATGTAAACGAGACTCTGGCACAGGCGCTTAAACAGTCAGAAGTATCACAGATGTTGTTATAGTTTATAGTTATAGAAGAGCTCTTAGATACTCGTAAAAAGAACGTTACAATAACACATGACATACATCTTCTACACACTCATTACAATTAAAATATACGCCCCAGATTTCTCTCCTTATCAAATTCCTCCTTGAAAAGAAAATATAAAGCAAAATTATCCAAAAGTTCTGTTCAAAGTGAGCTTCAACCATAATGTCTCAGCTTTGTTTGATGCGAGTAAAACTCAAAATCTCTGCTAACTGCATGGTTCTTTGAGATAAGTGAGAGATATACCCATAGTTTTCCGAGTGTATCGAATGATACCTTACACCTTTTTACCGTGGGGCCCTTAAGAGGTCATGGTCACCATGGTCCTCGCGATCAGCTGGCACAAGGAATATGCAGGACTCGGGAACCACCTCCAGAAGACACCTTGGAAGTCGAGGATGTTCCTCCTCTGGCAGAAGCAGAATCATTTTCTCCGGATTCTGGGTGTTCACACGGTTGATAGCAGCCATCATACCCATGTAGCTCCACTGGTCGCTCTCATAGTTGTTGCTGAAGTACAGGATGATCTTCCAACTCTTGGAAGTGTTCTCTACTATCTGGTCCGGGATCGAATCTCCAGGAACAGAGTCTCTGTCATTGATGAAAAGTTTCAGACCCATTTCTTCCAACCCAGGACAGAGACTATGACAGATCCAGTGATAGTCTTTCTCTGCATAGGAAACATAAACATCCCATTCGAAATCAGCTCTCTTTGGTATTCTGAAGTGCTGATATAGCTTTTTAACAAATAGATATAACAGATAAGTCTTATTGGTTTGAACAAGACGTGTTCCTAGCATGGATGCTACAAGTATTGTGAAGATCAACAACGTAATGAAGAACAAGTTTCTCCCAGTACATTTCCTCCAGGTTTTCAGAAAGTCATTCAGGATTTTCTCTGTAGTGATCAGTTTTCCACTTCCCTCTAGGCATGCATAGTTCTTTCCATTATCAAGATCGGCATGTGTTTCTCTCAGCCACAACAGGAAGTCCATAGAGTCACATCCACAAGCAAAGAGATTGTATCTAAGGCTCAGGAAAAACGAATCGGAAGAACAAGTGTCAATCATGTCACGATCTTTCTTCATGAGTGTACCAATTGTTTTGAAGGACATATCAAGGACTTTAATCCGGGGTAAGAGATCAAGATTGAGAGGAATTGAAATAAAAATATTGCCAGAAAGGTCGACATACTCAAGGTTTGAACTAAAATAAAAAAAATTACTTGGCAATACATATAATTGATTATATCCAAGGTACAACCTTTTCAGACTCGGTAAACGTTTTAGTAAATCTTGTCCTTTGTCATTGAGGGCATCTTGTTGAAATGAAGAATAGGATAAGGGTAAGTTTAGGGTAAGTTTATTCTTCATTCTGACAGTTTCCGGGTGATATCCTGTCCGGTTTTGAGCTTTTGTCATTCTTTTTTTTATTCAGGAACGTTTATGAGAAATGCCAAGTTGTTGAATCAAAGATTTTTCAAACTGCATTGTAAACTTTCGCCGTTTTGATAGGTTCCAGATTAATGAACATAATTTTTTATTTATGTCATTTTGTTCACAGCAACAGTTCATATAAAACAAATATTCGAGCATGCAAGTATTCGGAAAATTAATGCAATCGCTGGCAACAAGCGCATTCTTGCGCAAAATACAAAGTCAACAGTACTATTAGTTACACAGTGTTTTGACACGGTGTACGGGACTGTAAGACCCTTATATATTCCCTTTTTGTTGAGGCGCAGCCGAAGGAAATGCATAATATATAAGGGTCTTACAGTCCCGTACATCCTGTCAAAACGCCGTGTAACGAATTTATTACCCTTTAGATCTATTATATCATATGTACTTATTTCACTCATTTCCTATCAAATATGTAGACAATATAGCTATTTCCGTGTGTGATAAAAACTCCGCACACTGTGAAACAGCGAAAATGCTGTATAGAGTTTACCGTTCTATATCAAGGGAGATAACTCTGCGACTAAAATTAATCGATTTTACGTTTATTGATAGGCCTATATGAAGAATAACCTAGAGACACATGATTTTTTTTTTATAAAGTTACGGACACAATCAAAATAAAAATTGTATGCAGGTTGAAATCCCCGTACTTAGGTTTGTTATAGTAAATTTCGATTCTGAACTTCCGAGTCGAGCAACCATTTAACTTCCGCATTCCATCTTAGGTCAAGGTCATCCGTAAGACCCGTTTAGTTAGTCACATACACGACCTATCTTCACGGGTCATACGGATGGTACATCCTGGCAAATCCGACTTCACGGTTTCGTATGCATTGGCTATTGATCAATCAGAATTCAAAACATTAATCTAAAGGGTAATAAAGCACTGTAAAACCATATTATACGGTCTCTGATTGTTCACAGTAGCCAATCAGAAACGACTATTTCACAAAGTTATGGTAGAATTGTCGTTTAGATAGTGAAGAAATATAACATGGTTCTATTTGGGATAACACTACTTTCAATAGTACACATTCTTGTACTTTTTCGGGCCGAGTAAATACGCGATTTTCATCACACCCAATACGCGATTTCATCACACCTAATACACTACACACGTTATAAATAAGTATGACCATGTGTTGTATGTCGTTTAATCACCCACACTGCGGTAGTTTTGAGAAATAGATTTCATAATCTGTTTGTTCACTGGCTCAGAAACGGTTTGAAAGCGCAAGTTAAACTGGTATAAATGGCAGAGCTTGTTCGCTCGATGGGAAATGTACTCAATTGACTTAACTGAACTATGTACATTCGTTTTAGAAGTATTTTTATTGATTTAGGAATATTACATAGCCATTGATAACACTTATTTATATTTTTGTTAGAGCACTTTATTTCAGTATTTCTGAAAATCGAATTGTGCTGCAAGCCTATGTACATTTCTTTCAGGCTTGTGTGGTTGCATAAAAACACGAACATTTCGCCACTGTTCTTAAATATATTTTAATATAGTTTGCCAATGAGGGCCAGCCATTAAACTGTGCATCGATATCGTTAACAATAAACAATATTAAGTTTGTTGTTATCATTATTTGTATATATTTCCGGAGTGAAAATTATTGTAGGTATCTTAGAGAGCCCTATCCAAAGTCAACAAAACATGTGTGCTCCAGTTATCAAACCTTTTCAGACCCGTGATGTTGACTTCCCCAACTGTATTTGATGGTGGTCATTCAAACCGTACATAGTTCCGTTTTACGAAGAAAACAGTTATGTGTTAATGTAGGGTCGTTTTCATGAAAGTTTAATTTCGAAAGGTTATTGAGGGTAACAGTTGCTTTGAATTTCGTTGGAATAGTATTTCTTCCGGGTGCTTAGGTAAACACTTAAAAATCTTCCTTTCCCAATGGCAATTAAGATCACCTACCTGATATTTGAAACGTATGTCAACACGTACCGATCTGATCCGAAGTTATTCCTGACACAGTACATGTAGTACAGAAAGTACATGATCCACACGTCTACTGGGTGATGTGAGTTTTCATTTTCTTGTATATATTTAGTTCAAATGTAGCAGTTGTGTCTTATCCATGTTCATAAACATTATTTCGTAAAATGTTTTGTAATAAACAAAGGGGTTAAACGATGAATTGAATATATATATATATATATATATATATATATATATATATATATATATATATATATATATATATATATATATATATATATATATATATATATATATATATATATAAATAAGATGAGTTGCTTCTCACGTGAAGTAAGGTTATATATAGAAAATAGTAAACATCAGATGGTTTTGACTGGATCAATCTTCTTTAATACAATACGATGAGCTCATTTCGACCAGTATATCGGTCTTTTCAAGTATGTTGATATATACTTGAAAAGACCGATATACTGGTCGAAATGAGCTCATCGTATTGTATTAAAGAAGATTGATCCAGTGGTTAAGAAATGGTTAAGAAATCTGGTATGCCCGAGATAACTTAGATAGCGGTTTCCTAATATACTTTATATCACCAATAAGGATAACATGAATCTTTCAAGGCTGACTTATTAAACGTATGTCAACACGTTCCGATCTGATTCTGGATTCTCGATCGAGGACATGTAATACAGAAAGTACACGAACCGCACGTCTACTGGGTGATGTGAGTTTTCATATTTGTACATATTTAGTTCAAATGTAACAGTTCTTTTTAATCTATGTTCATATACATTATTTCATATAATGTTTTGTAATTAACAAGGGGGTTAAACGATGAATATATATATATATCATGCTGGATACGAAATATGGTATGCTCGAGACATCTTGTTTTGTATAGCGGTTTCCTAACACACTTAATATCAACATGTATGATAACATGAATCTCTCATAACTGACTGATATCCCATTTGTGCTTTTTAAATCCTTAGTACGTGTGCAACAAGAACATCCTCCTTTACACACAAGTTATCAAAATCTACTTAAGAACTTCAAATACAAATATGAAAAATAGAACTTTACTGAAATTGGCAACATAATAACATTTGTTTTGGCATTATCATCATAATCATATATATATTTTTATTTTTTTTGAGAGACGAATTGTCCAAAATTGATATGAAAAAGGGCCATTGGCCATGTAGCTCATTATGTTTTAAATAATACACTATATATAGTTCAAATGTACATTTCCGAAAATGTTTTGGCAGAAGGCTAAACATATAAATATCAAAAGTAAAGATCAAGATATTTACATATCAGTACATCAATGTGTCAGCACATCAATGTATCAGCACATCTATGTATCAGCACATCTACGTATCAGTACATCAATGTGTCAGCACATCAATGTATCAGCACATCTAATTATCAGCACATCTATGTATCAGTACATCAATGTGTCAGCACATCTATGTATCAGCACATCTATGTATGAGCACATCTATGTATCAGTACATCTATGTATCAGTACATCAATGTATCAGCACATCTATGTATTAGCACATCTATGTATCAGTACATCTATGTATTAGCACATCTATGTATCAGCACATCTATGTATCAGCACATCTATGTATTATCACATCTATGTATCAGTAGATCTATGTATCAGTACATCAATGTGTCAGCACATCTATGTATCGAACATCTATGTATGAGCACATCTATGTATCAGTACATCTATGTATCAGCACATCAATGTGTCAGCACATCTATGTATCAGCACATCTATGTATCAGCACATCTACGTATCAGTACATCTATGTATTAGCACATCTATGTATCAGTACATCTATGTATTAGCACATCTATATATCAGCACATCTATGTATCAGCACGTCTATGTATTATCACATCTATGTATCAGTAGATCTATGTATCAGTACATCAATGTGTCAGCACATCAATGTGTCAGCACATCTATGTATCAGAACATCTATGTATGAGCACATCTATGTATCAGTACATCTATGTATCAATACATCAATGTATCAGCACATCTATGTATTAGCACATCTATGTATCAGTACATCTATGTATTAGCACATCTATGTATCAGTACATCTATGTATCAGCACACCAATGTATCAGCACATCTATGTATCAGTACATCTATGTATCAGCACATCAATGTGTCAGCACATCTATGTATCAGCACATCTATGTATCAGCACATCTACGTATCAGTACATCTATGTATCAGCACATCAATGTATCAGCACATCTATGTATCAGCACATCTACGTATCAGTACATCTATGTATCAGTACATCAATGTATCAGCACATCTATGTATTAGCACATCTATGTATCAGTACATCTATGTATTAGCACATCTATGTATCAGCACATCTATGTATCAGCACATCTATGTATCAGCACATCTATGTATTAGCACATCAATGTGTCAGCACATCTATGTATCAGTACATCTATGTATTATCACATCTATGTATCAGTACATCAATGTGTCAGCACATCTATGTATCAGCACATCAATGTATCAATACATCTATGTATCAGTACATCTATGTATCAGCACATCAATGTCTCAGCACATCTATGTATCAGCACATCTATGTATCAGCACATCTACGTATCAGTACATCTATGTATCAGCACATCAATGTATCATCACATCTATGTATCAGCACATCTACGTATCAGTACATCAATGTGTCAGCACATCTATGTATCAGCACATCAATGTATCAGTACATCTATGTATCAGCACATCAATGTGTCAGCACATCTATGTATCAGCACATCTATGTATCAGCACATCTACGTATCAGTACATCTATGTATAAGCACATCAATGTATCAGCACATCTATGTATCAGCACATCTACGTATCAGTACATCTATGTATCAGTACATCAATGTATCAGCACATCTATGTATTAGCACATCTATGTATCAGTACATCTATGTATTAGCACATCTATGTATCAGCACATCTATGTATCAGCACATCTATGAATTATCACATCTATGTATCAAACAAACAAGAAGCGATTTGAAGAAGCTCATCCGGGACACTAAGTCAAATTATTGCCGCGAGATGATTCTTTCCAACTCAAACAAACCAAAGGTTCTTTGGAGTCAATTGTTTAAACTTCTAGGGAAAAGTGATCAAAAGCCCCTTCCAAAAGAAGAAAGTGATGAAATTCTCTCTGAAAAGTTCAATTCACACTTCATCGCTAAAATTGACAATATCAGAGCAGATTTAAGAACTATGCAGTCTCCAACACCGGAGGATGCCCAGGCTCATACAAATATTTCAGAGAACCGACTCACCGAGTTTAAATCTGTGCCAGAAACTGAAATCCTAGCCCTAATCAACAGATCCAAACAGACGACATGTGAACTTGACCCAATTCCCACGAGTCTGCTGATGAAGGTCTGTGATATTTTGATTCATACCATCACACGCATCATTAACACCAGTTTACAATCAGGACACGTTCCCCAAGCTTTTAAAGAAGCAGTGGTGAAACCTCACTTGAAGAAGCACAACCTGGAAGTGAACACATTCAGTAACTACCGACCAGTATCCAATCTATCCTTCATATCTAAGATACTAGAGAAAGTCGTTGTAAAGCAGCTAACTCAACATCTGGATACCAATGGACTATTCTGCAAATTTCAATCGGCATATAAAAGATCGCACAGTACCGAGACAGCCCTGGTGAGAGTTGTGAACGATCTACGCTTAATGGTGGACCATGGGGATATTGGAATGCTTGTGCTGTTGGATTTATCCGCAGCATTTGATACGATTGACCATCAATTCCTTAAGTATAGACTTGAGATGCAGTATGGCCTGTCAGGTCATGTGTATAATTGGTTCTCTTCATACTTGTCAGATCGGTGCCAGAGTGTCCTCATTAGGAACACACAATCATCAAAGAGTCAGCTGTCCTGTGGTGTCCCACAGGGATCTGTGCTGGGACCAGTACTCTTCACGCTGTATACAGAACCACTCGGAGATATCCTGAAGAACCATGAAGTCCCACATCATTTCTATGCAGATGACTCCCAGTTGATGGACAAAGTTTCTCCTGGGCTCGAACATGCATCGCTTGCAAAAATGGCAACCTGCACGACAGATGTAAACACTTGGATGACTGCAAATATGTTGAAGTTGAACGAAGGTAAAACAGAGGCAATGTTCATTGGACCAAGACAAAGACTCCAGAAATTGAATGTTACTGACATCCCAATATGTGATATTTCCATCCCACTTTCGAAAAGTGTGAAGAATTTGGGAATACATCTTCAGTCAGACCTGTCCATGGACAGACACGTCTCAGAGCTCTGTAGAGTCTGCAACTACCATCTGCGGAACATTGGCAGCATTCGGCATCTCCTCACTCAAGATGCTGCAGCAACACTTGCAAGATCTTTCGTCCTGTCCCGATTGGACTATTGCAACAGCCTCCTTGCAGAAACTACACAAACCAATATCAACCGCCTCCAGAGAATTCAGAACAATACAGCTCGGATGGTAACGAGATCCCCCAAGTGTGTGGACATCAAACCGATCTTAAGATCGCTACACTGGCTACCGATACGTGCTCGTATTGATTTTAAACTTCTTTGCCTTGCCTACCAGTGTGTGCAAGGAGATGCTCCTCCATATCTCTGTGAACTCCTGAACCCTTACCAGCCAGCTAGATGTCTTCGTTCCAGCTCCAAGAACCTCATAGAAATTCCTCGATTCCAGATGAAGACATTCGGAGGTAGATCTTTCAGTATGACTGCTGCTGCCAAATGGAACGACCTACCAGAATCATTAAAGACCTCTGACTCTCTTCCCTCATTCAAATCTCGCCTGAAGACCCATCTCTTCAATGCATTATTCTGAACTGTGACTGTGACCCCAAATGCGCTTAGAGCGTGCTCAATGTGTGAAAAAGCGCTATACAAATGGAACTATTATTATCATTATTATTATCAGTACATCAATGTGTCAGCACATCTATGTATCAGCACATCTATGTATCAGTACATCTATGTATCAGTACATCTATGTATCAGTACATCAATGTATCAGTACATCTATGTATCAGTATATCTCTGTATCAGCACATCTCTGTATCAGCACATCTCTGTATCAGCACATCAATGTGTCAGCACATCTATGTTTCAGCACATCTATGTATCAGTACATCAATGTATCAGTACATCAATGTATTATCACATCTATGTATCAGCACATCTATGTATCAGCACATCTATGTATCAGTACATCTCTGTATCAGTACATCAATGTATCAGCACATCTATGTATTAGTACATCTATGTATCAGTACATCAATGTATCAGTACATCTATGTATTAGCACATCTATGTATCAGTATATCTATGTATCAGCACATCAATGTGTCAGCACATCTATGTCTCAGCACATCTAGGTATTAGCACATCTATGTATCAGTACATCTATGTATCAGTACATCAATGTATCAGTACATCAATGTATCAGTACATCTATGTATCAGCACATCTATGTATCAGTATATCTCTGTATCAGCACATCTCTGTATCAGCACATCTCTGTATCAGCACATCAATGTGTCAGCACATCTATGTTTCAGCACATCTATGTATCAGTACATCAATGTATCAGTACATCTATGTATCAGTACATCAATGTATTATCACATCTATGTATCAGCACATCTATGTATCAGCACATCTATGTATCAGTACATCTCTGTATCAGTACATCAATGTATCAGCACATCTATGTATTAGTACATCTATGTATCAGTACATCAATGTATCAGTACATCTATGTATTAGCACATCTATGTATCAGTATATCTATGTATCAGCACATCAATGTGTCAGCACATCTATGTCTCAGCACATCTAGGTATTAGCACATCTATGTATCAGTACATCTATGTATCAGTACATCAATGTATCAGTACATCAATGTATCAGTACATCTATGTATCAGCACATCTATGTATCAGTATATCTCTGTATCAGCACATCTCTGTATCAGCACATCTCTGTATCAGCACATCAATGTGTCAGCACATCTATGTTTCAGCACATCTATGTATCAGTACATCAATGTATCAGTACATCAATGTATCAGTACATCTATGTATTAGCACATCTATGTATCAGTATATCTATGTATCAGCACATCAATGTGTCAGCACATCTATGTCTCAGCACATCTATGTATTAGCACATCTATGTATCAGTACAGCTATGTATCAGTACATCAATGTATCAGCACATCTATGTATTAGCACATCTATGTATCAGTACATATATGTATTAGCACATCTATGTATCAGCACATCTATGTATCAGTACATCTATAAATCAGCACATCAATGTGTCAGCACATCTATGTATCAGCACATCTATGTATCAGTACATCTCTGTATCAGTACATCAATGTGTCAGCACATCTCTGTATCAGCACATTTATGTATCAGTACATCTATGTATCAGTACATCTATGTATCAGTACGTCAATGTATCAGTACATCAATGTATCAGTACGTCAATGTATTATCACATCTATGTATCAGCACATCTATGTATCAGCACATCTATGTATCAGTACATCTCTGTATCGGTACATCAATGTATCAGCACATCTATGTATTAGTACATCTATGTATAAGTACATCAATGTATCAGTACATTTATGTATTAGCACATCTATGTATTAGCACATATATGTATCAGTACATCTATGTATCAGCACATCTATGTATTAGCACATCAATGTATTAGCACATCTATGTATCAGTACATCTATGTATTAGCACATCTATGTATCAGTAAATCTATGTATCAGTACATCTCTGTATCAGCACATCTCTGTATCAGCACATCTCTGTATCAGCACATCAATGTGTCAGCACATCTATGTATCAGCACATCTATGTATCAGTACATCAATGTATCAGTACATCAATGTATTATCACATCTATGTATCAGCACATCTATGTATCAGCACATCAATGTATCAGCACATCTATGTATTATCACATCTATGTATCAGCACATCTATGTATCAGCACATCTCTGTATCAGCACATCTATGTATCAGAACATCTCTGTGTCAGGACATCTCTGTATCAGGACATCTCTGTATCAGTACATCAATGTGTCAGCACAACCTTGTATCAGTAAATCAATGTGTCAGCACATCTATGTATCAGCACATCTATGTATCAGCACATCTATGTATTATCACATCTATGTATCAGCACATCAATGTATCAGCACATCTATGTATCAGCACATCTATGTATCAGCACATCAATGTATCAGCACATCTATGTATCAGCACATCTATGTATCAGTACATCAATGTATCAGCACATCTATGTTTTATCACATCTATGTATCAGCACATCTATGTATCAGCACATCTATGTATTATCACATCTATGTATCAGCACATCTATGTATTATCACATCTATGTATCAGCACATCTATGTATCAGCACATCTATGTATCAGTACATCAATGTGTCAGGACATCAATGTGTCAGCACATCTCTGTATCAGAACATCTCTGTATCAGTTCATCTCTGTGTCGGCACATCTCTGTATCAGAACATCTCTGTATCAGTACATCTCTGTGTCAGCACATCTCTGTGTTAGGACATCTCTGTGTCAGGACATCTCTGTGTCAGGACATCTCTGTATCAGAACATCTCTGTGTCAGCACATCTCTGTGTCAGCACATCTCTGTGTCAGCACATCTCTGTGTCAGCACATCTCTGTGTTAGGACATCTCTGTATCAGGACATCTCTGTGTCAGCACATCTCTGTGTTAGGACATCTCTGTGTCAGGACATCTCTGTATCAGAACATCTCTGTATCAGGACATCTCTGTGTCAGCACATCTCTGTGTCAGCACATCTCTGTGTCAGCACATCTCTGTGTCAGCACATCTCTGTGTTAGGACATCTCTGTGTCAGGACATCTCTGTGTCAGGACATCTCTGTGTCAGCACATCTCTGTGTTAGGACATCTCTGTGTCAGAACATCTCTGTATCAGGACATCTCTGTGTCAGCATATCTCTGTGTTAGGACATCTCTGTGTCAGGACATCTCTGTGTCAGCACATCTCTGTGTCAGCACATCTCTATGTCAGCACATCTCTGTGTCAGCACATCTCTGTGTCAGCACATCTATGTATCAGCACATCTATGTATCAGCACATCTATACGTCCATTGTATCAGGACATCTATGTTTCAACACATCTATTACTATCTATCACTATGTATTTTGGTCAATGGTACATTGGTGTGGGGGCACCTGGTCAACAGTTCTACAATCTATAATCCCCATTTTCTAGAGTGTATTTACACAACATTTTAGCCTTCTATAGGGTTTTTCGTTCTGGAGAAGAAAATGAAAATAGGTTCTTAGGTCGTAGATAGATCAACAAAATTGCATTTAATGTTCTTCTAGGATTTCAGGCCTGATGGCCAAATGACACTCATTTCCAATGAATATGACATGTTGTTTAATTCTTCATCCTTACAAATCATATTGAACGCAGTGACACAAAACTATACCTTTTTCTATGTGCAACAAGCACATTCTATTGTAAATATGTATATTGTATATCCTCATTGTCTGTCAATGATACAATGACACTTATTTAGAAAATATGAAAATAAATCATATCAGCGTTAATTGTGTTTGTATGAATTAAGTAGTTTACCTTCATTTATAATCATATGTTTTCTCTGCAGGATAAGGCACTGACAATGAATCCGAGTTTCTGTGTCCTTCTGTGCATCTTATTCACGAGTCCTTACTCAGTCACTGGTGACTGTAATATCAACGATGACGCCAGGTATCCAGGTCTCTTTGTTAACTGCTCTCGAAACGATCTCAACCAAGTTCCAGATCTCCCGTTCAACACAACATCTGTTGACCTTAGTTTCAACTTGATATCTGTTATCAAAGACGGGTGTTTTTCCAACGTATCTGAAATAAGGTATCTGGACCTCAGTCACAATGTTCTAACTCATTTGGAACCACGGGCATTTCAAAGTTGTCACCGTCTCCAACACCTTGACTTGTTTAACAACAAACTTGCCTTAACATCAGCGTCATTTCCAGAAGTCGTGTTTGATCCTTTGGTTAACTTGAGATGGCTAAACATGAAACACAACCAGAGGGCCAACGGTACCTATCCAGAGAGAATATTCCAGAACCTTGGCAAACTAACTGTTCTGTCAATAGGTGCATACAGAAATCAACGTTTTGGTTCCGGATTTCGATACGTATATGGTCTGAAAGAACTCTACATTGGGGGGAAGGACTGTGACCTCAAAGAAATACGTAACACAACCTTTCTTGCACTGGCTTCTATACGTTTAGAAAAACTTGAAATCGACTTTTGTAGGACTGAAGTTATGGAAGCAGGGTCATTGACTCCAGTAACACACTTAACAGATTTGACACTGCATATCTTGTATTTGGGAACCTTACAAACATTTACAGCTCTAGAACCACTGGAGGACCATCTGATGAATAAAGTTCAAAATATCAAGTTTCCCGTGACAACTAGCTATTCAGGAAAAACACTCACGAAGAAAGATTGTGACATGATTGACACTCGTTCTTCCGATTCGTTTTTCCTGAGCCTTAGGTACAATCTCTTTGCTTGTGGATGTGACTCTATGGACTTCCTGTTGTGGCTGAGAGAAACACATGCCCATCTTGATAATGGAAAGAACTATATGTGCCTAGAGGGAAGCGGAGAAACGATCACAACAGAGAAAATCCTGAACGACTTTCTGAAAACCTGGAGGAAATGTACCGGGAGAAACTTATTCTTCATTACGTTGGTGATCTTCACAATACTTGTAGCATCCATACTAGGAACACGTCTTGTTCAAACCAATAAGACTTATCTTTTATATGTATTTATTAAAAAGCTATATCAGCACTTCAGAATACCAAAGAGAGCTGATTTCGAAAGGGATGTTTATGTTTCCTATGCAGATAAAGACTATTACTGGATCTGTCACAGTCTCTGTCCTGGGTTGGAAGAAAAGGGTCTGAATCTTTTCATCAATGACAGAGACTCTGTTCCTGGAGATTCGATCCCGGACCAGATAGTGGAGAACATCTCCAAGAGTTGGAAGATCATCCTGTACTTCAGCAACAACTATGAGAGCGACCAGTGGAGCTACATGGGTATGATGGCTGCTATCAACCGTCTGAACACCCAGAATCCGGAGAAAATTATTCTGCTACTGCCAGAGGAGGAACATCCTCGACTTCCAAGGTGTCTTCTGGAGGTGGTTCCCGAGTCCTGCATATTCCTTGTGCCAGCTGATCGCGAGGACCATGGGGAAATGTTTGTAGCCCTAGCTAATTTTGTGAAGGGTAATGTACAAAGTTAGGTACATACTGTATTGATAACCTGTTGCGGTTGATCATTGTGAACGTTGACCATTGATATTGTGAACATTGATTAATGTGAACGTTGTTTATTGTGAACGTTGATCATCATAAACGTTGATCAGGTGAACTTTGATCACTGTGAACAATGAACAAATCATACATATTTGTTACATCACATCAAATTCATATGATGATAACATATTTAATATGTGCAGAAAACATGAGTGAGTCCAAGAAGTGTTAGAAATAGAATATCAATGTGAACTTTTTTTTATTTTTGTCAATCCCTTTACTAGATTATGACATTTATATATATATTTTAAAACAATGTCAACTTGATTATTCAGATACACACTGTAGAACAATAGCTATAGACATACTGAATGACCTTCAAGTCATGATTTCCTACTATTTTGGTTATTGTTATCGTGTTGTTAAGTATGTATATAGTGGTTACTGAGTGAGTGACTGAGTGAGCGAGGGGGCAGAGGGAGGAACTGAGCGAGCAAGTGAGTCATACAGAATTAAAGTACTTTTAGGGTTAAGGGTTCCAGGGTTTGTATGGTAAACATAGGAGATTTGAAATGTAGTTTTCCTTATAAGAAAGAAACGGTGTCTCTGTCAGTCAGCTTGAGCTTGCACATGCCTGAGCGAGTCGTGATGCACATGGAGGCAAATACAATAGACCGCATGATCAGTGTCAAGATCGCCAGAAGGAAATAAGTTGATAACGTTCAAAGAGACATTTACAATAAAGGGGCAGTAGCACGTTTTTCGCAAATTTTATTTTTTCAAATTTCCCATTTATAATGATAGTTTATGTCATTTATATTTACTTTAGAGGGTAAAACATCTTATTACCCAAACCAATTAGCCATTGTGGTAATAACAGTGTTGAATACAAAGCAAAAAATGCATGGCGGCCATTTTATTGTGAGCACATGTTATTATTTCGAATGACAAAAACGATTCCCATGGCTTTACGGAACCCTGTACACTCATTTTTTAAATTGATAGAAGGGTGTTTTACTATTGGTGACATTATTTTTCAAATACATTTCACCAAGTTATTTCACCGTTAAACTACTGCCCCTTTCAGGTTTAAGGATGGTTAAACGAAGCGACACGAGAATAAGATAAAATATCATGCAACACCATGGTGACTATGTATTGCGTTGCAACATGACATGTCACAATGACGTCATCCATAAGTTAAAATAACATATGATTGTGTTGAACAGTAGTTTACTCTAGTCAGATCACATGAGACAATTCATCTTTTCTATGTTATGTTAATGATCAAAGGGTACAAACGTAATCAACTAATTTCCTGTTAAATTTAACATGTTTAAAGGTACATCCATGCGGGATTCGAACCCTCGCCCTCAGAGTAAGGCAACTATCGCCAGCATTGACTGTATCAACAGCTTACCACACGACCATTTCGCCTCGACAAAATCGAGGTCCAACAATCGATAGTTAAGCTAATTTTTACATTCAATACCTCTCGAGGCGAAATGGTCGTGTGGTAAGCTGTTGGTACAGTCAATGCTGGCGATAGTTGCCTTACTCTGAGGGCGTGGGTTTCGAATCCCGCATGGGACTCGGCCCGAAAAAGTACAAGAATTTGTACTATTGAAGGTAGTGTTATCCCAAATATAACCATGTTATACACCCATTGTGTTGTTGGGGGTCACATATTGCAAACGCTATAAATGGTGTTACTTTATCGAGAAGTACCGACTGTTACCGAAAACTACCATTTTGATGATAGTAGACTTAGCATATTGGTGATGTGATGGTAAAAGTAGTGATTTCTGATCGAAAACCGGACAATGCACAGCGTGTGGCGCGCGCCAATGAGTCAAACGTAATTCTGGTGTCTTATTTATAACAGACAAAATGACAAATTTGAGTTGATTATGTTTAATAGGTCACATAACTACTGTGCATGTAAATGGGACGTGGAATTTCGGTTTCTGCAAAACTATGTTACTCAATTTTAATTGGAAACTAGTAAGTATGATATATTTGGCGATTGGGGATAAATATGCAAGCTGAGTGAATTTATTTGTATTGTAGACAACATGTGGTGAGTTGGAACGTATTAAAGCCAAATAAAATTATATGAAACACAATGGATGTACCGTTAAAATGTACGTCTTTGTAAAACTAACACGAAACAATAATGAAAATTATTTCATTTCCTTTACGTTACAGGAGTAGCAGATGTTCGAGGCGACACCATCCAAGTTATAATAAAAAAATAATTAAAATAGAGAACCTGGAAACTATTATTCGTGTTGAAAGTGTTGAAATGGACACCTGAGAGTGACAAAAAAAGTCAAAGGGAAGTCGATGGTAAATGTCTGGAATATAAACATTGACTTTAAATAGATACATTCGGAATAAGAAACGAAAGCATTAAAACTAAAAATCGTGTTACCTTGAACCAGTTTAATGTCCATATGTCTTTATAGCGCTCATTCTCTCCTGAACTACACGGTGCAAAACCTCAAAGTTCGCTCGCTTTGCTACGTAGCGCTACATTGAGCAATCGCGTTCAAGAGAGGTTTAAAAGTAATCGCTAATTGAGCGATTACTTTGAAACCTCTCTTGAACACGGCACAGGTCTTATTTGATATACGAAAGACTTTGAACATTTACTACAACTTGGATATGTTTAAAAAAGTTCAAAGGGACATTTAAATAAACGCTTAAGGATGGTAAAACGATGAGATATAAGATAAAATATCATGCAACACCCTGGTGGCTATGTATTGTGTTGAAACCTGTGAGCGTTGACTGGAACTAGTTGTAGCCATGGCACGTGGTCCTGTGCATAGCTCAGTCGACCGCCATCAGTAAAGTTCAGCAACAACGGGCGTGGCTCGCTGGATGGGTGGGTTACCCGCCTCATTGCTGAATGGAAACTGAGAGTTTGAAGGGTGATTCCCTGCCCCACACTGAGACATGAGTTGAGAGGCTCGTGGTGTCACCTTGGGCAAGGGACTTTATTCGAAATGTGCCTCTGTTCACTCAGCAGTACAATTGAGTACCTGGTTTGGAAGTGCAGGCAATGTGACAGATAACCTTCGAGCGCCTTAATTGGCAGCCCAGGTTGCATACTCCAAAGGGAGTTGAGAATGAAAAAGGAACGATGTTGGTCCTTACACCAGGGTAATAATGTGTGTAGCGCTTCGAGCATGGCCCTTAGTATTGTGGAGTTCAGCGCGATATAAGTATCCTCATTATTATTATTATTATTATTAAGGGTGTCTTCACTGAAGCGTGGTTGTTCATCCAATTCGATCTTAATTGGTCGAGTGTAAACACGCCCGCGACGTATAATCGAGTGACCAGACAAGCTCCAATGAACGTGTACGTGGCGGTACATCATCACCTAAGGATTATGGCCCGAGATATGGGTGAATGAACACAATTAACAACTCGATTGCTTGATTGAACAAATAACAAAGATAGGATATTTTGAGCATTGTGTTTATTTCGTCTCTTCTCATGTGATTCTACTGAGCGTTTAGTTCAGGTTTTGTGTAATGTTCAAATGTTTAAAGTTTAAATGATGCTTTGGTGTTTTCTTAATAAATAAAAAAGAACATATTCTCAATTTAACAAGTTTCTCCAAAAAAGATGTTTCTGCAAAATGTGGTTTCTTAATAATAAAACAATATCTTCTCAATGTAACAAGGTTATCAATCGTATCGAATCGTGAAGCCGATAGATCGCCTCTGGTTGATAAAATCAAACTGCGCATGCGCATGTTGTGTTTCTGGTCCAGAATTGTAACAGGAAAGTGTAATTCTATGCTAACATCATTATAACAGATATCATTGACTATAATTCAGTGAAATATAACCATAAGGATAAACTGCTCGAAGATTTTATTTCCTTTTCTTGGTTTAAAAATGCTGTTAAACCTAGAATTTCAGATCAATCCTTTCAAATGATTAATAGATTTATATCGAACTTCTTCCAAAGGAGGTATTTATGAATGTATGAAATCTCATTATAATATCTTTACTTTGCAACGTAAAGTGGGAATCGAGCTATGTAACACTTTAACCAAGTTCAAAACAGCCAATCATTTACTACCAATCGAAGCAGGTAGACAGATGAATTTCGAGTGATGGGACCTACTCTGTTATTTTTCCTGCCTTTTAATTTTTCTATTGTGCATGTTAGCTTAAAATGTTTAAGGAAACCTTCAGAAGATAAAACGTGTTGCTTGTATTTGAAATATAAATAAATCTTTGGGCTAGAATAATGGTATGATTAAGTATTTCACTGTTTGAGCATAGTCTAAACATGAAATTCCACCTGATGAAGGAGTGGGCATGTACTCCGAAACGTCGTGTATTTTCTTATTAAAGAAGTTGTTATCCAGAAAATCTTCATGTTCTTAGACTTACTCTTGGTCTTTAATGGATAACTAAACTAAACAAGACTATGTTTTTATTCCACACAAGACTATTGATGACTCTACATCATTAGCAACACAATGTATAAGCTACCCTGATGATCACTATGTTGTGAAACCGGTTGGTAATGAACTTATATGAAGACCCATCTTCAGTTTGTCATTTTTTCAAGGATATATATATATATATATATATATATATATATATATATATATATATATATATATATATATATATATCCTACCCTTGATCCACTCAGATAAGATAATGAAACACAATGCTATATACGCCTACATCTATAACGTTGTTGATGATCCTTTCTTAAAGTCCATATCATCTGATTTAAATAATACGAGTATATATAACTCTTGACTTAAAACAAATCAAAGTTTAAATTCAACATTAGATAGTTCAATGGTCTATATGCGTCACCTTGTGTTGTATGCATAAAATACTACTTTCCGTATCACTTACTACCTCATGTAGAGCCTCATCCGTATCATCGCCACCGTGTATTATCGGGGGAGTAATTTATGCTCGGCGGCACACACTAACATCGTGAGTGTTCTATTTGTTAAACATTATAACACGGACCTTTATATATTATCACCCATGCTGCATGTATAGTAATGTTAGCCTATGTTATGTATCATGTGACAGTTTATATACTAGGATTTCACCCGATCAATTTTGGGTATGTAACGTGTAAATTATTCTGTCATAATCGCTACCAATGAAAGCTAAAACGTGTGTATCAATGTGAGTATGGTTTCCTATAAACAAAGGCAATGTATTAGACAAAAATCAATCGAGAATTGTCAAGAAGCATGTTTTTATGCATTATCAATCGAGTCTTGGTTACACGAAATAGTGAGGGTCTACATGTAGGCTTGTCGATGTCAGAGATTGTTAATTACAGATGTTGTCTCTTTCCTGTCATACATACCCTTGCCTTAGTCTGCCATCCAGACCCTAGAGCAAAATATTCAATTAGCGACGAGCCCAGTCTAGATATAAGAGTCTGAAAATCATATTTCAGTAAAATAAAACCCCTGATCATTTTTCTAAAAGAGGTCGTTTATTTGTGACTGATCGGAACATTCCTTAATTGGAATAGCTTCGGAATTCCCAAGACATAAACCCTCCTTAGACCCTCTGAGACTTCAATGCACATAGGCGTAGGAAAGGTTCAAAAGCGGGGGATGGGGTGGGGGGAGAAAATTGTGAGCTTTGTAAGTGCTACAAAACACGTCTTTATAAACTCATTAGTTGTGTCTTAAGAAAGATCGTAATAGCTCAGGTCCAACAGTGTGTTATGAGAAACATTAAAATTTAAATGACCTTTGAATACTAATAAAGAAAGGTAGTGGTATCAATTATGGTTGTGTTAAATAAGTTATGTATAAGGGTAAAATAATTCTGCTCTACAACCTTATATAAATGAATTATGTATTTAAATTTCCAGTGAAGAGTTCTCTAGATCCCTTTGCCAGTACTTTTCATGTGTTGTGAGAAACATTAAACATCAAATTACATTTGAATACTAATAAAGAAAGATTATGGTATTATAGATGTGTGAAATAGTACGTTTTTGATTAAACGTAATTATTTATACTTACCTGTTGACTAGACCTACTTTGCCTTACCTCCCAGGGGTAATGCTATTTCAACCTTAATACAGACGAACTTGAAGAATGGAGAAGGGGTGCGTAAAATCCCTTATCCAAGGGCCGGTAAGTCTAGATGGTCTCGTGACGTCACTACCTGTTCATATCACTCTCCGAAAGTCCCAAAGGCAAGACAGACCAAGTGGGCAGGATGGGAGGGCCTAGAGCGTAGGTCTAGTCAACAGGTAAGTATAAATAATTACGTTTAATCAAAAACGTACTATTATTTAAATACCTATCTGTTGACTAGACCTACTTTGCCTAGAATCCCACCGCAAGGAGGCGGGTCAGTAGATACATGGTAGTGACGAGACCAGCGACTAGCCCTGAGTGTAAGCTAACCTACGAGTCCTCCACCCTGTGGTGAGGACAAGGCACAGCCCGGGAGATACCATCTCTACCGCTAAGCGGATCGAAGAGACAACCCTGCCACTCAACTTCCGATCAACACACCGCCCCCCAAACCCCAACAGACACGAGAGCTAGTAATGTAAACCATGTTTATTTACAAAAAGTCTCAAAAGCGTCTAAGAAGGATGACCCCTTCTTGGTCTGGTGAGGGGGACCACCTTCGTCTGCGCGAAGACCTGTGGACCCAGCCTAGAGATGCCTTCAAGATCTGCTGTGGAGACATCTCGTAGGTAATGGTAGGCGAAAACCTCTGATGAACGCCAAAAAACACCATGCCATGACATCCGAAAACGCGATGTTGCAGTGATAAGCCATTGTGACTGAAACTGCTCGGATCTCATGAGGGATGGAACGCGAAGGCGGAGGCAGGTCAGCGGCCTTGTACGCATCAATGACTGCCGACCTTAGATACACCCCAACGCTTGCTTATCAAGCTCCTTGGTGCTCCTCGGTGAGTGAGGCAAGAAACAGACGACACCTGCCATCCCTCAGCCTGCGGGTACGCTGCGTGCGAGTCAGAACCCAGAACCGTGATAGAGAACGTACGGTCAGCTTCATAAGCTGCCTGGTCCTTACAGACAAAGTCGGGAGCCAACTCAAGAGAGGTCGACCCCCCCCTCCCTGACCTCATAACGTAGAAGGTCCGCCTGCAACGCATGGATTTCCGAAATCCGCGCTGCGGAGGCCATAGCCCCCAGAACAAAGACCTTGCATGTGAGAGGGAGAAGGGACACGTCGAAGAGCGGTTCACGTATCGGAGCGAAGGTGGTTGAGCACAATGGCTAAGTCCCACTCAGGTGGACGAAGCCTGGACCTGCCGTCAACCAAACGGAATGTTCTAATGAGGTCCTTGAGGACCGACACATCCAACCCTGGCGATCTCTTCCTGAGGACAGACAGGATAGCAGACATGTTGGTGTTGATTGATGGCTCGAGCCAACGACCGCGAGACTAGGAGTCTCGCGCTCTACCGACTGAGCTAGCCCGAGACCGCGATGTTACAGTGGTAAGCCATCGTGGCTGACACTGCACGGATCTCATGCGGGTTGGAACGCGAAGGAGGAGGCAGGTCAGCGGCCTTGTACGCATCAATGACCTCAGGTACACCCCCAACACTCGCTTATCTAGCCCTTGGGCTCTCCTAGGCGAGTGAGGCAAGACCAGCCTCAACAGCTGCCTGGTTTTGTAACAGTTCCAGACTTGTTGCAAAATCCAAAACATGGGACGATGAACCAGTTCTTAAATAACAAACTGAAAGAATGCAAAGATTCAGAGGGGTGCCGAACAGGAGACACAACCCCCTGAAGACTGCCACGTTCCGTTGCCACTGCGCTTCCAGGAAGAAGTACCAGACCTACGAATGGCCGAAACATACTCCAGGAAGTCTGAAGACGAAAGAATGACACCCTCGTTACACAGGTCCTTGCACTTCATACAAGGCAAGACCTAACAGACTTCCTACCTCCGCAAATGTACAAAATGCAGAGTACGTAGTGACGCAAACACCGAGGTAGTAGAGTAACTAGGTGACTGATAGCCGAGTCACTGACGAGACCCTCGAGACACTACCAGGTGATTGACAACGAGTCACTGACGCATGTATGCTAGGGGAGGTGCGTGAAACTCAAATCACTTAACAGGTGAGTGACAGACGAGCCACTGACACGAGTAAGCTAGACGATGTGAGTGACAGGAGATACAGCCGAGTCACTTAGTAGGTGAGTGACAGACGAGACACTGAAGCGTGTAACCTAGACGAGGTGAGTGACAGTCGAGTCACTTAGTAGGCGAGTGACAGACGAGCCACTAACGCATGTAATCTAGACGAGGTGAGTGACACTCAAGTCACTTAACAGGTGAGTGACAGACGAGCCACTGACGCGTGTAATCAAGACGAGGTAAGTGACAGTCGAGTCACTTAACAGACGAGTGACAGACAAGCCACTAACGTGTGTAGTCTAGGCCAGGTGAGTGACAGGTGAGTGACACTCAAATCACTTAACAGATGAGCGACAGGCGCGTCACTAACTTGCGTAAACTAGACGAGGTGAATGACACACGAGTGAGTGAGTGAGTTGCGGTTTAACGCCGCTTCCAAGAGTATTTCACTTATATCGCGGCTGCTAGTATTATGGCAGGGAGAAAGCCCGCAACGCCATGTGGCTATGCACTGCGGTGAAACCTGCGAGCAGCGGCTGGAACTAGCGAACCATGGTTGGTATTACGCTGAAATCAGAGTAGCATTGCAGCCAAACCTAACTGCGTGTAGAACAGTTCTCTACTGCAGACAAAGTTGCCGTGCCCCTGGCGGGATTCGAACCCCGGACCTTTTGATCCGAAGCCGAACGTGCTAACCACTGCGCTATCCCGCCCCTGAATGACACACGAGTCACTGACGCGAAAGGCAGAGTACATATTGAAGTAACAACGTGAGTGATAGTCAATCACTGACCCACGCGCGTAAGCTGATGAAGTGAGTGACAGGAGATTGACCCTCAATCAGTTAACACTAACGTGGGCGAGGTGAGTGACAGTTAGGTCACTTACTGACAGGCGCGTGGTGAATGACAGTCGATTCACGACGCGAAACGCAAAGTAGAGTAGTGTAAGAACGAAGTTCTGACATAGGAAGAAAACAACCCTTCTGATAGCTAATTACCAGAGTGTAAACTCACGAAAACGTAGAACGAAAACGCTTAAGTGAAAACACGCAAGGCGAGACGAGAGAGACTATCGAAAGTGTTGAAGGCAGAGACTCCGAACCCGAAGGGTGCGAAGTCCAAAGACTGACGAAGCGAGACACTGGCGAAACGAGTCACTGGCGAAACGAGTCACAGACGACACGAGGCAATCAAGTCGAGTCGTAGGTGAAGGCGAGTGACAGGCAAGGCGAGTGAGACGAGCCACTGACGAAAGAGAGCCAAAACAAATTGACAACCTAAAGGCGAATGACTGGCTACGCGAGTGCCTGGCGAAGCGAGTCACTTGCTAGCCGAAGCGAGTCAAGTAGAAATCGAGCCTAAGGCGAGAGACAGGTGAGTGACAGTCCGTTCCCTTACGCAGGTGAGCGATAGACGAGATACTCACACGTGAATGTAGACGAGGTGAATAACCGGCGAATCACTGACTACCTAAGTAGCGTAGCGTAAGACACAACAAATCTTCCGATAGCTAATCGAGAGAGTTGAAAGCGGACCTGCCACGCTGACTGGACTAAGTGGAACCTCCGCGAACGAAGCCACTTCGGATAACATAGCGATTGCGTCAACCACTGGCGGATCCTCCGACAACCCCGTACCCCCAGCCTTCGTTTCTATACTGATGAACGGAAGGTTCGACCTCGTCGACGTAGCGGACGTCACGCTCCGTCGAGGAATCACGTGGGGGTGACACCACCGTGACACGACGCGTAGGGGGTGAGGGGTACGCGATGGGGTCGCGGATGCGGAGGCCCTAGCGGACGTAGAGTGAGTGAGTGAGTGAGTTAGTGTTTAACGCCGCTTTCAAGAGTATTTCACTTATATCACGGCTGCTAGTATTAGTGCAGGGAGAAAGCCCGCAACGCCATGTGGCTATGCATTGCGGTGAAACCTGCGAGCAACGGCTGGAACTCGCGAACCATGGGTGGTACTGCACTGAAATTCAGTGTAGCATTGCACCCAAACCTGACTGCGTGTAGAACAGTTCTCTACTGCAGACAAAGTTGCCGTGCCCCTGGCGGGATTCGAGCTCTGGACCTCTTGATCCAAAGCCGAACGCGCTAACCACTGCGCTATCCCGCCCCCGCGGACGTAGAACGCGAACCCTGAGGTACGACATCCGCATTGGGTTCACACGGTAGCATAGTCGTAGTGTGAGTGGGCAAGAAACAGACGACACCTGCCATCCCTCAGCCTGCGGGTACGCTGCGTGCGAGTCAGAACCCAGAACCGTGATAGAGAACGTACGGTCAGCTTCATAAGCTGCCTGGTCCTTACAGACAAAGTCGGGAGCCAACTCAAGAGAGGTCGACCCCCCCCTCCCTGACCTCATAACGTAGAAGGTCCGCCTGCAACGCATGGATTTCCGAAATCCGCGCTGCGGAGGCCATAGCCCCCAGAACAAAGACCTTGCATGTGAGAGGGAGAAGGGACACGTCGAAGAGCGGTTCACGTATCGGAGCGAAGGTGGTTGAGCACAATGGCTAAGTCCCACTCAGGTGGACGAAGCCTGGACCTGCCGTCAACCAAACGGAATGTTCTAATGAGGTCCTTGAGGACCGACACATCCAACCCTGGCGATCTCTTCCTGAGGACAGACAGGATAGCAGACATGTTGGTGTTGATTGATGGCTCGAGCCAACGACCGCGAGACTAGGAGTCTCGCGCTCTACCGACTGAGCTAGCCCGAGACCGCGATGTTACAGTGGTAAGCCATCGTGGCTGACACTGCACGGATCTCATGCGGGTTGGAACGCGAAGGAGGAGGCAGGTCAGCGGCCTTGTACGCATCAATGACCTCAGGTACACCCCCAACACTCGCTTATCTAGCCCTTGGGCTCTCCTAGGCGAGTGAGGCAAGACCAGCCTCAACAGCTGCCTGGTTTTGTAACAGTTCCAGACTTGTTGCAAAATCCAAAACATGGGACGATGAACCAGTTCTTAAATAACAAACTGAAAGAATGCAAAGATTCAGAGGGGTGCCGAACAGGAGACACAACCCCCTGAAGACTGCCACGTTCCGTTGCCACTGCGCTTCCAGGAAGAAGTACCAGACCTACGAATGGCCGAAACATACTCCAGGAAGTCTGAAGACGAAAGAATGACACCCTCGTTACACAGGTCCTTGCACTTCATACAAGGCAAGACCTAACAGACTTCCTACCTCCGCAAATGTACAAAATGCAGAGTACGTAGTGACGCAAACACCGAGGTAGTAGAGTAACTAGGTGACTGATAGCCGAGTCACTGACGAGACCCTCGAGACACTACCAGGTGATTGACAACGAGTCACTGACGCATGTATGCTAGGGGAGGTGCGTGAAACTCAAATCACTTAACAGGTGAGTGACAGACGAGCCACTGACACGAGTAAGCTAGACGATGTGAGTGACAGGAGATACAGCCGAGTCACTTAGTAGGTGAGTGACAGACGAGACACTGAAGCGTGTAACCTAGACGAGGTGAGTGACAGTCGAGTCACTTAGTAGGCGAGTGACAGACGAGCCACTAACGCATGTAATCTAGACGAGGTGAGTGACACTCAAGTCACTTAACAGGTGAGTGACAGACGAGCCACTGACGCGTGTAATCAAGACGAGGTAAGTGACAGTCGAGTCACTTAACAGACGAGTGACAGACAAGCCACTAACGTGTGTAGTCTAGGCCAGGTGAGTGACAGGTGAGTGACACTCAAATCACTTAACAGATGAGCGACAGGCGCGTCACTAACTTGCGTAAACTAGACGAGGTGAATGACACACGAGTGAGTGAGTGAGTTGCGGTTTAACGCCGCTTCCAAGAGTATTTCACTTATATCGCGGCTGCTAGTATTATGGCAGGGAGAAAGCCCGCAACGCCATGTGGCTATGCACTGCGGTGAAACCTGCGAGCAGCGGCTGGAACTAGCGAACCATGGTTGGTATTACGCTGAAATCAGAGTAGCATTGCAGCCAAACCTAACTGCGTGTAGAACAGTTCTCTACTGCAGACAAAGTTGCCGTGCCCCTGGCGGGATTCGAACCCCGGACCTTTTGATCCGAAGCCGAACGTGCTAACCACTGCGCTATCCCGCCCCTGAATGACACACGAGTCACTGACGCGAAAGGCAGAGTACATATTGAAGTAACAACGTGAGTGATAGTCAATCACTGACCCACGCGCGTAAGCTGATGAAGTGAGTGACAGGAGATTGACCCTCAATCAGTTAACACTAACGTGGGCGAGGTGAGTGACAGTTAGGTCACTTACTGACAGGCGCGTGGTGAATGACAGTCGATTCACGACGCGAAACGCAAAGTAGAGTAGTGTAAGAACGAAGTTCTGACATAGGAAGAAAACAACCCTTCTGATAGCTAATTACCAGAGTGTAAACTCACGAAAACGTAGAACGAAAACGCTTAAGTGAAAACACGCAAGGCGAGACGAGAGAGACTATCGAAAGTGTTGAAGGCAGAGACTCCGAACCCGAAGGGTGCGAAGTCCAAAGACTGACGAAGCGAGACACTGGCGAAACGAGTCACTGGCGAAACGAGTCACAGACGACACGAGGCAATCAAGTCGAGTCGTAGGTGAAGGCGAGTGACAGGCAAGGCGAGTGAGACGAGCCACTGACGAAAGAGAGCCAAAACAAATTGACAACCTAAAGGCGAATGACTGGCTACGCGAGTGCCTGGCGAAGCGAGTCACTTGCTAGCCGAAGCGAGTCAAGTAGAAATCGAGCCTAAGGCGAGAGACAGGTGAGTGACAGTCCGTTCCCTTACGCAGGTGAGCGATAGACGAGATACTCACACGTGAATGTAGACGAGGTGAATAACCGGCGAATCACTGACTACCTAAGTAGCGTAGCGTAAGACACAACAAATCTTCCGATAGCTAATCGAGAGAGTTGAAAGCGGACCTGCCACGCTGACTGGACTAAGTGGAACCTCCGCGAACGAAGCCACTTCGGATAACATAGCGATTGCGTCAACCACTGGCGGATCCTCCGACAACCCCGTACCCCCAGCCTTCGTTTCTATACTGATGAACGGAAGGTTCGACCTCGTCGACGTAGCGGACGTCACGCTCCGTCGAGGAATCACGTGGGGGTGACACCACCGTGACACGACGCGTAGGGGGTGAGGGGTACGCGATGGGGTCGCGGATGCGGAGGCCCTAGCGGACGTAGAGTGAGTGAGTGAGTGAGTTAGTGTTTAACGCCGCTTTCAAGAGTATTTCACTTATATCACGGCTGCTAGTATTAGTGCAGGGAGAAAGCCCGCAACGCCATGTGGCTATGCATTGCGGTGAAACCTGCGAGCAACGGCTGGAACTCGCGAACCATGGGTGGTACTGCACTGAAATTCAGTGTAGCATTGCACCCAAACCTGACTGCGTGTAGAACAGTTCTCTACTGCAGACAAAGTTGCCGTGCCCCTGGCGGGATTCGAGCTCTGGACCTCTTGATCCAAAGCCGAACGCGCTAACCACTGCGCTATCCCGCCCCCGCGGACGTAGAACGCGAACCCTGAGGTACGACATCCGCATTGGGTTCACACGGTAGCATAGTCGTAGTGTGAGTGGGTAAGGTCCGCGGACCCAGACGCGCATCGAGCAAGGAAGAGACCATATCCTTGACGGATGCCAGAAGGAGGGACGGATTGACCTTGTCAAACCTAGCCTTCTTGGACTTCTTCTTTTTGCTCATGGGCGTAGTGGGTCCGCCAACCTTAAGCCTAAGCGGAGACAACCGCTTGTCTGGCGAAGGAGGGGACAACGGGCGAGTCCGCGGACGAGAACTGGAACACGACGGCGGAGGGGGGGGAGCGCGAATCCTTCGACCCCCTAGCGGGTTAGGACAGGACCGACGATTCTCTGTCGAATTCATCCGCCCGTTCCGTGAGGACAATGTCTACGTCCTCCTCCGGAGACGGATGACGAATGGGAGACATCTCCCTACGTTGAGCTGACGCGAAGTCCTAATGGCCACAGACTTGCGTAAGGCGGAAACGTACGCGTGGAACTCCGATTCGGAGAGAGGAGCGCACTCGTTGCAACGGTACTCCTCTTCGCAAAGGTCCTTACACTTCCTACATAACAAGTGCGGATCCTTAGAGGCGTACTTCCTGCCTCCGCAATTCGTGCAACAGGCGGAGTACATGGCGGACGAAACGATAAGACGCGTAACGTAAGCGAAGGTAAAGACAGTCGAGTCACCTACGCGGCGTGGCGAAACGCGAGACACTCGCTCGCGTAGCGTAGACGAGGTGAATCCCTACAGAAAGACACCTAAGTAGCGTAGCGTAGACGAGGTGAGTCACACACGTGAAACACCCAAGCGGCGGAGCAAAAGCACAACAACTCTGACGATATGCAATCAAGAGAGTTGAACCAAAAACTCTGAACTCGAAGAGCACAAAGTCAAAATCAAGTAACGACCCGCCAAGGTAAACAAAGACATATAAGCCAGACAAAAACTAGGCTAAACACTTACAAGATAATTCAATCTTTATTTCACAAAAGCACAACAACTCTGACGATATGCAATCAAGAGAGTTGAAACAAAAACTCTGAACTCGAAGAGCACAAAGTCAAAATCAAGTAACCACCCGCCAAGGTAAACAAAGACGAACAAGCCAAACCAAAAACTAGGCTAAACACTTACAAGATAATTCAATCTTTATTCACATAACACTCGTGCGTGAACCAAACCTTAAGTGACTGGCGTAGCGAGTCACTTGAACCAAAGCGAATCACCCTAAGGATGAGTCGCGTAGAATCGACCTAAGGCGAAGCCAAAGGCGAATGGTAGGCGAAAGCTAGCAACGGGCAACGCGAGTCACTGACGAGGAGTGTATCCACTGCTCCTTAACCAAGCTGGTGACTCACCTAAGGCGAACAACTAGCGAAGCCAGTGACAGGCGAGGCGAGAAGCAAAGCGAGACGCGAAGCACTTGAGTACGGACCGCAGGCGAATGACAAGCGACAAGCGAATGACAAGCGAAGCGAGTCACCCGCGTAGGAGAGATAACACTACTCCTTTACCCTACGCAAGTCAAACCCACAGTTCCCTAAAGTACAGACCGATAAGCGTATGACAAGCGAAAGCGAATGACAAACGAAGCAAGCCAAACGAAATAGGAGAGATACCACTACTCCTCTACCATACGCAAGACAAACACTTAACAGTTAGCACTAGAGTACAACCGACAGGCGTATGACAAGCGAATTAGGAGTGATTCCACTAGCTCCTTTACCGTACGCAAGTCAACAACCCACAGTTAACACTAGAGTACAGACCGAAAGCGCGTGACAAGCGAAAGCGAATGGCCAGCGAAGCAAGTCAAACGATTAGGAGAGATGCCACTACTCCTCTACCATACGCAAGACAAACACCTAACAGTCAGCACTCGGAACGAATGGCGAATGACAAGCGAAAGCGGATGACAAGCGAAGCGAGTCACCCGCGTAGGAGAGATACCACTGCTCCTTTACCCTACGCAAGTCAAACACCCAACAGTCAGGTGAGAGAAAACAAAGAATCACGAGCTGCACGTGCGGCGCATGCAATCCACCTACTCCGGATGGTCGCTAGCTAGCACATGTCAACAAGGCCCCTTGAAAACTAACACCTACTTGAAAACAGATTGCAAACACAACCTGCACTATCGAAGAACAAAGTTGAGGATATCTCTTGAACTAACAAGAGAAAAATAGCAAGTTAGCAACACAAGTCGCTAAAACCCCAGTCACAGAACAAAACACGTCTGCCTTGCTCTGCAACTTTTAGGAGAGTGATATGAACAGGTAGTGACGTCACGAGACCATCTAGACTTACCGGCCCTTGGATAAGGGATTTTACGCACCCCTTCTCCATTCTTCAAGTTCGTCTGTATTAAGGTTGAAATAGCATTACCCCTGGGAGGTAAGGCAAAGTAGGTCTAGTCAACAGATAGGTATTTAAATAATAGTATATATTTTATGGTAAAAAAATATCTGCTCTACAACCTTATAAAATGAATTATCTTATAAAAAATTATATTTTCCAGTGAAGAGCTATCTCCCTTTGCCAATAATTTTCATACATATTCATTATTCAACTTCAACATCAAATTACTCAGAAAATAGGTCCCTGATATATAATAAGTCTTCAAGACATAGTCTGGAAGACGTATTGTTTTTATGCAAATCCTTATTATTATGATTTCCGCAATATGTTGGTGGTCGATTCCTGAATTAACGGCTTCATGCGACTTTCAGAATTCACTGACATCTAGCATTGTCATGAAGCGGACTTTTGTTTTTATTTGTTCTCATTAAAAGGCCAGTTCGATTCTAAATTTCGATTTTTAACATTTTTCAAAATGCACTTATACATGTAGACTTGCAATTTTTATCAAAAGATGCGCATGTCTATGAAAGCAAACAAATCATGGCGAATTCGTAGGTCAAGTGGTTTAGGCGCAATTTTGATGTTTGTCACTATTATGAATTGTCCGACCCCATTAACCTTTGACAATCTTCTCCTCTGAATATACTTGCACCTATGGCATGGTGAATACACGGTGTTGTTTTTCAAGAGCGAACTCCTAACTACTTTTCGCACAGTGAAATCACGATTTCGATTGTACATGGGGAAAATTTACAAAATTGACATAGAGACTTGAAACATTTTTTAAAAGCAAACAAGTAAATCATGACGAATTCGTAGGTCACGTGGTTTTCTTGCTTATGTGATTGAAAATATTTTTTTTTAATTTTGCGGTTTTGTTTGTACATTATGAGATGTTACACATAGAAGTTTTGTTAGAAACATTATTGGTGACATTCTTCGATCAAACATGGAGCGGAAGGTCAAAACGAGTATATTCATCCGTCAATCGTAGTTTTTATTTTTTATTATTCTTCAGCGGTAAGTTTTTCACAAGTTTTATCATGTTTGAATTATTGTTCATTTATTTTCATTCTTGAACAGTACTTTTGAAGTTATTTCTGCAGAATCCATTGTTGACATTGTAATTTATCATATAAGGTTAATGAAAAAAACTCATACAAGTTGCAGAAATCACTTTTCTTTTCTAATAACAATTCATTTATGAAAGAAAACAATAATACAGCTCTGAATGATTATAATGTTTTTTTGAAAAAGTGACTTTAAGAAAATTAAACAAGTTTGCCATTTTTTTAGACATTTCCAAAAAAAACAATCATTTTGCATAAAGAAAAGGTCCGTGACATGCACTTTTTCTTTTTGAATCTCGAATAATACATTTTCAGCTTGCATCATGCCTTTTTACAGCAATTTTGTTTATTTATTTTGATTATTGTTAGGAACCTCTTTAAGTCTTTATATTCATGTAAACATAGCAATGTAACACACTTTTGTTCAGCAGCTGTATTTGAATTGTTTGTAAAATATTGTTGTTGATAAGAAAAACCTTATTTCTTAGACTAAACGTTAGTCCAGCCTTTGTCTATGGTGCAATTTCAGCGTAGTACCACCCATGGTTCGCTAGTTCCAGCCGATGCTGACAGGTTTCACCGCAAAAATAGCCACACGGGTTCCGTTCCATAACAGCGAGCGCTTATAATCTCTCATTGATTGCTCCATGTAGCGCTTAAGTAGCGCTCAAGTAGAGCTCATTCTCTCTTGAACGACATGGTGCAAATTCCTCGAAGTTTGCTCGCCTTGCTACGTAGCGCTACATTGAGCGATTACTTTGAAATCTCTCTTGAACATGGCCCAGGTGTTGCGGGCTTTCTCCCTGCAATAATACTAGCAGTATTTATACTCTTGAAAGGGGCGGTAAACCCATATCACCTTACCTCACCTTGAAAGTTGATTGGTGTGTAATGTATTCTGAAATTTAGCTAATTGCCGACCAGATGTCTATTCTAGTTAGCCAATTTAATAGGCAGTATAACAATAAGGACTGACGATTTAAAGTACATGATCAAATGAAAATTATACTTACATTTAATACATTAGCCAGCTGTTGAAAAGTGAAATACGAGGAACATGCACTACCAGATAATATTATTAAATGTTTGGTACCATTCTCTTTTACACTCAGTTTACTGATCTGTGGAGTGAGACAGGTAGATCTTTTTCCATTCTCGATAATCCAGAGTATACGCCCCGATAAATCTACATCTTATACTCTGGACGCATCCATGGCTCAGCCGGATAACTTGTTTACCTCCCTTGGCTTTTCTGCCTTTTCTCACCAGCCAATCGGGTGCGTCTCAAAGTTAGTGACAGCTTGTCAACTGTGCGAGAAGCGTATTTTAGGAAGGGAATCGTATAGACAGATTGCCATTCGGCATGAAATGTTCGAATTTCTGAATTTATTTTGATTGAGCGAGCTCCAACGAAGGGATCCGAAATGCCAACATTGAAGATAATTAAGAAAACAAATGAAAGTCAAAACTACAAAGCAGGAAGAAACTCGCACTTGGAAGTTAACTCGGTTCATGACACAATCCGATCGGCTACAAACGTTCGATCGGGATAATAAAAATCGGAGTTATGAGACCGTTTCTCTGTGACATAGGCTTCATGACACTTCGCAACATACCAATCAGCCGAATGAGCTCACACGTAAACAACCCCTTCGGTAAGTCAAATGCAAATATAAACGTTCATGCCGAAACGATGACGCACTTTGCTGTATCTTGGTAGCACATATATTTCTAAGTTTTGATGAAGAAGAAAACAATCATCACTTCAGAGAGCTTACAGTGTAACTGTAATTGAATAAACTTTTCGACGCTAAAGCGAGAAAATACACCATCAAATTGAAGTCGCTCCATCTGTTTAACGGAGGTGTGTCACTTTAGCAGTCCTTTGATTGATACGCTCAACTTCCCAGCGTAGACTGCTGATTGGATGGAATACCAGCCAAGGGAGGTAATTAAGTTATCGAGCCGAGCCTCGCATGCGTCCAGAGTATATATACATGTATAGAGATTAGATTTATCAGAGCATGTACCCAGGATTATCGAGAATGATTTTCTTCCTGATTGGTGACGTATTTTAGTTACCATTCGGCTGTCTGTCTTTGATTTTGGTGAGTTTTCTACACTCTGTTGATCACATTTAGATAAAGATTTATTATTTAAACCTGGCGGACTAAGGTTAAATCCCTTTTACGTGCAGCAATTATTAGAGAAAACAGGCTTGATTTTATAGGTGTCAAGTTATGCTTAATATTTCGAGAATATATTTACTTGTCACTATGTCACATATGATCTGGACCCGGGTAACCGGGGTTGAATGTATTAGGAAATATTGGTTTCACATTTTCACATTAACTACAAGTTCATTGATCAGAATTTATTTTAGATGTTTATTTCCTTTATTTGGCCTGTGCAAATTTCTGTTTACATATTTTATGTATATATTCCTAAATGTTAACTTCTTGTGATTTAATTGGTTACTCCATCAAGTAAAGGATATCAACTTCCTTTAAACAAATTATTGGAGATATTAAGCTTACATTTTACATTTTACGTTTTCCAGATCCATTTCACATTATACATGTATTTTTCAAATTTCACGTTTTATTTCCATAGCTTACATTTAGTTAGTTATTGTTCATATTTTATTTTCACGTTTGTTATTCACATTTTACATCTCACATTTTACATCTCACATTTTACATCTTTCATGTTACGTTTGCACGTTATACGTTTCACATTTTACGCTTCACATTTTATGCTTCACATTTTACGTTTCAAATTTTACGTCTTACATGTTACGTTTTCACGTTTTACGTCTAACAGTTTGCGTGTCACATTTTACGTTTGCATGCATATATATGTTTTACGTTTCACGTTTGATATCATCTTTCACATTTTACAGATGGATCTACTTCAGACATTTGGCCCGAGTGTATTCGAGTACACCTTCTTTCTCGCCTTCTTCCTGTTAGTGTACTCCTTGTTCACCAACTGTACTCTGATGACGGCGGTATTCTTCTCCGTGGTGTACTTCGCGTACACCAAGGTCAAGAAAAGGACTGCTAAATACGTCAAGCCGACAGACAGATACGTACTAGTTACTGGGTGTGATACCGGTATGTTTACTTTGTGTTGTCTTAAAGGCGCTGTAGCACGTTTTTTGAAAAATGTATTTTTTCAAATTTCCCATTTATAATGATAGTTTATGTCATTTAAATTAACTTTAGAGGGTAAAACATCTTATTACACAAACCAATTATCTGTAGTGGTAAAAACTATGTTGCGTATAAAGCAAAAATTGCATGGCGGCCATTTTATTGTGAACACAATTTATTATTTTGTATTACAAAAACGATTCCCATGGCTTTACCGAAGCATGTACACTCATTTTCAACTTTATTTTCCGAAGAGAGAAGGATGTTTTACTATTGGTGAAATTATTTTTCAAATACATTTCATCAACTTATTTGAGCAAAAAAACGTGCTACTGCCCCTTTAATTAACCCCCCTTCTCTTCTGTCTGACAATTGACGTTCGGTAAAATGTGTTCCTTAGATAAACAGGGTAGAGTTAGTTGGGTATCACATGTAAGAGAATCTTTATTTAAGCTTGGCCTTGGCTATGCCTGGGTGTATCAACAAGTTGGACATTGTCAATTATTTATAAACGCAATAAAAATGAGACTTAGAGATATTTCTGTACAGGAATGACATTCAATTTTGAACGAGAGTACTAGATACGATAATTACCTATTATATATACATAATCCTTTTCCAGAAACATATGTCATAATTTTCCAACATCCAAAATTGCGGCGGTATTTAGCGTTACTCCGAACTGGTCGAGCCCAATTCCAGATGGATATTGAACGTCGAAATAATATACCTAAAGAACATCGAATTTGTAAATTGTGTAACTTAAACGAATTTCATGTCATCTTGAAATGTACATTGTATAATGATATTAGGCAGCTATATATACACCAAAGAAATACATACAGAACTGTCACTTTGAAATGTTCTGTATATTTATGGCGGACACTAATGCCAAAACTGTTTTTAATTTGTGTAAATTCAGCAAACATGCCATTTCTATTAGAATCGAAAAAACGAAAGAAAAACCATAACATCATTTGTTCGCATGTGTAAATTTCCATTACCGATGTATATACTGATGTATTATGTATGTCATCTATGTTTACTTGTATATGGGCCTGAGGCCAAGAATACAATAAAGTGAATTGAATACAATAAACTGAATTGAATTGAAAATTGCTGTCATAGCTGTTAGAACACACAACCTCTGCAAAGTAGGGGGGCCTGAAGTTAGTCCATAACATTGATTTTTAAATTTAAAATTTTCAACTTACAAACGATAAATAATATTAATGGCATTTATTGTTCAATACGCCTGTTTTATCATATATTACAAGAAGTTAAAATGCATAAGATTAGATAAATTTTCTCACGTCATGTAATATGTGTAGGTACATGTATAACGTTATGTGATAGGGGTCCTTCACAACTGTTGTCTTATTTCAGAAATAAACTGAACAAAACATTTGACATTTCATGTCGAATACCAACTCAGGAGTATTTTAATCTTAATAAATTTTAATAATAATTTTAATAAATTATCTTGTCAAACACAAGGTATCGGGCACAGCCTCGCCATTACCCTTGACGATATTGGGTTCAATGTCATCGCGACCTGCCTCGATATATCCGGGGAGGGTGCTTCACAGCTGCAGAGCGCTGGTTCCAAGAGGATGCACGTGTTGAAGCTGGATGTGAGCAGTGATGAGAGTGTCCAGAAGTGTCTGGAGTACGTGCAGAATGAATGTAGCACTGAAGGTCGGTACAGCTGTACATATATTCTTTACACATTATTTAAATGTAATAAAGTTTTACTAGCGATTGTAGATTATTACGACTTTTAGACGATGTTTGCGACATTGCTACGACATTGCTCTTGTAATCCAATATGGCTTTCGTAACTTCTGATTTGGCTACCGCGTTGATTTAAATGTTTAAAGGCGCGAAAAGTATTATGACGGTAATTTCAAATGGCTTACTCCTGGCATTTTCACTGCAATATCCAATTGTGATTCAACGTTGCACTCAACACTCAAGATAGTACTAAGATGAGGAAGCATCGACACTTGAATGCTTAAACTTGAAGGCAACAATTTACGTAACAACATACTATATAGAAAAATAAACTATACAAGCGTCATCAGAAGATGACATATTCCACATAATTTGTAAATAAGGCATTTGAAAGATAATACTATTTGTTTAAAGTACCACTTCAGTAGGTGGGTATTACACATGTAGAGTTTCAGGAAGATATGATGAGACGTTTTGGAGTTCTGCTTCGGAAACGAACATATCACTGAACAAACTCAAAATACAACGTGTTCTATGGAAACGAATAACAAATTCAGAAATCGGAAAATAGCAAAAGGTACTACTTCAGTTATCGGGTAATACACATGCACAATTTCTGGAAGATATCACGAACGGTTTTGGAGTTCTGCTCCGGAAACAAAATGATTATATAGACGGACGAACGGACGGACAGTCGGACGGACGGACAGGCGATCGAAAGGTCAGACAGACAGGCGGATAGGGCGATGACTATACCCCGCAATATTACACACCGGTTGGATAAAAAGATACTGCATGTATGTTACTTTCTCGTACAGGTCGACTTATTACAACAACATGATACATTTATTGACACTTTTCAGGACTGTGGGGACTGGTGAACAATGCTGGAATCAATTTTGTCGGGGACATAGAGCTGACAACAATGAAACAATACATAAGACTCAACGACGTCATGAATTTTGGAATGGTTCGAACGATTAAAGCTTTCCTTCCACTGTTACGAAAAGCAAGAGGTAAGATTGTATTTTACTTTGATAAGACCTTGACCCACTGGACAACTTATTGCCCTAAAAATAGCGCTTTTCATTTTTTTTCAATTAATGATACACTCGCGGGCAAAATAAAGTATAGGCACACCAACGCAATATATTTCAATCAACGAGTGATGCACACGACTGAAACATAGGTACACCATGTCTCTAAAAGCAAACTAACTTAGTCTGTAAATTTTGAAACATTGAATTAAAATTAATTCCTAAATCGTCGTTTCAGAATCTCCTTAACCAGGCGAGAAAGGAAAGTGAAATATGGCTTTCTGGCTTTAAGACATCCTACAGCAATGATGCGTCATTGATTTAAAGTCGAAGGAGGTACACTATGTCGATAACATCTTGTACTAACATAATTTTCATATTTCATAAAATTGTACCTTAGATACTAAAAATTATTTCCCAAAATACCTTTTAAAATAGCTGTTTCAGCACCCTATGTGTGCTTGAACAGATATAACATATTAAGTATCATGCTCTCACGAATGAAATTGTGTACATCTCTTAACGAGATCTACCCTCATCAGAAACATTCAAAATCGACTTTATCAAGCAGAACTATTTTGTGTGTGAAGATATACTTTCTTTTGCCCGTGAGTTTAGTGTAAAATTATACACGCATTTTCAAACTTGCTGACGATATGACATATGTGGAACACTATGAAAAGGTGTTTGTAATATATTATATTTTCATCAACAAACACGTTCCTGCTATAGACTGGTCCATTGCATAATATAATTTTACTAAAGGCATATTTATGACTAAAATGTACGAGTATTAAACTGAACTGAACTGAACTGAACTAAACTGAAGTAGATTGTATTCAACACATCGTTCATCTAACATCCTGCTTCATCGGGGTATTTATATCCACAAGAATACTTCAACCCCCTGATTCAATAATCATGCTTTGCCTCTTACCGAGCTATAAATAACCAACCTATAAACTGGCTTAAAATCGAGCACGAGTCCTTGATGAGGAAACCGATGAGCGACCATCAAATCTCAAATCACAATATTACAAAATACACGCAAATAACCTACCTTCAGTTATACGAGGCAGAAGCTGCTAATGGGATCAGGGGATTGAAGTAATCTAGCGGATTATAGAATTCTAGAAATACCCTAATTGAGCATTTAATTTATGACCATATGACGGTTTACATCTTTCTGGGGGTTTTTCTTACCATTTAGATTTAGTTTAAAGTTGAATACATTTTTTGTCAATATCTGGATATCTGGAAGTTTAATTTTTGATTGGTTACTTTTTATTTGTCTTTCTATCGTATGTCCTCTAAGAAAATTATTTTTCACCATGTGTTACTGTTCGAGGATAGTATCTTGTTGGCTTCCCATCTGGTGGTGTGGCGTTTAATGACGATGTTGTCTGTACAACATATTTTGTTATATTTCTTTTATTAAACTTAATCACCCGATGGAGAAGTAAGAAGATACTCCGAAACGGCAAAACAAATTTGAATTCCAGAAATTTATTTAACTGCGTCAAACATCTACTTACAGGTAGAATCATTAACGTTACGAGCGTCAAGGGCCGCGTTTCGGGGCGGGCTAATGGCGCCTACAGTATGGCCAAGTGGGCCGGGGAATGTATGTCCGACACACTGCGGCAGGAGATGGTCAAGTTTGGAGTCAAGGTGGTCGTATTCGAACCTGGACACTATGGGGCTGCCACGGAATGTTTGAATACTGAAGGGGTAGGTAATAAACTAGTCAACCAAACAGTTTAATTTTTCGGAATCAAATTACACTTAAAGATGTGCGCTTCCCTTTGGCAGGTCGTGATATAAAGGACAGGCTAGGAATGACACTGTCGCCTTAATGGCGCTGTAGCACGTGTTTTGCCGGGGAAAAAAGTTTCTCACATTTGCCGTTTATCATTACAGTTAATACTATATATTGTTACGTGAGAGGATGTAATATCTCATTACACGACCCGATTAGCCGTATGTGTAGAAAACGATCATCCATATTAAAAGAAAATGGTGCGTAGTGTAGAGCGACAATGTTGTGGAACGCCTTAGTGTGAGAGGGCGATATGTAGCTCTCATGCAATATTGAGGGGTCAGACAGGGTGATTGAACATTCCATCATTGTACTATATTTAAAACTCTACTCTGAGTGTTTAGGTATCGCCACACCAGTCCGATAACTTTAACTACCTTCATGCAGTCAGTGTAATGTGAACACGTTAAACTAGCCGCTCGATGGGAAACTCGCATAGCTTAACCGAACCATGTACATTCGTTTTAGAACTCTTGTTATTGGTTGAGGAGTATTATTTAGGCATTGGTGTCACTCTTTTAACTTTCTGTGTGACCATTTTATTCCAGTAAAAACCGCATGCTTCATTACCTTTAATATACGTCGTCTTTTGCAATAATTCCTTTAATCCACGTTCAAACATGGTTTTGGCTGAGAAAAAAAAGGCGTCGCCAACCGTTTTGCAATAACAAAATTTTATGGAGTGGCGTCACGGAACATTCGTCCATGACCTCAAAGCCATAAGTATCATCACGTCACTAGCGTGAATTGACCCTGGTCGAGGACTTTTAATTCACGAGTGAATTTGATTCACTAAATTTACGTTTATTTAAGCAGAAATATAACTAAAGTTACTTAAAATCGTCATCCTGGAAAATAAATACGGAAGCCTATACCATCATATGTTTTACAATATAGTCCATTTGAGCTGTTATAATTTACTATTATATAGACTCATTTCAATATTATAAGTCATATTACCTCCAAACCCATGCATAACTCTTGCATGTCTCCATAACTGGCCGGTTTTTAGCCTTGTAGTATCTTCCTCACTTTTTCGTGCTATGATAGTGGAGCGCTGCACCTGAAGTGCATATTGGGCTCTGATTTCCTAGCATGGAAACCTAAAGGAAATACTGCAAGACCTCAATCAGCCAGTAATGAAGACTGACAAGAGTTAGGCCATGCGTAGAGAAGTTGAATGCAAACTGGAAAGGGGATTTGAATTATATTGGCATTCTGCTGCATCATTATTTTTTTTAAAAATAGGTTTGCATGAGTAATAATTACCAAATATTAATCTTTAAGCTCATTTTGATATCAAAATGCAATTTGATGAAACAAACTTTTGTTCGAAAGCGATGAAATTTTGGTGGTCAACTTAGGACTCATTCAAATCCTAACTTGTACCGACCGACATTATATATTTACATTGACAGTCACCATTTTCGCTCCAAAGATTGCCAGAATCCAGAAAGACTTGGACGAACAATGGGAAGAGGCGTCGGATGACGTGAAGAAGACGTACGGACGGGAGTACATTGATGCAATGTACAAGGGTACCATAGCTTCTACTAGTTCTAGTGCCACAACCCTCCACCCTGTCATGGCTGCATTCAAAGAAGCGCTTATGAACGAGTCGCCGGAATATAGATACCTTGTGGATGGTAGTAACCAGGCTTACGATGCCTATTGTGTAAGTATAATATGCATTTTGGTAGATATTCAAATCCCTAGTTTGACACAAGTCTCTGAAACAAATATTTATTATCTATCATTTTATTAAATAATTATTATTATTATTTTATTTTTTTTTTTTTTTTTTTTAATAATTTTATAAAATAATACCAAGGAGCTTCTGAGTAATCCTCCTATCTCAGGGTAAAACATATACGTTTTCCTCCGCCTTCATGCCCTGGGTTACAACCCCACTCAAAACACACATCATATACATAAATGTTGTTATACCCCACTTCCGGTCTCGTTGCTATGGTTTCTTTTGTTACAAGTGTAGGTGTATTAGCCGATATACCTACACTTTACCTGATATACCAACAGTTTTTTAATATACCTACACTCAATCAATGGAGTAAATTTTCTATATTTCCAAATCTAAGTGATGATACTTTTTAAAATGTCAGATTATATATAATATATATAATATATAATAACATGTAATTAAGACACTTACAAATGTTTCATTTGAAACCTGGGATTGAACTTGTGTCCTGTTGCGTTCGGGCCGAACAAACTACCCACTAGACCACGAGGCCAGTTGAAACTTTTTAGATGTGTTCATGACAAAATGAATATTGTTCTTATAATACGTGATATTATATTACAAATTTCTGTTTTTCTTTTTATATAAGAATGTAATTTAATTTTGGGTGCAAAATGTCTTAAATACTGAAAGTTACTTCTGTTTTCTCTAAACATTGGCCATGTTGACATGTAGCCATGCCGTTTATGGCGTTAGCTGTACATTTCAGCGAGATGCACGTGCGTCTGCGTTGACAATACCGTCGTTGCGCCATATCAATTAGATTTCGAGCCCCAAACATGGGTAACCATACAACGAAGCACGAGCACAGTGTACCCGGGAGTTGTCACAGATGAGGCCGTATTTGGGTTGTGCGTTTCATACACAAGCTTGTTTACAGCTGTATTTGTTTTAGAAATATTATGAAATAGTATCCGTTTACACTCTACAATTTAATATTATGAAATAGTATCCGGCAACGCCTCGTAAGGGCCCCACCGGGAAAAGTGTGGGGTATCATTCAATACACTTGGAAAAGTATGGGTATATCTCTCACATATTCTCAAGTAGACATTCATGTGTGAGAGTGAAAGTTTTATAACACGTTTGCCCGTGTAGTAATTGTTGTTATTTTTAAATTCTCTAGTTTCTCTATTTTCTTTTTTTCTTCACAGTTTTGTGCGAGAGTTGCATCGTTCCTACCGGAGGGGTTGATGGACAGAGTACTGGCATACCACATGGGGACAGGACCCACGCCTCAATCTCTGCAGAAACATAGTTAATTTATCTATTTGATGTACACTGAAGTACAAAAGAAAGTACACACCTCATTTGTTTTCAATTAATTCAATATTTTGAATAAAATGTGAATCAAATGCATTTGATTATGGTACGATTACAAGAACACATATCTTCAATACTTTAAATGAATTAATTGGTGACTGGTTAATGTTTGTTCAAAATATCTTTGTTTAATGCGTTAGGAGTAAGAAATAAAATTGTCATCAATATGACCCCTACCATGTTTGAAAAAATTAAATGTGTTCAGAATGAGGCAAATATATTAATAATTACATTGAATATGTCTTAAATGTCGATGAACAGTTGTGTTTTATCCAAATTAATATTTTCAAATAAATTAAAATTTAGTTTGTAATTTTTTTTAAAAACACGTAGAAATGTTCTTTGATGAGAGATGCACTTTTTAGTTTTAGAGTACGACGTCAAAAACCTAAAACATCCATTTAGTAAATAAAACTCAGACACATGATAAAACCAACTGAGGTGTGTACTTTCTTTTGTACTTCAGTTTATATATTGATATACCTTTAATACTCAATTAGTATCTCATACATTCAGGTACGTTGACTGTCGCCCTGTCGTGTCAGTTGGGACTTAATTTCATCGAATTGTATATTACGTTTTACTTTGGTCTAGTTAATTAAGATATAAATGTTGGGGTAATGTATTATCTACCTCGTCTTACGAGTTAAAGGAACAGTAATACGACTTGATGTTTTATGCGGAGTGAGGTTATTTGTGATTTTATACAACTTAACGTGTTATGTATTATTACGGCGTTATAGAAGTGTCGTTCCAGGGATAAATCTAGATTTCCGATCCTAACCTCTGTTTCTTTTCGCTTGAAATCGAGGGCAGAAAGAGAGTGTCCTGATTGGTTGCAATTGAATCTAGTTGTGCAATCAGCGACACCGTTTTTCTCGTTTAATGTGAAAACTATTGATCATAAACATGATTATGAATAAAGAAGACCAACTCAGAGACAAATACCAATTTCATTTGTGTTTGCATCAGACATATTCGAAGGACATATAGTGCTAATGAGAAAGACCCTTAAGAGTAACATGGCTAGATCTTTGAAGTCACTCGGTCGACGGGGCTGCTGAAAGATGAGCTTTCATTGGTTTAGAAACAGTGATAGAGTACGAGGTTCCGCTTTCCTCCGCTAGTGGAGTTTAAAATTTGCTTCTGCTCTCAATTTCTAGCAAAAAAGAACAGAGGTTAGGATAGGAAATCTATAGGGATTAATCTCAACAATACCTGTTTGTACTATCCCCTTGGTTTAGGTAAAGTAAAGTAAGTGTGTTACAATGAAAACGAAGAACTACAATCACCCAGTTTTCTAATTCTCCGTTCTACGAAAAATGAGGAACAAAGCAAAAATGTATCGGCCAGAGTTTATTTACTAACAAAACTTCCGATATCCTCTGATAGTCCGACCATCTTACATTGGTGCAGATAAAATAGAATGCTTCCACGGAGAACGAAAAACGAAGAACTAAAATCTCCCATACTGCCTAGTTCTCCGTTTTTGAAGAACGAAGAACTAAAACATGCCAGTTTTCTAGTTCTTCATTTTTCGAACAACAAAGCAAGAATATATCAGCAGAGTTTATTTACTGACTGAAATTTCCATATCCCCTGATTGTCCGAGATCTAATAATGGTACAGATAAAGTATGCTATAAAGATGAACGAATTACTAAAAGCATCCATACTGTCTAGTTTCCGTTCTTTAAAGAACAAAGAACTAAAATATCAATGTTTTCTAGAATGACTAAAACAATATTGCTCTTTGCTTGTTGGTTATTCGAACATCAAAGAACTAACGCATTACTGTTGATGATTCAGTCAGTGTCTCCTTGCGGACAATTGTACAGTGCTGTTTGTATATTAAGATGTGAGGTTTGTGGGTCCGAGGAAAAGCTCTAGCAGCTATAGACTATTTACTTAATGGCGTTTAAATATCCTGTGATCGGCCGACCCTCATCACTGATGTAAGTAAAGTGAAGAAATTGAATTACAACGAAAAGCGAAGAACTAAAATATTTCATTACATTCTGTTTCTTCGGCTTCGAAGAACGAAGAACTAAAATGTGTATTCTTTGTAGTTATTCGTTCTTCGAAGAACAAAGAACTAACAGTTTCTTTTCTGCTTCGTTGTTCGTTCTAAAAAGAACTGAAAACGAACCTGTTGCTAACTTCCGGTCGTAATCATCTTTAAGACGTCAGGACATTGGGTGTCATAAAAATTACTTCATCGAATTATTAATAAGTTATGCATACGCTTTTTAGTTCTAATCTGCATTTTCAGAGAGTTTTACGGAAATATGAAATACAATTTAGTTTCTGGAAGTGTTTGAACTTTTTAGTGAATGTCAAGTTTGGAGTTGTGAGCCACTGTATGTTTGTATGGAGAGTTAAATAAAATATGATTAAAATATTTTGCACATTGTTTTGTTTGTTTTGATTTTCTGTTAAATTAATCATTGTTTACATTTGATTTAATTCTCATTTAAAAGGACACAGCTACCCCCCCCCCCCCCCCCCCCCCCCCCCCTAATTGATTTAACATTGAGATTAATGTCTGTGAACTGTGAAAGTAATGAAATAACGGTTCGATGGATTTTCGATGGTTTATATCCCTTCAATTCATTTCAATTGTTTTTTTATTTTTATTTTTTTTTAGAATATATTTTCGCAACGATAGATCCTCATTTCGAAAAGTTTCAATGACAATTTCTAAGCTTTTTTGATGGATGGGAGTCGGGTAAAGGAGCGGTTACGGAATTGATGCGGATAAACATTGCATTGTACGAGACACAGTGCTGCACAGATTGAAATGCATGGAATGTATTTCAAATTTTTATGGGGACAGTGAAATACTCTTGAAAGCTGCGTTAAACACGAACTCACCTCACTCACCTCACTCACCTCACCTCAAATTGTACATTGTGGTAATCTCTCATTGGATGTAAAGATTCACTTGGAAGAAAAGGGTGTGTGCAAAATGTATGGTATGGTGTGTGTGATAACGATAAGTATAAGATATTCACGCAAACACTATCAGATAGTTATCATATAACGCACGTGTCATTATATAGCCATGTTGTTCTTTTTTAATTTTTTTATTTGAATGGTTAAATACGGAATTAACGAATTTGAATAAAACAAATTATGTTTATTGAGTGATGAAACGTTATTCTCTCACGTGAAATAGCACCTTCAATGATTTGATGTCCTTGCTGACGTAACGTAACAATAAGGTGACGTCATTGTGATGTAACGTAAAAGGTAACGTCCTGGTGGTGTAATGTAACAATAAGGTGACGTCATGGTGGTGTAACTTAAAATAAGGTAACGTCATGGTGGTGTAATGTAACAATAAGGTGACGTCATTGTGATGTAATGTTACAATTAGATAACGCCATGGTGACGTCATGAGATCTGACAATGTTATGCAGAAACACACGCCATTTTAACTATTTTGGAAACATAATGAATGGACTGTGTTACTTTTCTTTTCATTTAGGTAAACGTCCCCAACATCATTACTGACCAAAATTACACATTCTGGAGAGTAAAACGTGCGAAACTGCTTTAAAGCGTGCTAGTTAGTTATTGTGACGAAGCGCTTTGAAAGTAAAATTCGAATGAGGATCCAGGGCTGAGCTAAAATAGTTAATATATGTAATATTTGTGTACATCTGTAGTTTCAATCTGCTGTTCGAATCTGCCGATTCCTATGTGCTGTCAACATTGCTGGAATTAATAAAATATTTTAAAAGGTGACTTTTCGCTGATTTTCGTGAGTGGGGATTTTGGCTTGAAAGTTAGCGATATACGGACTGTCTTGTCGCATACCTTTTGAAATAATTATCCGATTGTGACCATTTATAGCTAATTTTGTAGGGAAATCATTTAGCTTTCGTATCGTAGTCATCGACTGTGCCATAAAAATTGTTTCCGACGTCGTACTGTAAAACTGTAAAGTGAAGGCATTTAGTCATCAGCCATGGAATACTTCTACGTGTTTGTTTTATTTCTTTGAAAAACTTATATTTTTAGTTGATATATATATTTTTTTAATATTTTGCATAAAACATCGACATATAAAGCATCTTCTTTGTGCACACATTTACAAAATTTTAAACACTGTAGGGGTTATATTGGTGTACATTTCATGTCTCGCCCCTGTCTACATTGAACAAAGATATTCTAACTAAAAATTAACCAGTCACCAATGTAATTCATTCAAACTATTGCAGATATATGTTATTGTAATAATGACAACAAGTATGATGGAACATCGCTTAACGACAGGCTTCTGCAGGGCCAGACCTCACAAACTCTTTGATAGGTGTTTTGACAAGATTTAGAGCTGAACGGGTAGCATTCATGGCGGATATAGAGTCCATGTTTTACCAGGTGAAGGTGCCAGCAAGACAGCATGACAGTTTGAGGTTTCTGTGGTGGCCCAATGGTGATCTCAACGCTGAACTACAGGAATATAGAATGGAGGTGCACATCTTCGGAGCAGTCTCTTCACCCAGCATATCCAATTTTGCATTGAAGACTACAGTCAATAGAGCAGAAGAAATGTTTGACAGTCTTGTAGCTGACACAATCAGAAAGAACTTATATGTTGATGACTGTTTAAAATCCGTAAAAGATTATGAGACAGCCACAAAGCTCATTTATGATGTGAGACAAGCATGCGCCAACGGGGGTTTCAAATTGACCAAGTTCACCTCAAACAGCAAGAACGTATTGAAATCAATTCCAGTTGATGAGCATTCAGAGGAACTTAAAACCCGTGATCTTGATTATGATGAGTTGCCAACTGAATGACATGGTATGTAAATACAGACATGTTTGGATTTTCCACTGACAGATTTATATCTTTTCTGACGCTAGTTCTGTAGGGTATGGTTATGTAGCTTATCTTCGGCTTTTTGATGTTGAGCAAAACTTCCACGTCACCTTTCTCATGGGAAAATCAAGACTTATTCCTACGAAACCTGTGAGCATTCCACGTCTCGAGTTGACGGCTGCAACAGTGTCAGTTCAGATAGCTCAACTTATGTTTAAAGAGCTTGATACAGATATAGACAGTGAGACCGAAGCTTTACAGACTCAACAACTGTTCTTCATTACATAAATAATGAGAAGAAGCTATACCCGGTATTTGTTGCTAACCGTATGAGGGTGATAAGGGATTATTCTGAATCAACAGATTGGAAATAGAAACCCCTGCAGATGTAGCATCTCGAAAACAAAACTACTAGAGCAGACAGATTGGTTTGAAGGACCAAAATTTCTGTGGAAATGTGAATCAGAGTGGAACCTGGAGGAACCGGGCTGTACAGAATCCGTGGAAGAAGAAACTGTTACAACGACAATGTTGAAGTCAATCAACGTTGAAAATTAAGGACTAGACGCCTTGATCAAACACTATTCCAGTTGGTACCATCTTAAGCGTGTTGTAACTATTTATCTCCAACTGCAACTTCCAAACGCAAGGCATAACCCTTGCCAGTTTGCATTACTGGCTGATTTAACCCTTGCGGTATTTCCCTAGCTTTCTTGTGTCGAGGCAGTGAATCGCTGCACTGGAAATGCATAGCGGGCCTGGATTTCTAAACACAGATTTCTTAAGGAAATACTGCAAGGCCTAAATCAGCCAGTAATGGAGACTGCCAAGAGTTATGTCTTGCATTGGGAAGTTGCTCCAACTGAAGAATATTCTGAAAACTCGTATCGGAAAAGAAAAGGTAAAGATGATTCTTTTGCCAGTGACGGTAAACCTTTTTTCACAACTGAGAGTCTTGAAAGTGCAGAGAGTATCATTTTGGAGTTCGTACAGTCAAAGAACTTTGGTGATGAGTTGACTGTGAATGCAGCAAGTGAACGGGGCCGAGTACCAAAGCGCAGCTAGGTTTCAATTGTTATAAGGTTTTATATAAGGTATTATCCTGACTGGATTACTTCCCTTGACACCAGTGATCAGAAGGATCAGAGCACATGTTCACTGACTCCTTGAAGGAAATGTACTGATTGAGACAATTTAGGCAAGAACACAAATGTATGTAACATAGTTTGCTGTTGTAATGTAATTAAATGCATGATAGGTAAAATTGTTTATAGGTTTTAATAATTATATACTTTATTCATTCAATTTGTAATTGTCATCTTTGAGGTAAATAAGGTAAACATCCTTTGATGTGATATGTTGTTTAGGTGGTTTTGTTTCATGGGGTAAAATTCTGGGTGTCACTGAAAGTTGAACTCGGGTGCGAAAAGGGGGCAGGTCCCAGGGGGCAGTGCTCGGAAGTACAGACAGACAGACAGTTTATTTCAGTCTCACCTCACATAAAATACATATGAATAAATGTATAATATTAAAAAGACACAAAATTGTGAGCCACCATGTAAGGGTTATGAGAGACAAGAGTAATATGTATGACTATACAAGAGAAATATATAAGAGCATATCATACATATATAGAAGATAAAACTATTCATATAAAATATGCTTCCTTTTTGTAACATATAGTGTGTGACCTCGTTTTTGTCGGTCCGGTTCAGTGAATATATTACGGTTGGCTGGTTGAGGAGGCGAACTTGCGAAGCTATCTGAAAGATTTTGAGTTACTCCCTTCAGTGTGTTTTTCATCTTCAAATTCATTCAGAGTTCAACCCTTGTTCTAGATGATCAACTAAAGGTAAGTTCATTTTCTTCACCTATTGGTTGCTGTGTCCAAGGATTTATATAGAGCTCTGTAGATTACTTGCTGTCTCTCTAATTACAACTCGTCATAACTATCGAACACCATGGGGTTTGTTTTTTATCTCTGAGTGAAACTGGCTTCAACCTTATACATTGTGCTTGAGTATGAGAATGATGAGGATTTGCAATACAAACATTAATTAGATAAAAAAAAAAACAATGGCCTGTAGGCTTTATTGAGGATATACATAAACACACATGATGAAATACAGAATCTTATTACATGGTTGAGTGAATCAATTAAACGAGGTTGTTACCCATTAGGGTGGAACTTTTGCCTGCTTGCTGTACAAAACTGTTAAACCTTTGAACCTTTGCATACATATACGAATACCATACCATATGTTGTGTCTTCATGGGCTCACTTCATATCATACAGTATAGCAGCGGGGCGGTGCCTCCTGCTAGGGAGACAACACGTCGGGATAGTGTAGTAACCCGGTTTATTCTGAAGCACGTTTATACAGATCACGTGATGCGCGTACAGCATGCACGGAGAGATACTATAGGATGGACAACTGATAATATTATTCAGTCTAGTATACAACACCATAAATATAAAAGTGTATCGCTTTTAACTCATGCATTTTATTAAATTAAAAACCCGATAGACCCTGGCCATCTCAATAACTTCCATTCAAGCAATTAGTTACAGCACAGGTGAATTTTAGCGCGAATATGTTGCGCAACAGAGATGAACGACCAGTTTTCCCTATGTGCAAACGAACTGCGTAACAGAGATGAAACTGGGCCATGTTCAAAAGAGGTTTCAAAGTAATCGCTCAATGAAACCTCTCTTGAACGCGATTGCTCAATGTAGCACTACGTAGCAAGGCGAGCAAACTTCGAGGAATCGCACCGTGTCGTTCAGGAGAGAATGCGCTACACTGAGCGCTTCATTGAGCGCTACCTTGATGCCTAATACAAAAATTAATATTTAATTAATCGAAAACAACTGAGGTGTGTACTTACTTGTGTACTTCAGTTTACATACTCAATATATGCACTATGATAATCAGGACATAGACACGTTTAATTATGGCTTGCTCAATTCTTCCATAACAGCTGGCGTGTACAGATATAGTTTTACTCTTTTGTTCATAATGAGAATATCATGAACATATCATTCCAATGGTTTGTCACTAGAAACATAAGGTGAGAGCATTTTTTTAAGAATTATGTTTTTATATATTCGTAGTTTTTCATTTTGTTATTGTATAACTTTAATGAAAATATTCTTAATGTAAAATGCATTTGATATTGCAAACAATTACTTCTCGGTGGACAAGTCCTATTCTACCATGACATTGTAAAATCCTTGTTTATGATTGCTTTATTTAACGTCGAACGGAGGTTAGACCTACAAAAAGCTAAAAACACAGTAGGTTTATCTCCTAATTATCTTATACCATTAAAACACAAGTTAATCAGATTAACATATATTATATTGTGAAAATACACGAAGTTTTGAATATAATACCTTTATCATATGTATTGCAGTGAATATCAATAGTATACCCTGTTTATACGGCGAACTTTGCACATATGCAATATTGCCGATGGTAGTAATATACACACGTGAGTAAAAGTAAATTTACTATGCGTTCATACGTGTTTGATTTCTGCCTAAGCAAATGCGCTTCCAACTCTTTAAATATATGAAAAGAGAATTCCTAAAACGTGCCAATTAATATTTATTAGATGTAAACTAAATAAATGACATTAGAATATATATCTGTTAACATTGGTTTGGCTTTATCGCCCTTATTATAATGAAAATCGGATAGTCAGATCGATTTCGAAGGTCATCGCGTGCAAGAAGGAGATTATCCAATATAAAGAATTTGAAAAACAATATTAAGAGTTTTGAAGTTCTCTGATATATATGTTCTCAACCTGTGTGAAGTCACTATGTCTAAATACGACGAACTTTTACTAGAATAATGAAAAATACCGGCGAATTTTGCTCATATGAGCAAATTTGCATATGTGTAATAATTTACTCATATGCAAACGCTTGCCGGCTATAGATACATATATGTACTTTAAAGGCGCTGTAGCACGTTTTTTGCAAATTTTATTTTTTTAAATTTCTCATTTATAATGATAGTTTATGTCATTTATATATACTTCAGAGGGTAAAACATCTTATTACACAAACCAATTATCCGTAGTGGTAATAATGGTGATGCGTATAAAGCCAAAATTGCATGGCGGCCATTTTATTGTGAACCGATTTTATTATTTCGAATGACAAAAAAAAAATTCCCATGGCTTTACGGAACCATATACACTCATTTGTAACTTGATTTTCCGAAGAGTGAAGGGTGTTTTACTATTGTTGACATTATTTTTCAAATACATTTCATCGACTTATTTGAGCAAAAAAACGTGCTACAGCGCCTTTAATACATTAATCATAAGAGCTTTGTGGTATCATATCATTTGTATGGTTATTTGAAAGTATTATCGTTAATATGGTGTTTACTTTTAAAGAGATTTTGATGGATAAGATTATATTGAATCCCGATAAACCCTGAATTTAATTTGTAAAATGTTATATTATAGTTTTGTAATTTACATTTGTAGGTACATATTGCAAATATATGAAATAGCTACTTAACGTACACACTATTTTAGCGTTATTACAGGGTTGAAATTAAACTAGGACCAACGAAAGCATATTATTTATTAAAACTCGTTACGTTAAGAAAATAGTAGCTTTAAAATCAATGTTTTTTTGTATAGTTCAAGAAATGATATTTGATACCCTTTATATATAGGGTAATTTTATAGCATAACTCTGTGATAGATAAAACAGTAAAACCGAGGGGAACATCCTTACTTGTAGATTTTGTTGTATCTTTCTTATAAACTGATAACAAATAAAACTTATGTCATTATTAACCGATTACTCTAAAAAGCATCAGAGTCGTCCGTAAAATCTCGATACAGAGTATAAGGCTACCGTAGGTTTTACACGATTTAGAAAGCCCTGTGTTCCATTGCACAATACTCTAAGGTAACTTTAACTCACTAAGACAACCTTAGCTCAGTGGATATCAATGACACTAAGGTTAACCTTAAAAACAATCCTCAAATCTAGAAAAATACCTATTACAATTTCCATTAAATGTTCGCATTTGGTTTACTAGAATTAGAACTTGTAATCATAGACTTCCTATTGAAATTGGAAGATGGTATAATGTTAACAAAGGGGATAGATTATGTACATTTTGTAATAGTGCTCACGGTGATAAGGCTCATCTTCTGTTGTTTTGTCCATATTTTAATAATATAATGTCATTTTTACCACTTTATTATTGTAATATCCCGTCTATAGATAAATTCATATCTCTTATGTCCTGTAAGCATAAAGAACTACTGTAGAAAGTTTGTAACTGTGTAAAAACTTGTCTACGTATGCTCCCATAATGATATTGTACATTGTCATCACTTCTCTATAAACAATCTCTGGATAAAATTAGCGAAGAACAAGCAGGATTCAGAAAAGGTTTTTCGACGATTGACAATATTTTCACCTTACAAGCCCAAATACAAAAATACTTATATTCAAAAGGGGGAAAGGTTTACGTATTTTTTGTTGACATTGCCAAAGCATTTGACTCGGTTGAAAGAAACAAGTTATGGAACTTATTGAAATAACATAGTTTGAGTATAAACATGAACGGATTATTACGCAGTATTTATGAGAATGTCAAAGTGTGTGTTCGGAACAATAATGACATTTCTGAAAGTTTTATTAGCCATTCGGGAGTTAGACAGGGGTGCGTGTTGAGCCCTTTTTTATTCACAATGTACATTAATGAATTAGCAAGTCAAATTAGGAAGAATTGTACGCATGGTATACAACTTCACCCAGATGTAATCGAGCTATTTCTGTTATTATTCGCAGATGATATTATCCTATTTTCTTCAACTGAAATTGTTTTACAAAGACAATTCATTGAATTAGAAAAATACTGTAATGAATGGAAACTAATTGTGGATAGATCAAAATCAAAAGTCATGGTTTTAAAAATGGCGGGAAATTGTCAAAAGCAGAAAAATTGTATTTCAAAGAGGAACTTTTGGAGACAACTTCATTTTATAAATATTTGGGTGTATATTTTAGCAGAAACCTCTCATGGCACAAACATTCCCACGCAAGCAAAACAGTGTTCATAGGTATATTTAAACAAACACGTGTCTTAGGTGATCTATCCCTCCAGACTGTTTTTAAAATCTTTGATGTTAAAAGAAAACCAATATTGTTATATGGCTCAGAAGTCTGGGGTTTACAAAATACTGATATAATTGAAAAGGTTCACCTTTTTTCATGCAATAAATTCCTAGGAGTAAAATCGAATACTCGAGTGCTGTGGTTTATGGTGAACTTGGGAGGTTCCCGCTGAATATTTACTCTTCGATAAATGCTGTCAAATATTGGATAAAACTTTTAGCTATGTCTATGTCTATGTCTATGAAAATGCTATAATATGATGTTATTGTATGATGAAAATGGACAAAGAAATTGGGCATCCCAAGTAAAGAAGTTTTTATTCTCTATTGGTTTTGGAAACGTGTGGATTGCACAAAGTGTAGAATCTCATCCATTATTCATTCAGTCGTTAACCACAAGACTTAAAGACATGTATATTCAAACATGGTGTGAACACATCTCTTTGTCCAGAAAATGTTTTTATTACTCAATGTTTAAAAATGGCCTTTCTACTGAAATATATCTATCATGTGTTGATATAAAGAAATATATAAGCAATCACTAGCAAAATTTCGATGCTCATCTCATGATTTGGCTATTGAAAGTGGCAGATATAAAAATGTTAAAAAGAAGACAGAATATGTACATTATGTAGTTTAAACGAAATTGAGGATGAGTACCATTTCCTTCTCATTTGCCCATTGTATAATTCATTACGTAAAAAGTATATTAAACGCTACTTCTATGTCCATCCAAGTACTTTAAAATTCATTAGGCTAATGAGCAATACAAATCAAATTATATTACAAAATCTTGCTTTATATATTCACAATGCAATGTATTATAGATCAAATACTACAACATCTTTAAAATGTATAGATATGTATATTCCCATGGTATATTCATATGTACTATAGGCCTGGGGCCTTTTCAGAGCGAATAAAGATTGATACCTCTACGTACTTCTCGATGTCACTTTTGTGAACTCCATGAGAAAAAACCATTCATTCATTCATTAAAGGGACACCGCGTCGATGATAAAAATGAGATCAGATTTATCGGTGTCTTACCGGGAAGCAGACATTTGTTATAACAGTAAAAATCCTTTGATGTTGGAGGGATGACGGCGTGTGTTGTTTTAACGGATTAATTCTCTGGGTTATACTAAATTATGAACTACCTAACGAAAAAGGAGCTACAAATGTGTTTATTTTCCAACGAACTCACATGGAATTTATTCATTCACATTGAACTTTAGTTGATTAATTACGTCAATTGACCGAGAGCTGATTATATGATTATCAACTTAACACTTTTGAATTTTGATTGGTTGATTGACACTAATTAAGTGAACCCCTGCTGAAACTTTAATCATCCATTGATTGTTTTGATTGTTTGAATATAATGAATTGACATTGAGTAATTGACGTTGAACGCCATCTCAGCCTCGCTTTTGTAGTCGAGAGTACCTTTAAGTCATAACACAGTTACTCGTGTTAAACTGGAATGATTATATTAGTCAAATACAAATCTATACATTTAGGGGGAGCAGTTACTCATAGGTCAAACAGAAAGGGTCAGAAAAGTATAGATAATAATAAGATAATAATAAAATATCATTGGGGAACGAAGGATAGATCTAGCAATTGTTCTTCTATCAAATGTCACATCGAATGAGCTAGAAAGAGTGCGAGAGAGAGAATATATATAGAATGGAAGTTGCTGTTACGTAGAAAAGAAGCGTTGATTAAATGTGAATATAAGACATTGCTTGTTCTTGTGTCTTTCTTGGACAAGTCAATTGGGTTCTTAATTACGTTAAAAACTTTAACATGCATTTAAAACAAGTAACTCTAGATCATTGATGCCTACGCGAGTTTCCCCAAGACAGAGAACGCAAAGAGTGAACGTTTACAAAAATCCGAATTATCACATGATGGCTAATTAGATCCAATTAATTTCATAATATAGTGGCGACAATTAAACAATGAAAATACTGCTACTGACTCATCTGATGACTGTGACCTAGTGGATACAGATGTTGAAAAAAGGATGATGTCATACAGATTACAGATATGCCCCCTTGTGTGACAGAACAGTTATAAGATTATTGACAATTACAAAAAATATATATTGTTCCACAAACTGTTGTATGCAGACCAGTTTCCGATCCTGAATATCGCACTTATGCTGTTTTAGCTGATGTTCTTTGGTCTTATTATTTTGTGGGCAGATTTTGCAAACAGACGAATCATAGTCTTACGTAGTGCAAACCTGGCCATCAATGAGTCATCAGTGTGTTGTTGGTTTTTCAAAAATGCCAGAAACTAATAAGCCTATTTCGAGGGAACCTTATGGTAAGTTCATAGTACATTGATATCGAAAATAAACTGTAAGTGATGCAAAACAATATGTTTAACGTGAAGAATTGCTTTTGTGTGTCAGAAATGTTATGTTGATTACTTATGTAGATCTACAAGCGGTACATCAGCCGAAACTACAAACGGTACAGCGAAGTAGTAATTTATGATACAAACGGTACACAAGCTACGAAAGGGAACAACATACCGCTCTAGATAACAACATGAAACCATTTCTCAGGCATGGCCTCTTTTCTGCAGAAGTCAAGTTATGCATACCAGTGAATTTTATATAAAAATTGTATTTATTTTTGTCAAATTTTTGTCGATAGGGTCGATGAGCAAATCAAGTTTTGGATTATGCCGCAATACACTAACTTCTCGCATTCACAACATGTATAATGTTCCTAATGTATTCATTACTGTGTACACAACTTAATAAGCAAGAGAGAAATCGGCTGTAACATATCGGTGTTTGGTTTCCTACTCCTCTCTACAAACATATAATCGATGTACACCCCTCTACTTCCGGTGTACGATGATATACAGTGAATATGTCGGTATCGGCTTCGAGAGGACATTTCATCAAAAAATTGTAGATTCATGTCTTTTCAAAGATTTCAAGATTTCAAATTTTAAGTCATTTCAAACTAGTTAATCAGTTTACATCGTAACGTTCACCTTAAACTAAACACTTAAAAGTTAAGATCTATATATTTGAAGAGTAACATTCAAATATCATATTTCTCTGGACTAGGAGCTTTTTGACATAAACTGGACATATTTGAATAATGTTCCGACCTGGGGAAATAGCCTTTGTGAAATGACATCCCCAAGAACAACAGCGTGATGTCACTTGAGGTCTATTATCTATGTTAATGTATACAGATAAAGAAGTTGTAATCTTCGTGGTTTGCCTAACACTACTAAAATTGTTAGTAACAGCAAATAAAAGTCCATATTTATTATTGGTAACAGGGGACGGTGTAAACATCAATATCCTAAATTTAAAGGGGCAGTAAATGTATTTGAAAAATAATGTCACCAATAGTAAAAAAAAACATTCTCTCTCTTTGAAATGAAAAAAATACTTTGCAATGTGTGTCAAAAACAGTCAGATGAGTGAAGATGTCCCCAATAGTAAAACACCCTTCTTCGGAATATCAAGTTAAAAAACGAGTGTACATGGTTCGGTAAAGCCATGGGAATCGTTTTTGTAATTCGAAATAATAAATTGTGTTCACATTAAAATGGCCGCCATGCAATTTTTGCTTTATACGTAACGCTGTTATTGCTACTTCGGATAATTGGTTTGCGTAATAAGATGTTTTACCCTCTAAAGTAAATATACATTACATTATAAATGGGAAATCTGAAATAATTAAACTTGCAAAAAACGTGCTACAGACCCTTTAAAAAATAAACACATACAGAATCGTCATCCATCATTTGCACAACTGTAATATGCCAACTAGATTACTGTTGACTCGAATTTTAGTCCTCTTTGTGTGTTGGTGACCTTGCCTCTAACTGCATTGAAAGGTCACCAACGAAAGGTTATTTCGTTCTACATATAGCTGTAGTACAACAAGTAAGTTAAGCATACCTCTTTCCGGTTTCGTATATAGATACTGGAGAAATAGAAGTCGACTCTTAGCAGGTACTGTACAAGTTATAGATGTAGATACTTTATGATATATTTTTTTCTTCAAATATTCTTATTCCAGCATAGAGCATGTACAGTAACAAGGGTATGAAACGCGAGGTTTACGGTACAGTTTTGGTTTATGGCAAGCCGATTGACAACATGTTTACAGAGTGAGATCTTATTCCCTGGTTGCATAACCTTTGAGAATGGGTACCATTTCTTATCAAATGCAATGTATTTG